>LN891078.1:109215-153838 GCA_900010015.1 Tuber aestivum
TTTTATGCTTAGTCTTGACTATACACCTAAAAGCAATCTTGCAGGATCTTCCAGCAATTGTTTTACCCTTACCAGGAAGCCAACTGATTCTCTTCCGTCAATGATGCGGTGATCATAAGACAATGCTAAATACATCATCGGACGGATCACTACTTCACCTTTTTCAGCGATAGGGCGCTCAATGATATTGTGCATTCCCAAGATCGCAGATTGAGGCGCATTGATGATTGGAGTAGACATCATTGAACCAAATACACCGCCATTGGTGATGGTAAATGTTCCACCTGTCATTTCTTCGATCGTCAATTTGCTATCGCGGGCTTTGGTAGCCAGTTCAATCACTGATTTTTCAATCTGTGCAAGCGTTAGGCTTTCTGCATTTCTGATAATTGGAACAACCAATCCTTTAGGTGCAGAAACCGCAATGGAGATGTCTACAAAATCATTGTAAACCAATTCTTCGCCATCAATCCTTGCATTTACTGCAGGGAAATCTTTCATTGCCTCACAAACAGCCTTGGTAAAGAAACTCATGAAGCCTAAACCAACACCATATTTTTCTTTAAACTGATCTTTATATTTTCCACGAAGATCCATGATCGGCTTCATGTTTACTTCGTTAAAAGTAGTTAACATTGCCGTTTCATTTTTCACTGCTACCAAACGTTTTGCAACTGTTTTGCGTAGTGGCGACATTTTTTGTCTGCGCTCATTTCTTGCACCCGCAACCGGGGCAACAACTGCTGCAGCTGCAGGGGCAGCAGCCTTAGGCTGTGCTTTTTCCGCATTTAATGCATCTTCTTTAGTGATTCTTCCATCAACACCTGATCCTTTTACCGATCCGGCATCAACACCTTTTTCTGCAAGAATTTTTCCTGCCGAAGGTGATGGAGTACCTGTTGCATAGCTGTCTCCAGATTTCTCTGCTACAGGAGCAGACTTTTTGTCTTCAGCAACAGCAGCCTTTTCTGCCGCAGGTGCTGCAGGTGCTTCTTTAGATTTAGGAGCAGCACCGCCGTCTTCAATTTTACAAACTACTGCACCTATAGCCAATGTATCGCCTTCACTAGCCACTGTCCTTAAAGTTCCGGCCTGTTCTGCAGTTAATTCAAAAGTTGCTTTATCAGATTCCAATTCCGCAATTACCTCATCCATTTCTACTGCATCCCCATCATTTTTCACCCAACGTGATAAAACAACTTCGGTGATTGACTCGCCTACCGGCGGAACTTTTATTTCTATACTCATAACTGATGTATTATATTTTCTAATCTACATTATAAACTTTACTCACAGACTTCTTAGCAATCTCTTTCTCTGTTTCCGTTACCGGCATTTCGAAAGCTTTTGCCAAAATATATGCTTGCTGATCCGCATGTTGTCTTGCAAAACCTGATGCAGTACTGCTGCTTTCCTTTCTTGAGATCACTTCAATATCATTAAAGGTAGTTTTTCTTAATCTGCGTAGCAAATATGGCCATGCACCCATGTTTTCAGGCTCTTCCTGAACCCAAACGGCTTCTTTAGCATTTTTATATTTCTTATATACTGCTTCCATTTGCGCTAACGGAGTTGGGTACAGTTGCTCTACCCTTACGATAGCCACATATTTGATCTGATCTTTTTGTTGTTTTTCCAACAACTCATAATAGATCTTACCGCTACAGAACAATACCCTGTTTACTGATGCTGCTTTCACATTTGCATCGTCGATCACTTCCTGGAACTTATTGTCTGTAAACTCTTCCAGTTTAGAAACACATAACGGATGACGCAAAAGACTCTTAGGTGTAAACACCACCAATGGCTTTCTGAAATCACGTTTAAATTGTCTGCGGATCGCATGGAAGAAATTCGCCGGAGTGGTACAGTTCGTTACCTGCATGTTGTAATCTGCACAAAGCTCCATAAAGCGCTCAATACGTGCCGATGAATGCTCAGGACCTTGTCCTTCATAGCCATGTGGCAATAACATCACCAAACCATTTTCACGCTGCCATTTCGTTTCTGCACTGGCAATATATTGGTCAATCACAATTTGGGCACCATTGAAGAAATCTCCAAATTGCGCTTCCCAGATCGTCAATGCATTAGGATTCGCCATGGCATAACCATATTCAAAACCCAATACCCCATATTCCGATAAATGTGAGTTGTAAATATCGAAAGGTGCCTGTTGATCAGAAACATGCGCCAACGGGATGTACTCCTCTTCAGAATCTTCCAAAGTCAATACCGCATGGCGATGAGAGAAAGTACCTCTTTCCACATCCTGTCCGCTTAAACGAACCCGTTTTCCTTCTGTAAGCAAAGTACCATAGGCCAGTTGCTCACCCATCGCCCAGTCAAATACATGAGTCGTATTTGCCATTTTGCTGCGCTCATCAAAAAGTTTCTCAATCTTCTTGAAGAACTTTTTATCTGAAGGCAGGCTGCTGATTCTTTTTGCCACTTCCAGCAAAGTCGTTTTCTTAACGGCTGTATTTGGAGAAGTTTCAAAATCCTGTACCGTAGCCAGACGCATATCTGCCCAGGCACCACCAAATTTAACATCCTGATAAGTAGAAGTAATCTCTTTCGCTTCATTCAGGCGTTCCTGCAAAATACCACGGAATTCTTTTTCCATTTCTTTTGCCTCGCTTTCCTGCAGCGTACCTTCTTTGATTAGCTGTTGAATATAAAGGTCACGCGGGTTGGCATGTTGCTCTATTGCTTTATACAACAAAGGTTGCGTGAACTTAGGTTCGTCAGACTCATTATGCCCGAACCTGCGGTAACATAAAATATCAATGAAGACATCATTTTTATATTTCTGACGGTATTCCATTGCCAGGTTAATCGCATAAACCAGTGCCTCTACATCGTCGCCATTTACATGGAAAACCGGTGATAAAGTTACTTTAGCGATATCTGTACAATAGGTACTCGAACGTGCATCTTTAAAATTGGTGGTAAAACCAATCTGGTTATTGATGATCAGGTGAATGGTTCCTCCGGTTTTGTAACCATCTAAGCCAGCCATCTGAATCACTTCATATACGATACCCTGACCGGCAACAGAAGCATCACCGTGAATCAGGATTGGTGCGATACGCGCATCATCACCACCGTATTTAAAATCTATTTTAGATCTGGTCATTCCTTCTACCACTCCGTTCACAGTTTCCAGGTGGGATGGGTTAGGGCATAAACTCAGGTGGACACTTTTTCCATTATTGGTGGTTACATCAGTAGAATAACCTAAATGGTATTTTACGTCACCACCAAAAGGTGATGCCGCACTATAGCCTTTACCTTCAAACTCGGCAAAGATGTCCTTATAGGTTTTTTGCATAATGTTGGCCAAAACGTTCAGCCTTCCGCGATGCGCCATTCCGATCACAAACTCTTCGATGCCCAGTTCCGAACCTTTTTCAATCACGGAATCCAATGCAGGGATTAAAGCCTCTGCACCCTCCAGGGAAAAACGTTTCTGACCAAGGAACTTCGTTCCAAGGAAATTTTCAAAACTTACCGCCTGGTTCAGTTTTTTCAGGATTCTTTGTTTTTCCTCAATAGAGAAATTTGGTGTGTTGCGAACACTTTCCATTTTGTGCTCTATCCAGGACAATACCTCCGGTGTACGGACATATTTATATTCTGCACCTATTGAACGGCAATAAGTCTGCTTTAAGAAAGCAACAATATCACTCAGCTTCGCTGCGCCGATGCCCAGCTCAACACCTGAATTAAATACCGTATCAAGATCGGCCGCTGATAATTTGAAGTTTTCCAGGTCCAGTGTTGGAAGGTGCTGACGTCTTTCTCTAACCGGGTTGGTATGTGTAAACAGGTGGCCACGCTGACGGTAACCGTTGATCATGTTTAAAACACTAACCTCCTTTAAGAAATGCTCAGGGGTTTCTTCTCCTACTGATGCCGGGGCCGAACCGCTGCCGAAGTCGAAGCCTTCAAAAAATTTCTGCCAACCAAATTCAACCGAATTGGGATCTTCTTTAAAAGTTTGATAAAGGGACTCTATGTATTCGGCATTTGCGCCGTTGAGATAAGATAAATTATCCATTATGTGTGAATATGCTATAAGTGATGCAAAATTAGGATTTTACCTATTAAATCAGGCAATTTTCTTTATAAATCTTCCAAAAAATCGGTCATATCACAGACATTCTTTAACGGCGTCAGCTGATCCTTCACAAGGATATCAAATTCAGAGATTAAACTACCTGCAACTAACAAAGGAACATTCAGATTGTCCATAACTTTACCTATGATTTTATTGATGTCTTTACCCAGATTTAAAGAAGTTAAAACAATAAAAGCGAAATCCGGCTGATAGGATTCCACCACTTTTTTAAGATCTGTATAAGGTATTTCTGATCCCAGATACAGGGTATCATGACCACACCTTTTCAATAGGTATCTGGCAAAAAGCAGGCCAGTTTCATGCATTTCGGCTTCAGGAAGAAAAAGCAGGAACCTTTTCACTTCAGCTTTCTCAGGTTTCTCCACTTTATCGATTTCCACAATGATGCGGTCGCGGATCAGGTTGGAAGCAAAGTGTTCGTGAGAAGGATCAATCGTCCCGGTTTGCCACAACATCCCTACTCTTTTCATGAAAGGGAAAAGGACAACATCCATCGTTTTAACCAGCCCCATCTCTTCAATGCATTTTCCCAATACTTCAGAAAACTCGACTTCATCGTAAGCGATCGTAGCATTGGAAAGACTTAACATCTGTACGGAATCATTACTCCAGTCGGACTTTAACTGGGTAACCAGATCGGAGATCTGTTTGTGGGTCATCTTCGCGATCCGGCTTATTTTATAGCCATTCTCGTTCAGGGCCACAATATTGAGCAGCATTTTTAAATCGTCCTCATCGTAGAAACGAATGTTTGTGGGTGTTCTCTTAGGTGGCACCAGATTGTACCTTATCTCCCAGGCTCTGATCGTATGTGCTTTAATCCCAATGAGCCCCTCTATATCACTTATTGAAAATTTCCTCACGTTATTGTTTACAACAAATGTTAAACAACTTTGTTTAAAAAACAATTTTTGTTTAATTTTTATTAAAAATAAACGCGAAAGGGCCTGTTAAAGCAGTTTACGGAATGATTTTAAGCCATCGACGCTGCATCGGAGACAGCCGTTTCCAGAATTTTTATTTGCTTATCCAGATCGAAGCTGTTTTTTGATTTTGCATCTTTCCCTACTCCTGCCACATTTGCCCAGTTCCCCCAGTTACTCGCCGGTGCGTAATCAATGAGTTTATCCTCAAAATAGATCGCTCCATTGGTCCAGTGAACCTTTAAGACATGAACCAGGAAAGTCGCCACCAACAAGCGTCCTGTATGCGGAATGAAACCAAATTCATTTAATTCATGCATGTATTTGTCAATCATGGCATGTCCGGTATTTCCAGCCTTCCATTTTTGCAATGCAGGGTTTTCGTTATCGGCGACAGAAAACAATTCCTTTTCAAAATCAGCTTCCTGGAAAAATTCAATTCCATGTTTTTTGAACATAAACCTGAAATAATCCCGCCACAATAAACCCAGGAGGATCTGGTTGAAATTTGCATTTCCTCCAAAAGTAGCCTCTGCTTCCTTTACCAACCAATACACCTTTCTTGGCGACAGGCAGCCTAAAGACAGCCAGCCCGATAATCTGGAAGAAAAACCAGGTTTATCAGGACTATGTTTCACCGGTTTCAGGTAAATATCAGCACCCTCTTCCAACAATGCTTTCAGGTGTTCCAGACCTGCATCCTCTCCACCCGAAAATGACTGCTCAGGAATAGGAATAGCGGCATCAAAACCCAAGTCTTCAAGCGAAGGAAGCAGCCCCCAATCTTCGTTCTCTACAAAAGAGATCTCCTCAGGAGATAAAAAGCAGGATTTCACGATGGCATCACGCTCTGTTTTCTTTTTAAACTGGGCAAATACATCGGGAATATCCTTAATAGGAAAGGGAAGGTCTTCTTTATTATATAAGGTATGTCCGATGAAATGTTTTAAGTTGATTTTAAGCTTCCATAAAAGATCTTCGACTTTAGTAGAAATTAAGGTCTCTTCCGGTGCCACTTCACGGTGATGGTAAACTTCGGATATTTCGTAGTCTTCCACCAGTCTGGCCATTAGCTCTTCCGGACTTCCCATCATCAGTAAAACATCGCCACCCAGTTTTTGAAAAGCCATTCTTAATGCCGCAACACTCTCCAACAGAAACTTTGCCCGGTGTACCCCGGTCTTGTCCGTTTCAAATATGGTGGGCTCAAAATAATGAGGATCAAAAAAATAAACCGGCAAAATACTGTCGGATTTTGCAATGGCTTCAACCAACATTTCATTGTCGTGTAATCGAAGATCATTTCTAAACCAAACTAATATTCTTTTAGACTTCATTAATGAGGGGGACATAAAGTATATAATTCACAAAAATATACGAATTTTTAGCTTAGTACGAATGCATAAAGCAATATTTACATAAGCGCAACAAACATTTACAAGAAAAAGACTTAAATCCAAACTAAAATACCGTTAGGGGTTATACAAATTATGAATAAGCACATTCTGATGACCGGAGCCACAGGGATGATTGGCAGAAAACTAATCGGGGCTTTACAGGAAAAAGGACATACTGTCGCTGTCCTATCCAGGAAACCTGTTGCAATAGAAAATGTTAAGGTCTTTTTATGGAATGTCTACGAACAGGAAATAGACCCTGCCTGCCTGGAAGGAGTAAACACGATCATCCATCTGGCAGGAGAAAATGTGGCTGGCAAGAAATGGAGCCCGGCCCGAAAGAAAAAACTGATCGACAGCAGGGTACTGTCAGCAAAACTCCTTTACCAACTGATAAAAGAACAACAAACAGACATTCAGGCCTTTATTTCCGCCTCGGCAGTAGGTTATTATGGAGATCGTGGAGATCAAATCCTGACTGAGGAAAGTTCTGCCGGAACAGGGTTCCTTGCCGAATGTTGCCGGCAATGGGAGGCCGCCGTAGACGAAGGTGCAGCTTTGGGCCTGAGAATCGTAAAATGCAGGATCGGTTTTGTGCTCGCCAGGAATGAAGGGGCCCTCCCTGCGCTCGACAAACCCATCCGTTTTTTTGTTGGAGCCGGACTAGGGAGCGGCAAACAATGGGTCCCATGGATACACGTCGATGATGTAGTGGAAGCGTTTCTGAGCGCAGTAGAAAATGACCAGTGGACCGGCCCATATAACATCTGCGCCCCTTTCCCGGTGAGTAACCTCAACCTCAGCAAAGCCATTGCTAAAAAACTGCACAGGCCGGTATGGCCGATCAATGTTCCGGAAGGCGTTTTAAAACTTATCCTGGGAGAAATGAGTTCCGTTGCACTGATCAGCAACAATACCTCCGCCCAAAAGATCCTGGATACCGGTTTTAAATTTAAATTCCTTCAACTTGAAAATGCTTTAACCGATATTTACCAGGTCTAACCTCAGGCAATTTAACACATTTAGCCCTTACCTACTTAGCAAAATACGCCCAACCCTTTAAAATAATGAAGTCAGAAATTAACATTTGCTGGTTACGAAGAGATTTAAGACTCGAAGACAACGCCGCATTATATGAAGCACTCCGAAGTCCTTTCCCGGTATTATTACTTTTCATTTTTGACAAAAATATTCTGAGTAAGCTCACGGATAAAACAGATGCAAGAGTAACTTTTATCCACCAAACCCTAAATACGCTAAATTCCAGGCTTCAAAAATCAGGAAGCAGCATTTTAACCAGATATGGCAGCCCTGAAGAGGTATGGCCGGAAATCTTAAACAGTTATACCGTAAAATCAGTATACACCAACCATGATTATGAGCCTTATGCCCGGGAAAGGGATGATGCCCTCGCCGAATACCTGCGGTCCGAACAGATCGGCTTCCATACCTTCAAAGACCAGGTAATTTTCGAGAAAAATGAAATCACCAAAGCAGATGGCAAGCCCTACACTGTATTTACACCCTACTTCCGGCAATGGCAGCAAAAACTGAATGAATTCTACGTTAAAGCTTATCCGATAGAAAAATACGCCGGCAATTTCCTTCCGCTGTCCCCTCAGGAAATACCCTCACTTTTTGACATGGGATTTGAAACCTCAGATCTGGACTTCCCGAAAAAAGATTTCAGCAGCAAGCTGGACCTTTATGAAGACAAAAGAGATTTTCCTGCGGAGGATGCAACCACCTATCTGGGTATTCACCTTCGTTTTGGCACCCTCAGCATCCGGGAAGCCGCGAGGGCAGCACTGGCTCAAAAAGCAGAAAAATGGCTGTCTGAATTGGCCTGGAGAGACTTCTATATGATGATCTTATGGCACTTTCCACATACCGTCAGCCAATCATTCAAACCGGCTTATGACCTCATAAAATGGAGAAACGACGAATCAGAATTTGAAGCCTGGTGCCAGGGCAATACAGGCTACCCGATCGTAGATGCCGGAATGAGACAATTGAACAAGACGGGTTATATGCACAACCGGGTCAGAATGATTGTCGCCAGTTTCCTGACCAAACATCTTTTGGTCGACTGGAGATGGGGTGAAGCCTATTTTGCAGAAAAGTTACTGGATTATGAAATGGCCAGCAATATCGGCGGATGGCAATGGGCCTGCGGCTCCGGAAATGATGCAGCGCCTTACTTCCGGATCTTCAATCCTGAACTTCAAACGAAAAAATTTGATCCTGAATTTAAATACATCGACCGTTGGCTCCCTGCTTATAAACAACAAAAGCATGTACAACCTATAGTTGAGCATGCTTTTGCAAGAGAAAGGGTATTAAAAGTCTTTAAAGAAGCATTAAATGAATAATGTCTTATCGTTCCGGTTTAATTGGTAACGTTGATGATCTCTACATCAAAATCTAAAATAGAATTGGCTGGTATGCTTCCAGAACTATTGGCTGTATTCCCATACCCTAACACCGAAGGAATGAATAACCTGAATTTTGCTCCTTTGGTAAATTTCACCAACATTTTTGTCATTCCCATTACTAAGCTTTTCGGTGCTGCAGTAAACTGACCAGAATCGGCAGTTGTTCCATCCAGCATCTTTAACGTATATTTAATCTCTACATCGGTATTAACGTTAATGGGATCAGTTCCTGTTCCCGAAGTCGTCACGATATAATGAACACCGGATTCGTCTTTTAGGGCAGTCAGAGAATTGGCAGTTAAAAACGACGAGATATGTTGCTGATCTAACACCGATTGCTTCTCCGAATAGGTACTGATATTCAGTTCAATCACTTCATTTGAAGGAATCTTTGCTGCAGGATATCCGTTTTTGCCAAAAGCAAGATAAGAAGGCACGAAAATCCTGGCACTTCCTCCAGGCCTCAATTTCTTGATTACATCCGAGATCGCTGCAACAGGAAGCCCCATAAATCCACCACCTTTAGTTGCCATCCCGGTATAACCAACCGGCATCCCCAGATTACGGATCACCGCAGAACTGCCATACACCGTACCATTGATCATTGATTTTCCGACAATATTATAACGTACAGAATCTGCATCCTTATATTCAGCTGCAGGCGTTCCACCGCCAGCGGGCTGTGTAACGGCATAAAAATATCCGGATTTTGCAGGATCCGGCAAAGCAGCAATATTATTTTTAGCCAGATAATCGGCTATTTTAGTATCATCCAGCATCTGAACAGATTCATATTCCTTTTTACAGGAGCTAAAAAGAACAACTGCCCCTAATAAGGCAAAGGTATAAAGTGATAACTTTTTAATCATTTGGTTTTTTTCTTATTGATATCCACGAGGGTAACGGTATAATCTAATATTGAATTTGGGGGGATTGATGAGCCCTGAAAGTCCATGTATGCTAAAGAGGAAGGAATGAACATCCTGATTTGTCCTCCTTTGGCAATCAATGGAAGTCCGGTTTGCCATCCTATCATTAAAGCATCGAGTTTTAATGAAACCGGTCGCTCGACAGGAATAGTTTCAAATGGATTCTTAGATCCCAGCACTCTTGCTGTATAAGAAACCTGAATACTATCAGTCAGTATCGGTGCTGCTCCTGTACCTGTTGCCAAAATCCGGTAAGTCATCCCTGAGGGGTCAACTACAACTGGAGTAATGGAACTATCCTTCACGTATTTTGCGATAATTACTTTATCAATCTCCAACTGCGTAACCGGATCATAATCCTTCTTTTTTTCACACGCTGCAAATAACCCGCAGAGAAGGAATAAGCCCAGAAAGATCTTGTTTTTTAACATAATAGACAAAAATAGTCTTTTCTAACTGATGGAACAATTTTTAACCAATTTTAACAATTGCAAAGCCCCGGAAAACCCGCATAAAAAACGCCCTTAATAAATTAAGGGCGCCCAGTTTAATTATGAATCGTTATCTTAATAACAATATTTATTTGCAGCAATCAGTTGCTGTGCCACTTTCTGGCGTGTTTCCTTTACATTGAAAGCTTCCATTTTGGTAAACCTGCGTAAGCCTACCATCATCATTCTTTGTTCATCACCTTCTGCGAAAGCCCACAATGCTTCTTTACCTGCTTTCTGAAGTCCATCAACGGCTTCTACAAAATAAATGCGCATCATGTCCAGCTGGCCTTCACAGGCAGCTTCACCACGAAGGTTCACTAATTTCTCTGTTCTCAGCAAGGTCGATTCCGCCACGTACACATAACTCGCCATGTCTGCAATGTTCATCAGAATTTCCTGTTCTTTAGAAAGGCTCATCATCAGTTTCTGCACTGCTGCACCTGCCACCATCAAAGTTGCTTTCTTCAGGTTTTTAATAATTTTCTTTTCTGCGGCAAACAAGGTATCGTCTTCTTCCCCGAAATCAGGGATCGACATCAGTTCTGCAGCTACTGCTGTAGCGGCGTCATCAGGTCTAATTCACCTTCATTGCACGTTTCAACATCATGTCTACTGTTAACAACCTGTTGATCTCATTCGTTCCTTCAAAGATCCTGTTGATCCTTGCATCACGGTAAGCGCGGTCCATAGGTGCCTCCGCAGAGAAGCCCATTCCACCATAGATCTGCACCCCTTCATCTACCACATAATCCAGCACTTCAGAACCCCATACTTTCAGGATGGCACATTCCACGGCAAACTGTTCTGTAGATTTCAGTTTCGCTTTACTCGCATCCATTCCTCCAGCTACCAGTGTTTCATAAGCATCGTCGATGTTCTGACCAGCACGGTAATTTGCAGACTCAACCGCATATACCTTAGCCGCCATTTCTGCCAGTTTATACCTGATGGCACCGTATTTTGAAATCGGGCGGTCAAACTGAATCCTTTCATTAGAATAGTTGACTGCGGTATCAATCACCGCCTTAGAGGCACCGATCGCAGCAGCAGCCAATTTGATCCTTCCAATGTTCAGGATGTTTACTGCAATTTTAAAACCATTCTGCCGGTCGGAAAGCATGTTTTCTACCGGCACCGGACAATCATTAAAGAATACCTGTCTGGTAGAAGAACCCTTGATTCCCATTTTATGTTCTTCAGGATTCATCGTGATTCCACCAAATTCACGCTCCACAATGAAAGCCGTTAAATTGGCATCATCATCAATTTTAGCGAATACAATGAAGATATCTGCAAAACCGCCATTCGTGATCCACATCTTCTGACCAGTGATCAGGTAATGTTTTCCATCTTCCGACAATTTCGCTTTGGTTTTTCCGGAGTTGGCATCAGAACCTGAGTTTGGCTCTGTTAAGCAGTAAGCGGCTTTCCATTCTCCTGTTCCCAACTTAGGAATATATTTTGCTTTTTGCGCTTCATTTCCATAATATAAAATCGGCAATGTTCCGATTCCGGTATGTGCAGAAAGTGCCACAGCAAAAGAGTGTCCTGCACCGATCACATCAGCAACGAGCATGGAGGTATTGAAATTCTTTCCAAAGCCACCAAATTCTTCCGGGATAGAAACCCCCAGAATACCCAATGCTCCGGCTTTATCCATTAACGACGGCATCAGTCCTTCTTCCTGCGTATCAATACGGTCCAGGTTCGGGTACACCTCCGCCACTAAGAAATCGCGGCAGGTCTGTGCAATCATTTGTTGTTCTTCATCAAATTCTTCAGGAATAAATACATCCTGGTAATTGGTTTCTGTTATCAAAAACTCTCCACCTTTAATTGTCTTTTTGTCTGTAGTTTCCATAATATCTTATTAAAGCATTTCAAAAATTCCGGCCGCACCCTGTCCGCTACCCACGCACATGGTTACCATTCCATATTTCTGATCTCTTCTTTTTAATTCGTTAAATAATTGTACTGATAATTTCGCACCTGTACAGCCCAGCGGGTGTCCAAGGGCAATTGCACCTCCATTCACATTCACTTTCGTGGCATCGATACCCAAAGTCCGGATTACGGCCAGCGACTGAGAAGCAAAGGCTTCGTTCAACTCAATCAGATCCAGTTCTTCCAGTTTCATGCCTGCCATTTTCAAAGCTTTAGGAATCGCCTCAATTGGTCCAATTCCCATGATTCTGGGTGGCACACCAGCAATACCATAACTTACCAGGCGGGCAATCGGATCTACACCCAATTCTTTCATTTTACTTTCCGATACGACCAATACAAATGCAGCACCATCAGAAGTTTGTGAAGAGTTTCCTGCAGTTACGCTGCCATCGGCCGCAAAAACGGGTTTTAGTTTAGCCAGTTTATCCAATGAAGTATCCGCTCTCGGCCCTTCATCCGTATCCACCACATAACTGCGGCTTTTCTTTTTCATATTGGCATCCAGGTAATTTTCTACTACCGTGATTGGCGCAATACCATCTTTCAGGTGACCGTTTTTAATGGCTTCCACCGCTTTCATGTTCGACTGATAAGCGAAAGCATCCTGATCTTCCCTGCTCACTTTATATTCATTGGCTACTGCTTCAGCGGTTAAACCCATTCCCCAATACCAATCCGGGTTTTTCATCGCCACATCTGCATTTGGAACCACTTTCCATCCGCCGAAAGGCATTCCGGACATCACTTCTACCCCACCGGCAATGATACAATCTGCCATTCCGCTTCTGATTTTGGCCACTGCGGTAGCAATGGTTTCCAATCCTGAGGCACAATACCTGTTGACTGTTACCCCCGGAACTTTATCCGTATCCAGTCCCATCAAAGAAATCATACGCCCTATGTTCAGGCCTTGTTCCGCTTCCGGGGTCGCATTTCCTACAATTACATCATCAATTTGTGTTTTATCCAGATTGGGCACCGAGGCCACCAGCTGTTTAATTACTTCGGCAGCCAAATCATCGGCCCTTGTAAAACGAAATACACCACGAGGGGCCTTGCCCACTGCTGTACGATATCCTGCTATAATATATGCTTCTTGCATGTCCGTATCTTTTATTAGCCTAAATTAATTTCTTAGAGGTTTTCCTTTGGTCACAATACTTTGAATCCGTTCCAGCGTTTTACGCTCACCGCAAAGCGATAGGAAGGCTTCTCTTTCCAGGTCAAGCAGGTATTGCTCCGTCACTTCTGTAGGGGAAGACAAATCTCCACCGCACATTACCCAACCCAGTTTTTCTGAGATTTTCTTATCATGCTCAGAAATGTAGTGACCTGAGTACATCGTATTTGCGCCTGCATAGACAATCCCCAGACCTTGTTTACCCAATACTTTAATGTCCTTGCGTTGTACTGGTTTGGTATATCCTGCATCAGCCAGTTCAATTGCTTTCGCTTTCGCATCGGCAATCAACCTGCTTCTGTTCATCGAGATCGAATATTTGTCTTTTTGCAAATAGCCCAACTCAAATGCTTCTACTGCTGAAGTAGATACCTTGGCCATACCAATCGTCAGGAACCTGTCTTTCAATGCATTTTGAACAATCTGATCGTCTTTATATTCATCAGAGGCACGCAGGGCGAATTCCTTCGTACCACCACCACCAGGAATCACACCTACACCAAACTCCACCAATCCCATATAGGTTTCCGCATTCAGCTGAACATGGTCCGCATGTAAACTAAATTCACAACCGCCACCAAGGGTTAAGTTATGTGGTGCAACCACTACCGGAATAGATGAATACCTGATGCGCATAGAGGTGTTCTGGAACATCCTGATCGCCAGGTTTAACTCGTCCCATTCCTGTTCTACCGCCATCATAAAGATCATCCCAACGTTTGCACCAGCAGAGAAGTTGGCACCATCGTTTCCAATCACTACCCCTCTGTATTCTTTTTCGGCCAGGTCAATTGCTTTATTGATCGCCTGCAGCGTATCTCCACCGATCGTATTCATTTTCGAATGGAACTCTACATTCAGGATTCCATCTCCAAGATCTATAATAGAAGCACCTGAGTTTTTCCAGATGGTTTTATTTCCCCTCAGATTGTCCAATACCACAAAGGCTTCTGTACCCGGTACTGCTTTATAACTTTTGGAAGGGATATCATAATATTTTTTTACGCCATCTTCCACTTTGTAGAAAGTCGTATGTCCGGCAGCCAGCATTTCATGAACCCATGCTGCAGCCTCATGGCCATATTTCTTCATTCCTTCCAGGGAATCGGCGATACCTACCGCATCCCAAACTTCGAAAGGACCTAAATCCCATGCAAAGCCAGCACGCATGGCATCGTCAATGCGGTACAACTCATCAGAGATTTCTGGAATGCGGTCAGATACATATTCAAACAAGCCAAAGAAAGAAGCACGGAACAATTCTCCCGCTTTATCTTTTCCAGAGGCAAAAACTTTCATTCTGTCTTTTACATTCTCAATTGCTTTAGTCAAATCCAGCGTTGCCGATTTCACTTTTTGCTGAGGACGGTATTCCAGTGTTTTCAGGTCTAATGCCAGAATCTCGGTCTTCCCATCTGCAGTTTTTGTTTTTTTATAGAAGCCTTGTTGAGTTTTATCACCAAGCCATTTGTTTGCTTCCATTTTCTCTACATAAGCAGGCAGCTTAAAGAGGTCATGCGCTTTGTCCTGCGGACAATTATCATACAGTCCTTTAGAAACTTTAATCATGGTATCCAGACCTACCACATCAGTGGTACGGAAGGTTGCAGATTTTGGTCTTCCAAGCGCAGGGCCTGTAAATTTATCTACTTCCTCTACCGTCAGGTCCATCTTTTCTACTAAATGTAATAAAGACATGATCGAATAAACACCCACACGGTTCGCGATGAATGCAGGGGTATCTTTACATAGTACCGTAGTTTTACCTAAAAATTTATCGCCGTAATGCATTAGGAAATCCACCAGTTTCGGATCGGTATCCGGAGTAGGGATAATTTCCAGTAAACGCAAATAACGGGGAGGATTGAAGAAGTGTGTTCCACAGAAATTCGCTTTGAAATCTGCAGACCTTCCTTCCGCCATCATATGGATCGGGATTCCGGAAGTATTAGAAGTAACCAATGTTCCAGGTTTACGGTATTGCTCTACCTGATCGAACACTGTTTTTTTGATGTTCAGATTTTCTACTACAACCTCAATGATCCAGTCGTAGGTAGCAATCTTAGCCATATCATCTGTAAAGTTACCTGTGGTGATCTTATTAAGAACGCTCTTGGTATAAACAGGAGAAGGATTGGTCTTTACGGTATTTAGTAAAGCGGCATTTACAATTCTGTTTTTAACTGCCGGATGATCCAGGGCCAGTCCTTTAGCTTGTTCCTCCGCGCTCAGTTCTTTCGGCGCGATGTCAAGCAAAAGGACTTCAACTCCAATGTTCGCAAAGTGACAAGCAATACGTGAACCCATAATACCTGAGCCCAATACTGCTACTCTATTTATCTTCTTGTTCATAATTTTCTGTAGGAATTTTATATGCCAATGTAAGTTTGTTCAATTTTTGCAGCGTTGAAATCAGGTTGTTTTTTTCCTGTGCGCTGAGGTGTACGTTCAGATACTCATTAAAAGAGATCACCACGCCTTTTGCAAGTTGTCTTTTTTCACGGCCCAGATCAGTAAGGTACACCTTAACTGAGCGTTTATCTCCGATGGAAGTCTCCCGGTATATTAACCCCATTTCTTCCATATTGTTTAGCATTCTTGACAAACTTGTTGCCTTCACTCCTAGCAGGCCGGCCAGCTTTGAAACCGCTGTACCTTCCTTCTCAATATTGATCAGCACATAGCCGATGGCCTGTGTGATTCCAAATCCGGATGCGATCTGATTATAAGTGTTGGAAACATTCTGCCAAACCACTTTCAAAAAATAATCTACTGTCTCTTGTTGTTTCATGAATTACTATGCTTGCATAACAAAGCTATAGAATTAAAACCTTATATGCAAGCGTAATAATAAAAAATATGTCATAAAAAAAGCCGCCTTACTTACGTAAGACGGCTTTTAAACTAAATACTATTTCAGACTAGTAAAGTGTGAATTCTACTCTTCTGTTTTTCTGACGACCAGCAGCAGTTTTGTTGGTAGCAATAGGTTGGTTTGGACCGTAACCTGTAGCTTCGATACGTGAAGCATTTGCACCTTGAGAAACTAAATAAGCTTTGATCGACTCAGCTCTTTCTTTCGACAAACGTAAGTTTAAAGCCATTGAACCTGTATTATCTGTGTGACCAGCTAATTTCAAGCTAAAGTTTTTCTCTACTAATAAAGCAGCAACACGGTTTAAAGTAGCATAAGATTTAGAGCGGATAGTTGCTTTACCTAAATCAAATTCTAAGTTTTTGATCGCCTCATCCACTACCTTACGGTCAGCTTCAGTGATGATTACTTTTTCCTGGATAACCGGAGCCGGAACTTTTAGAGGACAACCTGCACCATCAACAACTGTTCCTGAAGGAGTACCTGGACATTTATCCAATTTATCAGCAACACCGTCACCGTCAGTATCTTTCAATAAGTCGTTCATTTCAGATCTCAATCTTGCGTTTTCAGCTTTCTGAGCATCTAAGTCACCTTTTAAAGCGTTCGCAGTTTGTTTTGCCTGTAATGCTTCATCATAAGTTAAAGCTACAGGGTTATGCCATGCCAATTGTTTTCCTTTTCCTAAAGCAAACTCTAAACCTCCATAAGCATATGAATATTTATCGTTTTGTCCACGGTAGAAACCATCAAGGTTATCACCATCAACAAAGTTTACAGTCCATCCTAAATCTAAATTGATCTTCTCAGATAATTTAACTTTAGCACCTAAACCTACAGGAACGATTAATTCGCTGATTGTTTTATCACCAGCATAGCTAACTAAAGCACCAGTATTGGTAGCAGAAGTTTTAACTTTGTAACCCGCTAAACCAGCACCAGCTGAAGCATATAATTGCAAAGCACTGTTTTTATTGAACATATCAATGTTAAACAAGTTAACTACTGCATTTAAACTTCCTGAATAGCTAAGATCAGTTTCAAAAGCGTTTACTGCACCCGAATTGGCTGCACCACTTTTCCAGTTTTCAGTGTTGTCAGCTTTTAATTTACCCCTTACTCCGTCTAAACGTAAAGAGAAATATGGTGTAAATTGTTTTTTGATGTAAAGACCATAACCTAAACTTGATTTATTGTTTGAGAAATCGTTTTTACCACCTAGTGGAGATGTAGGAGTTAAAACCCCAGCATTAACACCAAATGACCATGTAGTCAGTTGATTTGAATTTGTACCTGCTTGATCCTGAGCCTGAACGGAACCTCCAATTAGGAGCGCAGCTAGGGCCACAGGCAGGGTTTTAAATAAATTTTGTTTCATAAAATAAGTATTAAATAATTGTTACAATGTTTAATCATATAATTCATTTCAATACTTAGGCCAATATTTAAAACTGCTTTAAACGACTCTTATTTGAGATTAAGTGTGCAGAATTCTATACAGGCTACCAACCCAGTGACTCATCATCACCACGGGGATCTGCGCCCCCCTGATAATAGCCCCACTTGGTTTTCAGAATGGCATCTACTCTGCCAATCGGGCCACGTGGCACAAGAATATAGCCTCTGGACTTCAATTTAGAGACATTTACACTATCTATCGCCCCGTCTTCCAGATAAACTTCGTCTGGCAACCACTGGTGATGAAAGCGTTTTGAGGTCACTGCCTGTTGCATATTCTGGTCAAATTCAATAACATTTAATATGGTCTGAAAAACAGACGTTATAATCGTAGAGCCACCTGGAGTTCCTACAACCATAAATAATTTTCCATCCTTTTCAATAATTGTCGGCGTCATAGAGCTCAACATTCTTTTTCCGGGGGCAATTGCATTGGCCTCTCCACCAACAAGACCATACATATTAGGTGCACCTGGCTTCACAGAAAAATCGTCCATTTCATTATTCAAAAGAAATCCCGCTCCTTTTACCACTACTGCAGCGCCATAAGAACCATTTAATGTCGTCGTAATCGAAACGGCATTACCTGCTTTATCTACGATCGAGAAATGCGTTGTCTCTTCACTTTCTTTTCCTTTGACAACCCCGGCTTTAACTGTTGCACTCGTTGTTGCTTTTGCCCAGTTAAAAGTGCTCATTCTACTTTTAACATAATTATCTTCCATCAATTCCTTTCCCGGAACGGCATAGAAATCCGGATCCCCCAGGTGTGTGGCACGATCCGCATAAACCCTGCGTTCAGCTTCCACCATCACCTGTACGGTAGAGTCGGCATGATGACCCCATTTTTTTAAGGGATAAGATGCTACAGATTTCAACAACTGAATTAAGGCAATTCCTCCGCTCGACGGCGGTGGCATAGTGATGATCTGATATCCTTTATAGGTTCCTGTAATGGGCTTGCGCCATACCGCCTGATAGTTTTTTAAATCCTGAGCTGTAATGATCCCGCCACCGCGTTTCATCTCCAGCAGGAGGCTATCTGCCACGGCACCTTCGTAAAAACCTGCCCGGCCTTTATCGCGGATCTGTTCCAACGTATTTGCCAGTTCATGTTGCACCAATAAATCACCTTTCGCCCATTGACCATCCTTAATCAGCGCGGTTCCAAATGGATTAAATTCCAGAAATTTATCGCGCATGCCATTGAATTCAGCTGCCTGGCGTTCGCTAATATTAAACCCTTTTTCGGCCAGCAAAATTGCAGGCTCAATCAGGTCTGCCCATTTCAGTTTTCCATATTTTGCATGGGCCGTTACCATTCCGGCAACAGCACCCGGAACACCTGAAGCCAGTTGTCCGTATAAACTTTTATCTACTATTGGTTGTCCTGCCGAATCAAGGTACATATTCCTCGAAGCCGCAGCTCCCGCCTTTTCCCGAAAGTCAAGTGTATTCGTCTCCCCTTCAGCAGAGCGGTAAACCAAAAAACCACCACCACCAATATTTCCTGCATTAGGATAGACTACTGCCAAAGCAAACTGAACGGCGACCGCAGCATCTACTGCATTCCCGCCTTTCTTTAAAATATCAAGGCCTACTTTCGAAGCAGCCGGACTTGCAGACACGACCATTCCATTGCGGTACTCCTCACTGTTCTTTTTCCCCAGCTGTCCACCTGCACATCCGGTAACCAAAGCTCCGGACAAGAGGACAAAGCCCATCACCAACGGAATAATCCTATCCTTTATATCCTTCTGCATCTGCATAAATTTTTTCTATAGTAGCGGCATTTTTTTCTAAGATCACTTTTCGTTTTAAACTTAATTTCGGCGTTAACTCGCCGTCCACAATGCTCCATTCTTTCGACAATAAGGCAATGCGTTTCACCTGCTCCCATTTCCCGAAATCTTTCACGCTATATGCGACAATCTCATCGTATTTTTTGATAACCAGCGGATTTTTGATCATCAGCTCATTGCTGGTATATGGAATACCTTTTTTTCCGCACCAACCTTTCAATGCTTCAAAAGTAGGGACAATCAATGCCGCAGGAAATTTCCTGTTTTCACCCAGCACCATCACCTGCTCCACCAATGGTGATTCCTTTAGCTTATTTTCCAGCATTTGCGGAGCGACGTATTTTCCACCGGCAGTTTTAAATATTTCTTTTTTCCTGTCTGTAATTTTCAAAAACCGTCCTTCAACCAGTTCACCGATATCACCGGTATGGAACCAACCCTCCGCATCAATTGCTTCGGCTGTCAGGTCTGGCCGGTTATAATAACCTTTCATGATGTTATGTCCACGTGCTAAAACCTCACCATCGGGAGCGATTTTAACCTCGACGCCTTCAATAGGAGGACCTACCGTTCCAAATCTGGTCTGTCCAAAATAATTGACAGTAATTACCGGAGAGGTTTCTGTTAAGCCATAACCTTCCATGACCGGCATTCCTGCAGCGTAGAAAATTTTAGCCAGACGGGGATTTAAGGCTGCGCCACCTGATACAATCACGACAATCTCGCCACCCATTGCGGCCTGCCATTTGGAGAACACCAGCTTTCGCGCAATTCCTAATTTGAAATTATAAAAAGGACCATTGTTAAAATCATATTTCTCGGCCACAGAAAGGGCCCAGAAAAAGATTCCTTTTTTTACTCCAGTCAATGCTTTTCCTTTTTCTATGATTTTATCGTATACTTTTTCGAGCAGGCGGGGAACGGTAGAAAAACCATTTGGTTTTACAAACTGAATATCGGCAACAATCGTCTCTGTACTTTCTGCATAATAAACAGATGCTCCCTTATACATGTGGAGATAAACGATCATCCGTTCAAAGATGTGCGAAAGCGGAAGAAAGCTCAGGGCCTTATGCAAGCCTGGCGGAACAAGAATAGAAGAGTGTTCAAAATTTTTCACCAGGTTATTATGGGTCAGCATCACACCTTTTGGGGTTCCTGTGGTTCCGGAAGTATAAATCAGGGTTAAAATATCGTCTGGTGTAACTTCCTTCCTATAAGCATCGAGATCTATGGAAGCATTTTCTTTTCCAGCCTTCAGCAACTCTTCCCAGGAAGCCACTCCCTCAATCGGGTTAAACGAGTAAATCTTAATCGAAGGATTCAATGCATCGCAAACCGGTTTAACCTTTTTATAGATCTCTTCATCAGCCACAAAGACCACGGTGATCTCCGCATTCTCCAGGATAAACTTAATGTCGTGCTCAGCGAGTGTTGGATATAAGGGAACCTGATACGCCCCCAGTTGGACAATCGCAAAATCGGAAATATTCCATTCCGGCCGGTTATGAGACATCACAGCGATCCTTGAACCTTTTCCTACACCAAGACCAACCAGTCCTCTGCTCAATGCATCGACGGTTTCAATAACATCTTTGGTGCTATATTTCTTCCAAACCCCCTTTATCTTACCACTTATAAACTCCTCTTTTGGAAAATTCTCTAAATTGTATTGAAGTAAATCGAATACTCGTGTGATCGTTACCGCCATAACCGTTATTTTATAATTTGTACCTGGTGTTTCCCAAATCTAATAAATTAAATTCTCTATCAAAACCAATTTAAATATTGGTATGTTTTCTTTCTGTAATAATTAATTGGGAGAGATCAGCCTTAGCCGAAAGCCAAAAAACAGGCAAAAAAAAGGAAAAACACCGCATTAAACAAAGGTGTATAACCTTGACCTGACAGTGTTCGGGACAGCGCTTAATACGGCTCCAGCTATACAGGCTCTGACCACGCTCTAACCTCGGTCTACACTCGGTGCTAACTCGGTCGGGAGCATGTTAAAGGCGGGTAAGCAACGCGCCTGATTCGTGCTTTATCCGCAGCTGATCACTTCTTAATTACTGGTTGCTCCGAACCGCTCCCTCAGCTGTTTCCAGCTTAGGCAAAACAGACTAAATTCTTCCGGATCCTGCTTCAGGATATCTGTTCAACTCCTGCAAAAAGCAACAAAAACCTTTTCTTTTAGATTTAACGGCACAATAGTTGATAAGGTAGAAATCATCAGTAAAAAATTAATAAAACACAGATTATGAAAAAATTCCTTACTATTATTTGTTTAGCCGTGATTGCAACGTTTGCTTTCAATTCAGACTCAAGCGCACAGAGTTACAAGAATGCTATTGGTGGTCGTTTCGGCGCTGCAAATGGGGTTACTTTCAAAACAACACTTGGTGGAAACAAGATGGTGGATATCATTGCCAACTTCAGATCAAACAGCAACTATAACTATTTCCGTGTAACTGGTTTATATGAAATCTATAACCCAATCAGCAATGCAGCAGGATTAAACTGGTATTATGGTGCGGGTGGTACAGTAGGATCGGTTAAATACAAACCAAAAGACCAAAGCGACCTTTATTTAGGTATTGATGGTGTTTTAGGTCTGGATTACAAATTTGCAGATGCGCCAATCAATATTTCCTTAGATTGGAAACCAACGATCGGTCTTGTTCCTGATACAGATTTTGATGCTTCAGGTGTTGGACTATCTTTACGTTTTACCTTCTAGGCCAGAAAGAACGCAATAAAAAGGGTTAGTAAAAAGTATATGTCTTTTACACCCTTTTTTTAGTTTAGCTGAATTTATATTCCCATCCAGCCTTTACGTACCAATACCTGTGATTCCGGAGCATTACTCTGAATTTCAGCTACCAGCTTCATATTCGGACTCGCTTTCAATGTAATTTTGATATCTTTTTCAATTCCGTCTCTTTTCACTTTCAGGGTTACCACATCGCCAGGTTTTTTGCTGGTAATTACCGGCATACGCTCCAAAGCAGCTTCTACACCAACACCATCTACGCTGATCACTTCGTCATTTACATTCAAACCATCCACCCAGGCAGCCGAGTTTCTAGATACTGCAGAAATGATGATCCGTCCTTCCGTCTTTTTAGAAGCCACGCCGATATAAGGAATGCTGTTTCCTTCATTTTGATTTTTGATGCTAATGCCGGCATATCCAAAATATTTATCAAACTCCACAGGATGGGTTCCGTTTACATATTTTGCCCAGAAATCAGTAAAGCTTTTGCCGCTGATTTTCTCTACCATTGCTTTAAACTCAGCATCGGTATAGCCTCTTTTTAAAGTTTTACCCTGAAGATACATAGCTTTCATCACATCATCCAGGCTTTTTGTTCCTTTAGTTGCCTGAGCAATCTCCAGGTCCATCAACAGACCTACCACCTCGCCTTTACTATAATAAGAAACACCGGTGTTGTTCGAGTTTTCATTTGGACGGTAACCTTTAATCCAGGCATCATAGCTCGATTCTGCTGCAGACTGCACTTTAGCTCCCGGAGTGTTAGACACATTAGACACCGCAGTAACCAATCCATCTACAAAGGCCTTAGGATCTACAAAACCTGCTCGTAACACCAATTTATTCTCATAATAAGAAGTAAACCCTTCTGCCACCCACAAATTAGTAGTATAATTCTCATTGTCATAATCGAATGGACCTAAAGCAATCGGACGCATTCTTTTCACGTTCCACAAATGGAAGTACTCATGGGCAACCAGGTTCAGGAATCCAAGATAACCCTCAGGTGTATTGTATGCATTTCTGGAAGCACCTAAAACCGTAGAATTTAAATGCTCTAAACCTCCGCCACCTCTTTCAAAATTATGAACGATGAAAGTATAATGTTTATTCGGGTTTTCGCCATAGATCGCCGTTGCCTGTTCAATCACTTTAGCCATGTCTACTTTTAAACGCTCTTTATCATAATTGCCACCACCATACATGGCTACTTCATGTTTTACGCCTGAGGC
Source organism: Tuber aestivum (assembly GCA_900010015.1). Lineage (NCBI taxonomy): Eukaryota > Fungi > Ascomycota > Pezizomycetes > Pezizales > Tuberaceae > Tuber > Tuber aestivum. The sequence continues at coordinate 132,805 of LN891078.1, forward strand.
CATAAAATCAAATACTTCCTGATTTCCTACTTCTATAGGGCTGTCAAACAGCACATCAAAGTCTGAGGCAGTATACGTAAATGGTTGTCCCGCTACCGGCTCCAGTCCTGTAGATACTTTATTCCATCCTTTAAAAGGAATCACTTTTACGGTACTTGGCAATTTCAACAATCCATCAGGATACATGAAGATACCAGTGCTGGATAAGAAGGCATGTGATTCATCGATAAACGGCGTGCGCACAGAAACTTCGAAACCATATACCCTATATTTAATTTTTATGGCATTGGATTTAGCAGAATATACCCTCCATGCGTTTTTCTTTACTTTTTCAAATTTTACAGGCTTACCTCCCGCAGTGGCGCTAAAATCCTCTACACTTTTGGCAAACTCACGAACCAGGTAAGAACCCGGTGCCCATACCGGCATTTTTACATCTACATAATCTTTAGCCAATCCGGAGATCGTCATTTCCATTTCCACATAATGTGCCTGAGGTTCTTTAAAGCTCACCTCGAATCCTACTTTTACCTGCGATCTGGCTGTCATACCTACTGATAGTAATATTACTAGTCCTGCAATTGATTTTTTCATTCTTTAATCTTATTATTTTATTTTACCCGTCCTTCTCTCCTAATCAAGTCCTTCGCCAATCAAACCCTGTTTTTTAGTATCATAATTGTTATATTAAACTAATTAAACCAGGCTAAACTTTTATCATTCTTTTAAGTCATAGGTTAAAGAAGGCGCTAATTTACTTTTTACGGGCGATAAACAAATGTATAATTTATCTCTTTTCGTCGTCCTTAAAAAGCATATTAGGCTGTAACATACTTAATACAAGCTATTACAGGCCGTATATTTAAATATTTTTGCACGTTAACATATCCTATTCACCACATATGAAACTAAGATACATCATCTATATCCTAATCGGTCTGGGCATTGCCTATTTAGTCTATTACCGCATTTCTGCCAATAAAAAAATCGCCAGTGAGGGTGCGGGAATGGGTAAAGGAAAAGGCGGTCCGGGAAAAGGACTACAGGTGAATGGAATTGTTGTCAAGACGGGTGATTTCAACAACGATCTGGAAGTTACCGGAACGCTGGAAGCCAATGAATCCGTAGAACTTCACAGTGAAGTTTCCGGTTTGGTTACCAGTATCAATTTTAAAGAAGGTTCTAACGTAAGCAAGGGCAGTCTGTTGGTGAAGATCAATGACCGTGATATTCAGGCGCAGTTACAGGATGCTTTAACGAAACAAAAGCTCTCGGCAACCAATGAGAACCGCTCCAAACAATTACTGGAAAAAGGCGCCATCAGTCAGGAAGAATACGATACTTCCCTTGCCAACCTTCAATCCCTGAAAGCACAGACCCAACTGATCCGTGCACAATTGGCAAAGACTTCCATTTTCGCTCCTTTTAGTGGAAAGATTGGTTTACGCTCCATCTCCGAAGGGGTTTATTTAACCCCGGCAGCGATTATTGCCAACCTGTCCAGCATCAATCCATTAAAAATCAGCTTCTCTGTTCCGGAGAAATACATCGGGCAGATCAAAACAGGCGCTGAGGTATTTTTCACTACCGATGGTTATACAAAATCATTTACCGGCAAGGTTTTCGCCATCGAACCCGGCATCAATACCCAAACCAGAACCCTGCAGATTAAGGCCCTGGTTCCAAATCCCAATCAGGAGCTCCTTCCCGGATCTTTTGCCAAGATTAAACTTGCCCTGACCACCTCAAAAGACGCGATATTGATTCCAAATGAGGCCATTATCCCGGTATTAAAGGGCAAAACGGTATTTATCAGCAAGAATGGTAAAGCCCAGCAGATTGAAGTAGAAGCAGGAACACGGACTGCTGAAAATATTGTCATCACTTCCGGATTGAAAGTAGGTGATACGGTATTGACTACCGGTGCAATGGCTTTAAAACAGGATGCCCCTGTGAAAGTAACTGTGGTTAAAAATTAATTTCCTTTATGAGCATTTCAACCACCAGTATAAAGAGGCCAGTTCTGGCCATCGTTATGAACCTGATGATCCTTCTTTTCGGTGTCATCGGCTATAATTTCCTGGGCGTCCGGGAATACCCAAACATTGACCCTACTGTAGTGTCTGTGAGGACCTCCTATCCTGGGGCAAACTCAGATATTATTGAATCACAGATTACGGAACCCCTGGAAAAGTCCATCAACGGGATTGACGGGATCCGGAACATTTCCTCTTCCAGCAACCAGGGAAGCAGCAACATCACCATAGAATTTAACCTGAACAAGAACATTGACGATGCGGCCAACGATGTGCGTGACAAGGTATCACAGGCGGCAAGAAGTCTGCCCAAAGACATCGACGGAAATCCGGTAGTCAGCAAGGCCGATGCCAACTCTGACGCGGTGATCACCATGACCATTCAAAGCGATAAACGCAATGTGATGGAACTGAGTGATTATGCAGAAAATGTAATCGCCGACCGCCTCCAGACCATCACCGGGGTGAGCAGTGTACAGATTCAGGGCCAAAGGAAATATGCCATGCGCATCCGGATTTCTCCGGATAAACTTGCCGCTTACGGACTAACTTCCCAGGATATTGTAACCGCGCTTAACAATGAAAATGTAGAGCTGCCATCGGGAAAAATCACCGGTGCGAATACCGAGCTGATCGTGAAAACATTGGGAAAGCTGACCAATGAGGAAGAATTCAACAACCTGATCCTGAAGAACGACACCGATAATGTAGTCCGCCTGAAAGATGTAGGTTATGCCGTACTGGGTTCAGAAAATGAAGAAACCATTTTGAGAGAATCAGGAAAACCCATGGTAGCTGTAGGTCTTGTTCCTCAGCCAGGGGCGAACTACCTCGACATCTCTAAAGAGTTTGATAAAAGATTTGAGCAGTTACAGAAAGATATTCCAAAAGACATCAAGCTGAACATCTCTTTAGATACCACGAAATTTATTAAAATGTCGGTAACGGAAGTTGCCGAGACCATCATTCTTTCCCTGATCCTGGTGATCCTCATTATTTACCTGTTTTTCAGAGATTGGGCAATTGCCATCAGGCCTTTGCTGGATATTCCGGTTTCGTTGATATTTACCTTCTTCATCATGTACATTTTTGGATTCTCCATCAACGTATTGTCGTTGCTTGCTATCGTTCTGGCCACCGGACTGGTGGTGGATGACGGGATTGTGGTGACAGAAAACATCTTTAAAAAGGTGGAAGAAGGCTACTCTCCTTTTGAAGCAGCGATCAAAGGATCGAATGAGATATTCTTTGCGGTAATCTCGATTTCCGTGACCCTTGCAGCGGTATTTTTACCCGTTATCTTTCTGGAGGGATTTGTCGGGCGGCTCTTCCGGGAGTTCGGGATTGTGATTGGTGCGGCCGTGCTCATCTCGGCCTTTGTGTCTTTAACTTTAACACCGATGCTGAATGCCTACCTGATGAAAAAGACAGGGCATGAAAAATCTAAATTTTATAACCTTACAGAGCCTTATTTTGTAAAGCTGAACGACAGTTACTCGGATAACCTGAATAAGTTTCTCAATAAAAAATGGTTGTCCATTCCCATCATTGTGGTCTGTGTGGCAATGATTGCCCTGTTCTGGAAAATCCTGCCAAAAGAAACGGCACCTTATGATGACCGCAGTGCGATCAACCTGAGGGTAACCACGCCGGAAGGTTCTTCCTTTGCCTATACGGATCGTTTTATGCTGAAAATCCAGCAGATGATTACCGATTCTATTCCCCAAACGAAGGTCAACATTACCATCACTTCTCCGGGATTTGGCGGATCGGGATCTACCAACAGTGGTTTTATAAGAATGGGCTTATCTGACCCCGGCGACCGTGGGCGTACACAGGATGAGATCGCGGCCAAGCTAACCAGGATCACCAGAAGATATACGGAAGGAAAAGTGGTAGTCACCCAACAACCGACCATTTCTGTAGGCCGCAGAGGGGGCTTGCCTGTCAATTATATTATCCAGGCACAGAACTTTGATAAGCTTAGGGAAAAAGTGCCCTTGTTCATGGACGAAGTGGCCAAGGACCCTACTTTTACGACTTCAGATGTAGACCTTAAGTTTAACAAACCAGAAATCGATTTAACGATCGACAGAGATAAGGCGAAAAACCTGGGAGTCTCTGTTTCGGATATCGGGATGGCGCTTCAACTGGGTTTAAGTGGTCAGCGCTTCTCTTATTTCTTTATGAATGGCAAGCAATACCAGGTGATCGGACAATTCGAGATGAATGACCGTAAAGATCCTTTGGACCTGAGTTCTGTTTATGTACGAAATAACAAAAACGAGCTCATTCAGGTAGACAATATGGTGACGGCGAGAGAAAAAAGCAGTCCGCCGCAACTGTACCGGAACAACCGTTTCATTTCGGCAACAGTTTCCGCAGGTCTGGCTCCGGGTAAAAGTATCGGTGAAGGAATTGAGGCCATGGACCGGATTTCTGCTAAAATACTGGATGAATCGTTTTCTACCGATCTTGGTGGTGAATCCAGGGATTTCCAGGAGAGTTCTTCCAATACCATGTTCGCATTTGGCCTTGCTTTATTGCTGGTCTACCTAATCCTTTCTGCACAATTTGAGAGTTTTGTAGATCCTGTGATCATCATTCTGACGGTACCCATGGCCGTTGCCGGGGCCTTTTTATCGCTCTGGTTGTTTGGTCAGAGCTGGAATATCTTCAGCCAGATCGGAACGATCATGCTGATCGGACTGGTGACCAAAAACGGGATTCTGATTGTGGAATTTGCCAATCAGCTGAAAGAAACCGGAAAGAGTGTTCACGATGCCATCAGGGAAGCTTCGGTTTCCAGGCTCAGACCAATCCTGATGACCAGTCTCGCCATTGCCATCGGTGCATTACCGATTGCCATGGCTTTAGGTGCCGCAGCAAAAAGCCGGATGGGAATGGGAATCGTGATCGTTGGGGGAACGATGTTCGCCCTGATCTTAACGTTATTTGTGATCCCTGCCATCTATTCTTACTGGTCTAAAGAGCACAAAGCAAATACAGAATTAGAACTTTCACTGAAAGCGGCCTTAGCGGAAGAAAGCTTAGAAAAAAAAGCACATTAACCCATGATCCAGTTTCAACTCTATAAGACCATGAAAACCAGGAAACTTCTATTTGCTACGTTACTGCTGCTAACAGGCAGTACAGGCTTTGCACAGCAAAAGCTGAGTCTGGAAGAAGCCATCAGCACTGCGTTAAAGAACAATTACGACATCCGTCTCGTAAATAATGAAATACAAATTGCGAAAAACAACATCAATCCGGGAAATGCCGGAATGCTGCCAAAACTAACTGCCGATTATGCCAGAGGGGGTAGCGTACAGAACACAGTACAAACGCCTGCAACAGGACCAGAGCGGAAAACCAACGGTGCCAGAAGCACGAATCAAAGCTATGGTGCCGCTTTAGGCTGGACAATATTTGATGGTTTTCAGATGTTTGCCAATTATGACCGTTTAAAAGAATTACAAAAGCTGGGAGAGGTCAACGCAAAAGGAGTCGTAATTGCCACTGTGGCGGATGTGATCAGTGGGTATTATGCCTTAGCCAGACAACAACAACTGGTTATGGCAACAGACACGGCACTCGACATTTCGAGAATGCGCTTAACGATCGCTAAGAACAAGCTGGAGATCGGCAGGGGATCTAAACTGGATGTCCTTTCTGCTACGGTAGATTATAATGCAGATACTTCCCTTTATTTACAGCAAAAGAATGTACTCAGGACGAATATGGTGAGCCTCAATCAGGTGATGGCCAGAGACCTGAACCTGGTTTTTGAAGTGGATGAAAATATTAAAATCGAAAGGAACCTCAACTATACGGAATTGTCTGGTCTTACGGAGCAGCTGAGCCCTGCTTTACAATCTGCGTTTATCAATAAAAAGATTGCAGAGCTGAACCTGAAACAAGTGAAGGGACAACGTTATCCGACGGTAGGTTTAAACAGTGGTTATGAATTTTCGAACAGCACGAGTCCTACGGGCTTTAATCAGAAGTTCAGGGCCAACGGTTTTACTTATGGGGTAACGGCAAGTCTGAACTTGTTTAACGGCTTCCTGCAGCGTCAGAATGAGCGTAACGCAAAGGTACAGATCAATACCACAGAACTGAACCTGGAAAAAGCAAGGCAGGACATCAATGCGCAACTGCTTTCGGCTTATCAGAATTACCTGACCAACCTCGACCTGCTGAAGGTGGAGCAGACCAATGTGAACATTGCAAAACAAAATCTGGACATTACGCTTGAAAAATACCGCCTGGGCAGTATCTCCCCGCTGGAGCTCAGAGAGGCACAAAGGAACTCAATTACGGCCATTACCCGGTTCCTGGATGCTCAGTATCAGGCAAAACTTACCGAAATCAGCTTAAAAGAAATCAGTGGTACTTTAAATATTCAATAAGATTGTTATTTTTAGCAAATGATTTTAGTAGCAGACAGCGGATCCTCAAAAACTGACTGGATGGGTTACAGCCCGGAAGAGACCATCAGTTTCAGCACACAGGGCATTAACCCTTATTTTTTGAATGCACATGATATTTTTAAGCTTTTTTCCAAGAAAAAGGAAATCGCGGCTTATGCGGAAAAAGTAAAGGAAATTTATTTCTTTGGTGCAGGCTGTTCTTCTCCTGATAAAGTAGAAGTTATCTCGAATGGCATTTCTTCTTTTTTCACGCAGGCTTATGTCTCTGTGGAACATGATTTAATCGGCTCTGCCTACGCCACCTGCGGGGATCAGAAAGGCTTAACCTGCATTCTGGGGACAGGATCAAACATTTCTTATTACGACGGCAAAAACGTTCATAGCGGCTCTCATGGTTTAGGTTATGTTCTGGGTGATGAAGGTTCGGGTACTTTCTTTGGCCGCAAACTCATCACCAGTTATCTGTACGGAAATATGCCTGCCGAGTTAAGTGTAATTTTTGCACAAAATTACCAGATCGATAAAGAAACGGTAGTCACTAATCTCTATCAGAAACCATCACCCAATACCTACCTCGCTTCCATCAGCCGTTTCATGGCAGAACATACAGACCATCCTTTTATTCTTAACATTTTACGTGAAGGCTTTCAGGAATTCGTAGATACCAACATTAAAGACTATGCGAACTATAAAAGTCTGGATTGCCATTTCGTAGGCTCTATCGCTTTTTATTACCGGGATGTATTGAGAGAAGTCTGTTTAAACAATCAGGTAAAAGTGGGCAAAATCTATCAGAAGCCTATTGAAGGGATTTATAATTACATTCTGAGAAAAGAGGGAATTACAGTTTAATCAGCAACCGCAGCATGTCCTTATGCTGAATCCCATTTTCAAAAATGGCTTCCTTGTAGTTCAGTAAGAAGAAATCTTTATCAATGCGGTCTGCCCGGAATCCCGCACGCTGATAAAAGGACAGCTGATAGCCAAAGGTTCCGGTCCCCACTTCGATGCTTTCTCCGTTAAGTTCTTTTACGACTCCAAAAAGGTGCCGGAGCAATTCCCCACCGATACCCTGATTTTGATATCCGGGCATTACGGCAATATTTTTAAGTTCGTACTTCGCCGGACCTATGGGTTGGAGGATATAACCGCCAACTGTTTCTTCCTTAATTTTAGCAATATAAACCAGTGAATCCGGAAGGTATCCCAGGATACTCTTTTCTGCCGGATCTGCCAGCAGGAATAAATCCATTGGGATATGGTCTTTGATTTTTGTAATCCTCATGAGTTTACAAAAATATAGTTATGCGTTTTGAATTTCAAATTCAGGGATCCCTACCCGCTTGTTCATTTCCCTTCTCACCATCAATGCGATCAGCTCCAGTTTCTTCCGGTCTTCTTCTTTAAACACCCTTGGCTTCTTATCTACAATACAAACTACACCCACCCTGAAACCTTCGTTCGTCGTAATTGCTGCTGCCGCATAAAAGCGCAATCCGGATTCTCCGGCAATCAGTGGGTTAGAGATGAGACAAGGATTCCGGATGAGGTCTTCAAACACCGTCACACTGCCATTTAAGATCGCCAGGGAGCATAAACTGACCTCCCGGCCTACTTCCAGTCCTACATGCCCGCTCTGATCGGCTTTGGTCCACACTTTATCCCGGTCCACGAAATTAATCATCGCAATAGGTACATTCATCATTGTTGCCGTAAGGGCTGCCAGCTGATCAAATATAGGTTCAGTTTTCGTATATAGAATCTTATACTTTTTCAGGTTTTCCAATCTTGCATCTTCATCCGTCGGAATCAGGATACTTCCTATGTTTGTTTCCAATTTATTAAAATCTAGTCATGTATACTTTAACAATTACCATACCTATTGGGAGGTGTTATCTCTTTGGCACACAGGAAGAATTGAATCTTGAACATAAAGAAGACTAATGGAACAAAATGCGGTAATCCAGCCCGAAAATCAATGCAGAACCAACAATACCCAACAACTTAATGTGGGCAATTATTACTCACTTTGATGATTAATCAGCCTATTTTACTACGCTACATCCATTATATCCGCTATATTATCCCATTCCCTTGTAAAGGCGCCCTCACACCCAAAACAGCTATAGAACTGAATATCAGTTAAAAGTAAACAAAATGATCGATTTTCTTAAAAAAACAATTCCAGGATGCTTATCTATCTACTTTTTCTGAACTGCTAAATACCCATTCGTTTTTAGCAGTTTTAAGATAGCTGACTTTATAATTCTCGTTTGGAGGCAATGTAAAATGAAAAACAAGATTTTTTTCATTGGGATCTTTCGGTAAGAATCCAGGAAGTAAGGTATCCGCTACCATTTTAATATGAGCTTCAGTATGCATAATTTGCTTTTTTAATGCAAATGTAAAAGCCCCGGTCCGAATATTAAGAATTAATATTCAAACCAGGGCTTTTGAGAGAGAATTTGTATTAATCTTTGGTAACCTTGAATTCTGTACGTCTGTTTAGTGCTCTTCCCGCCGGGTTATCTTTTCCATTTGGAAGTTTATTCGGTGCAACCGGCTTGGTCATACCATAGCCCTTACTCTTCATTCTGTTTTCCGGAATTCCTTTTGCAAGGAGATAATCCACACAGGATTTAGCTCTTCTATCAGAAAGATCCAGATTGTAAGCAGGCGTCCCTTTACTGTCGGTATGCGAGCTCAACTCTATTTCAATTTTTGGATTGTCGACCAGGATGTTGTATAAGTAATCCATTTTTACTTTAGAATCTGCGGTCAGCTCTGCCTTATCAAATTCATACAGCACATCTTTGAGTACAATTGCTTCATCTTTCTTGTAAGGGATCAGGCAGATCTCTTCGCTGAACAAAGTATCTTTCTGTGCCAGCTGATCGTAAGAATAGCTTAAGTTCTTGGTAAAGTACTGCGCCTTCTCTGCGGTAATCTTTAGCTGACGGTTAGAGTTGACTCTGAAGTTATATTGTCCATCTGCTCCCGTTGTAAACTTAAACTGCTGCAACGAGTCCGCAAGTGTCACCACTGCATTCTCCAATGGTTTTCCATCTTTGCAATCCAGGATTCTTCCTCTGATGCTCAGGTATTCGCGTTTCAGATGAAAGATCTCCAGACAACATAAAGACTCCCTGTCGGAACTGATATAGCCTTCCACATCAGCATCATCCAAAGGTGTAAAATAAAGATCATCCTTAGAAGAATTAAATGGATATCCTAAGTTCCGGGGTTCAGACCAGCTGTCAAAATCACCATCACTTTCATAAAAGTCAAAGCCACCCAGGCCTACTTTTCCATTACTGGAATACAATAATTTTTTAGTTTTCACATTGTAGTACGGCGCTTCTTCATCCCCTGAAGTATTGATGGTATTGCCCATGTTTATCGCCTGTCCAAGCGAGCCATCCGGGCGGATCGCACAATACCACAAATCATACTTTCCATGTCCGCCGGGACGATCTGAAGAAAAGATCAGGTACTTCCCGTTTTTACTCACCGAAGGCTGCATGGCATTAAAACCTTTCACATTGATATTACCACCAAGCTCTATCGGCTCAGACCAATCTTTTCCTGTTACAGAGGCTGAAGTCAGCTGATAAATCTTTCTGGTTTCCTTAGCACTCCATCCGGTGATAAACATCACTTTTCCATTGGGAAGGAATGCAGGTGTAGCCAGTTCTTTGTCTTTGTTGCTGGTTGGAATTTTCTTGATAGAAATGCTTCCCGTTAATGGATTTCCTGAAGTTTCATAAATCGCATTTACATACGGCGTTTGCTTTCTTGTTACTTTTGAAGCATTTTTTCCATCCGATAACACCACATTTTTACCGGTACTGTTCACCGGCCTGGAAGAGGTAAAATAAAAGTTATTCCCTCTTAGCAATGGCGTATAATTGGAACCCGCCTGGTTGATGTCATTCTTCAGTCTTCCCAGCTTAAACAACCGCGGATGGCTCACCTCATATAAGGCGAACTTGCAGGAAGCAATTTCAGTTTTAGCCCTGGCCGCATACTCATCGCTGGCCCTGTATTTCTTCTGGAAAGTCTCGAAAGCACTGATGGCTTCCGTATAATTTTGGTTGGCCCTTAATGTCACCCCATACCAAAAAGTACTCAGGATGTATTTCGGGTTATTGAAGTCTTTAGCAATGGCATACCATTTCTCCGCGTCAGTAAAGTTCTTATACTGTCTGAGTGACTCTGCCAGCTGGAAAACATTATATTCATAATCTTCCTTCTTCGGACTTTCTTGCTTCAGCTTAGATTCAAAGCCATAAGGCACCACAAAACCAGAACTATCCGGAGAGATCTGTAAAGCTTTTTTATAATATTCTGCGGCAGCATAATACTCCTTATTCAGGTAATAAACATCAGCAACTCTTTTGCTATTGGTTACAAATTGAGCACTGACAATATTGCTAAGCAGGCAGAGGACGAGTAATATTTTAAGTTTCATATCGCGTTATATTATAATCTTGGACAAAAGAAATTCGGGCCAATAATACCTTTCCTTCGGGTAAAGGAGATGGACAATTCCAGTCCACCCTGACTACGGGCCATTTTATTAAAACTGGAGGTGTTAAAGTCGTAACTCACACCAAATACCATGTTTTTAATATTGAGGCCAAAGAAGGCAATTGCAGCATCATCCACCCGATAGTTTGTTCCAAACATCAGGTCTGCTTCAGGATTTAGCATCACTTTCGCATAAGCACCAACAGAGGTTTCTCTCGCATTTCCCTGTCTCATGTACAATGCATTGGGTGTAATGTCCAGCATGTCGGTTATTTTAATCCTTGCGCCTCCATGTCCCGCATATCGGATAGGCATCCGCACATCGGTGCCTAGAAATTTATCGATAGGCCTGGTCAGGTGGGCAGCCGTTGCGCCTGCAAAGACATTCACACGCTGGTCCGGATTCCCATCAAAATACATTACCCCGACATTGACATCGGGAACAAGCGTATTGGAAGAAGCAAAAGATTCGCTGATTCCAAAGTTAGGATCATAGCCCGTTACCGGGTTAAACTGATTGCCCAGGGTAATCTTGGAAGCATCAAAACTTTTGTTCAGGATCCCTGCCTGAAGGCCGAAGTTGATCATATTTTGTCCCGTCTCGCCAAAGTGAATCCGGTAAGCCGCGGAGGCCAGGACACTTAGATGGTTATAACTGATATCTCCTGCATTCTGGTTCAGCACCATCGCCCCGAAAGCGAGATTTTTAACGGGGGCCATGTCAAATGACGCACCCCCGGTTAAAAACGAATTAGAGACACCCCCCCATTGCTGCTTAGCATTTATGGACACCCTGTAATCACCATCGGTAACCCCGGTTAATGCAGGGTTTAACCACAGTGGATGGGCGTAATATTGTGAAAAGTGAGGATCAATCTGTGCGATAACCCTTTGCGTTCCTAAACTCAAAAACGCTCCTGCTATTATAATTTTTACTAGGTTCTTCATAACAAATGTGTTTATTATCTCAATAGGGTTATTGTTCCTTTTTTCGTTGTTTTTGTTCCGTCATTAAACTCGATGTCCACACCATATACATACACTCCGTTCGGCTGTATTTCTCCTTTATAGGTTCCATCCCATCCATTCAGCACATTTAGAGATTCGTAGATGAATTGGCCCCACTGATTGTAGACGCGGAGTTTCATTTTAGCAATCGTATTTCCGTATACATAGAAGATGTCGTTCTTACCATCGTTATTTGGTGTGAATGTATTCGGTATAAAGATCTGGTTGCCCAATGGGTTCTCCGCTTTCGAGTTCAGGCTTGAAGCATCGCTCAGCTGGCAAGGCAATTGTCCGGAGGCTCTTACCCTGATCGTTACCGCCTGGTCTGGTTTCAGACCACTGATCAGATGCGTTAATCCCGCAGCTCCCGAGCTTGGCGCAATCCAGGTTGTTCCACCATCAACAGAGACTTCATAGCCTGTAGCTCCTGCTACTGCAGCCCATGTAAAGTTGACACTCGTTGCTGTTGCCAACTGCACTGAAACTACAGGCGCAGTAAGTTTAGGCAGGATTGTCACGACCACCGAGGTACGTACCACACTGGTACATCCTGTAGTTTTATTGACACTTTCCACATAATAGGTCGTCGTTGCCGCTAATGATGGCGTAGTAAAGCTGCTTCCTTCAGACAGGGAGATACCTCCTGTAGCAGAACTATACCAGCGATAAGTAAGTGCTGCATCCGGATTGTTAACCGACAGTACAGCTGGATTACCGGCACATAGCGGACTTGCTGCCCCAATCACCGAAGCAGGTGCAGTGGGAGCGGTCTGCATACTTACTGCAACCGCCGTTCTGCTTGTGCTGCTGCAGGTCGCATTGGAAGCACCCACATAGAATGTTCTGTTTGCAGTGATCACTGGTGTGGTAAAGTTGGTACCTGTACCTAATGCCGTTCCACCTGTTGGGTCGGCATACCAGCTATAAGTAATACCCACTACCGGATTAGAAACACCCAAAACTGTCGTACTTCCAGGACAAGCATTCACTGTAGCATTAGTCACCGCCGGAACCGCAGGTCTGGTGTTTACCGTAACGGTCGCCTTCACCCTGCCTGTTGCACTACCACAACCTGAAGCACTTTTCGCAAGCACATAGAAATCGGTCGTCGCATTTAAAGCTCCTGTAGACAAGCTTGAACCCGTGCCCAATAAGGTACCCCCTACCGCAGCATCGTACCATTCGAAAGTAACTCCGGCTTGTGGATTCGAGATGCTAAGTACCGTCGCATCTCCCGAACATATGGCAAATCCGTTGCTGCTCAGAACCACTGGTACATCCGGCAAAGGATTTACGGTCAGGGTAACTGCTTTACCCGTTCCCGGAAGGTTTTCGCACTTATTCGCTCCTTTTACGGTAACGTAGTAAGTAATCGTTGCCGTCTGTACTTTTTCCAGCACTGCTCCGGTAAACACCGCATTTGTAAGTGCTGCATCTGTATACCAGGTAAACACCGGACTTGTTACTGTCGTGCTGCTGGCAGTTAATTTAACTGTTGTACCCGCGCAAACCGGAACATCTGCTCCCGAAACGATAACATCTGAGGCATCTGCCGGAGTATTCACTAACAAGGTTACAATTTTTGCATCCCCAGCTGCGTTCTCACATTTATTCGATCCGCGAACGGTTAGGTAATAAGTAATTGTTGAAGTAACTACAGGTTCAAATACCGGGCCCGTGAAAGCGACATCCGTTAAGGCTGCATCTTTATACCAGGTAAATACCGGATTTGTTACGGTCGTACTGCTTGCGGTTAATAAAGCTTTTGTACCATTACAGAAAGGTGCGTTATTTCCGGCAACACTGATGTCTGCAGATACCGCAGGTGGGTTAATCACTACAGTCACCACTTTTGCTCCTGCTTTCAGGCTTTCACATCTGTTAGATCCACGAACGGTTACATAATAAGTAGTACTGGTAGTCAATACAGGTTCAAATACCGGACCTGTAAAAATGGCATCCGTTAGATCCGCATCCCTATACCAGGTAAATACCGGGTTTGTTACGGTAGTACTACTTGCTGTGAATTTAGCGGTTGCTCCTTTACAGAATGGCGCGTCATTTCCAGCAATATTAATATCCGAAGCTGTTGCAGGAGTGTTGACTACAACGGCTACCACTTTCGCATCTGCAGGATCATTTGGACATTTATTGTCGCCACTAACAGTTACATAATAAGTAATATTTGCGGTCAACGTTGGCTCGTAGGTTGCTCCTCTGAACACTTCGACAGTTAAGGCAGCATCTGTATACCAGATAAATGTAGGATTGGTTACTGTTGTTGAACTTGCTTTTAAGCTTGCTTTTGTTCCCTGACAGAACGGAGCATCATTTCCTGCAACAGCAATATCCGCGGCTGTAGCCGGGGTGTTCACCGTAACGGTTACCACCTTGGCATCAGCAGGTAAGTTTGGACATTTATTATCGCCGCTCACGGTCACGTAGAAAGTTGTGCCAGCTGTTAATATTGGTTCGTATATGGCGGTGCTGGCTACTGCATTCGTTAATGCAGCATCAGTATACCAGGTGAATTTTGGATTGGTTACCGTGGTTGAACTTGCCGTAAGTGTTGCTTTCGATCCTTTACAGAACGGAGCACCGGCCCCTGTGACAGTGATGTCACTTGCTACCGCAGGAGGGTTCACGTTGATGGTCACCACTTTTGCGTTTGCAGGTGTACTCGCGCAAATATTATCGCCGCTCACCCGTACATAGAAAGTAGTGCTCGCCGTAATCGTTGGTTCAAACACCGGTCCTGTAAAGGCCAGGTCTGTTAGGGCTGCATCCCTGTACCAGATAAATATTGGATTGGTTACCGTGATACTGCTTGCAGTTAAGGTTGCTTTCGTGTCTTTACAGAAAGGCGCATCCGCTCCAGCTATGTTGATGTCGGCAGGAGTTGCGGTAGGGTTAACTGTAAGCGTAATTTTTGTACGTGCAGTTGTGCTCAGACATGAATTTGCATTCGAAGCTTCTACATAGAAGTTGTACACTCCCGGGCTCAGGTTCGAAGCAGTAGTATAGCTATTGGCATTTGCGGCCAGGCTATTTCCAGCTGTCGGCGCATCAAACCAGTTGAAGCTCACACCAGCTACCGGCGTTACACCAAGTGTTACCGGAGTATTAGGACAAGTAGTTTTTGGATTACCTGCCAATTCTACCGGTGCGTCTGGTGCCGGAAGTATAGTTACCATAACTTTGACTTTTGCACTTGCACAACCATTACGGCTAGCAGTTACATAGTAATCGTAAGTTCCTGCCGCCAGCGTAGTTTCTGTGGCAAAGGTAGCACCTGTACCTACAGAAGCAGGTGACGTTCCTTTGTACCAGGTATAAGTAGTTCCTGTTGCAATTGGATTTTGAACCGCTAAATTAGCCGCAGTTCCCAGACAGGCAGAAACGTTTGCACTTAATGCTATTGGTGCAACCAATGATCGTCTGGCATAATTGAAATCAAGTGTCGATAATACTGAAGCCAGGCCTGATTTTAACCTTAGTTCTACTCCGTCAAATTGTTTTGAAGGAACAAAGGAAATCGTTGCCCCGCTGTTATCGCTCAATAGATCCAATTTGACCAATGGATTGCTATCGCTAACCACCATCATGTCATTATTGCTTACCAGGTCTTTATAGGTGGTAATTTCTATAGAAGGTAAAACCGCTAAAGTAAGCAGTTTACCAGGAGAAGAGATGCCGATGCGAACCGTATCTCCGACAACAGAAAGGCCGGTAAAGGCGATATGCTGATAAGCCGAAGCACCAAGAAGGCCAACTGGTATCACCAATGATGAGGCAGTCGCAGAACTAAGATCTGTTGCCAATCCAGGATTGAAGACTCCTCCCAATAGTGCTACGCCATCTACACCTGCTCTTTTCTGAATAGTTGCCACTTCACAAGGCAAGTCGTTGGTTGGATCAACCGCAGGCAATACGGTGATCGTGGCAGTGGTTAATGTAGTAGAAGTACATCCACCAGCGATTTCTGCTGATACATAATACGTATATACGACTGGCGCTGCACCTGTATTGATTAGTGGAGCGGTTGTATAGGTCGGGCCGGTGAAAATCGGAATTGCACCCGGCGCTTGTGAATCGTACCATTTAAAGATCACACCGGCAGTGCTTGATGAAGCTGCTAATGTTGCAGGAGCTCCTGATCTTACGACTGCATCTGTCGGGGTAACCACTGGTTTATCTAAACCGGTTACCGTAATTTGTGCCGTTGCTTTTGTAGCAGAAGGCACATTACAGTTCGTTGAAACTGCAGCAACCTGATAATTGATAGCCGCAGCTAATACAGGCGTAGTAAATGTTGTTCCTGTTGCCAGCTCGGTCACTCCTGCAGCGTCATACCATTTATAAGTAATTCCGGCAAGTGGATTTTTCACTTCCAAAGTAACGGTAGTTCCAACGCAGGTATTTATAGTAGCAGATACCAGTTCAGGTACTGCCGGTGCAGGCGTCACGGTTACCGTTACCTGTGTTCTGTAACTCGCACAACCGGAAGCTCTGCTTGCTTCTACATAATAAGTAGTATTTGCATTCAATACTGGTGTAGTGAACGATGGCCCGGTTGCCAGCGCTACGGCTCCCGGTAATCTTGAATCGTACCATTTATAGGTAAGCGCTGCATTTGGATTTTGAACATTTAAAGTGGCCGTTTGCGTTGCACAAATGATAGGGTTAGCAACAGCCAACGTTGGTGCCACTAAAACACGTCTTCCATAATTCACATCAATCGTTGAAAGCACACCGGCAAGACCAGCATTTAAGCGAACCTCTACCTGATCAAAGGCGGCTGTTGGCACAAAGCTAATCAGCGCCTGACTGTTATTGCTCAACAAGTCCAGGTGTATTAAAGTATTGTTTATAGAAACCGCATCATTGTTACTGGTCACACCATTGTATGTTCCAACCTGAATACTGGACAATAATCCCAGGTTCAAGAGTTTACCTGGTGCACTTAATAAGACCCTAACAGTATCTCCGGGACTCGAAACAGAACCGAAGCCAAGGCGTTGGTAAACTGAAGCGCCCAGAAGTCCAACAGGCATCACCAACGAAGAACCCGTTCTGGTATCGTTATCAATGGCCAGTTGTGGATTAAATATCGCGGAAAGCAAGGCTACTCCGGTCACATCATGTGTTTCTGTAATTGCAGCCTCACAAGGAACCGGGCTTGGCAAGCTGTTATCTACAGTAATGGTTACCTGCACACGGCTCAGCGAGATACAACCTGTTGCATTCGATTTTGCTTCTAAATAATAGGTAGTCGTTGCGGTAAGTGGTTCTGTAACATAAGTTGCACCACTGAATTTTGGCGTCGTTGCGGTTGCAGAATCAAACCAGTTAAAGGTCACATTTGCATCTGGCGAAGTCGCTGTTAAGACCACGCTCTGACCCGAAGCAACTGTAGTTGCGGAAGCCTGAATCTGTGGCAGCGTTACGATTGGGTTCACAGTTACCGGAACTGAGGTCCTTGTAGAAACACCACATCCCGGATTCGCTGCTTCTACATAATAAATCGTACTTGCAGTTAATGCAGGCGTAACGAAAGTAGTTCCGGTAAATACCGAAGTACCTCCGGCTGGCACTGTATACCAGTTATAGCTTACTCCTGCTCCGGGAGTGTTGATTACCAGGCTGGCGGTTGAACCATAACATACCGGTAATACCGTTGCCAGTACTGGTGGTGTTGGTGCAGCAGTTACCGTTACGGTAACCGGAATGCGAAGGGCGTTTGCACAACCCGCTTTGCTCACTTCAATATAATAAGTTGTCGTTGCAGCAAGTACAGGTGTGGTGAAAGTCTCCCCTGTAGCCAATGCTGTTCCACTTGCTGCAGTGGCGTACCATTTTAAAGTAGTACCTCCATTTGCAGTAGCAGTTAAAGTTGTGGCATTTCCTGCACAGATCGTTTGACCCGTTGCAGCAACAGTTGGATTAGGATAGATGATAGCAGCACCATAAATATTATAACGGCTTAATAAATTTGCAACAGCTCCAAAACGGACTTCCACCGCATTGTAAGTTCCCGTTGCAGCAAGTGTAACCTGGAACCTGTTGCCATTTAAAAGCTCAAGATTTAACAGAGGAGAGTTCAATGGATAAACCTTTACGACGGTTGTTCCATTGTAAACGGTAATTGTTCCACCGTTAATTAATCCGATATCGGCAAGGCCTACCGGAGTTTCAAGATCTAAGCGGATGCTATCTGTAGCTGCTCCGGAATTCGGGAAGATCAGTTTTTGGTACCCTACACCGGCTACGTTAACCCCAAGGTTAATGGTGGTAAATGTAGCGGGGTCTGCATCTGTTGAACCAGACGGATCAGTGATTCCGCAAAGTAAACAAAGAAGAGATTCGATTTTGGTCTCCTGAGCTGTCGCCGCATTACAGTTAGGATTAACCGGGCCAGTGGTAACCGTTACGATAACCGCAGCTCTGCTGGTACTAACGCAACCTGTGCTGTTTACTGTTTCTGCGTAATAAGTAGTAGTGGTATTTAATACCGGAGTGGTAAAGCTCGTACCAGTACCCACTGCAATACCCCCTGTTGGTGTAGTAAACCAGTTGATGGTATTTCCTGCTTCGGCAGAAGCCTGAAGTGTAGCTGTTTGTCCGGCACTGATCGATTGTCCGGCAGAAACGATAGCTAAAGCTGGAGTTGGGCGTGCCGTTACGGTAACCGCAGTACGGCTGCTTACCGCTGTTCCGGAAACTGCTTCTACGTAATAAGTGGTATTAGCGGTTAATGCAGCCGTAGTATAAGTTGGCCCTGTAAAAATTGGCGTACTTCCTGTAGCAGCATACCAGTTGTAAGTTACTCCCGGTAAGGTATTGCTCACACTAAGTGTAGCCGTACTTCCTGAACAGATGCTCGTCGATGCCACTGCTGGTGGATCAACTTTTACTTTTACGGTAAAGTCTGTGGTTGTCGAATTGTTAGCTGCATCTTTCGCCGTTACAGAGAAAGTAAATGTTCCACCTTGTGTTGGTGTACCTGTTAACTTGCGCGTAATTGGATCGAAGTTCAATCCCAAAGGAACGTTTGCAGATGTATAAGTATAAGGGCCCGTTCCACCGGTTACTTCCGGCAAGGTTTGCTCCGTGTAAACGGTTCCTACAGTTCCATCGGCCAATGCCATTGTTGGAAGAGATAAAGCACCGATCACTCTTAAAGCATAACTATTACTTGCCGTGGTCCCAACATTATCCGTTACGGTAACGGTTACCGAATATAAACCGGATTGTGTTGGCGTACCGGAAATGATACGGGTAATCGGGTCGAAGTTCAATCCCGAAGGAAGGTTTGTCGCCACATAAGTATAAGGGCCTGTACCTCCGGTCGCAGAAGGAATCGGTTGTGAAGTATAACCTACATTCACATTTCCATCGGCAAGTGTTGCCGGAGGAAGAACCAGTGGATTTCCTACAACAACGGTATAATTGGTGGTGATGGTTTTTCCATCTCCATCGGTTACCGTCACAGGAATCGTATAGGTTCCTGCCAGTGTCGGTGTACCTGTGATCTCACGGGTAGTCGGATTAAAAGTCAATCCCGGAGGAAGACTTCCTGCAGGGGCGCTATAAACATAAGGACCTATGCCACCAGTTGCTGCAGGAATAGCCTGGGCAGGATAAGGAATTCCAACTGTACCATTTGCAAGTGTTGCTGTAGGTAACACAAGAGGATCTCTAACGATTATCGTATAGTCTGCTGTTTTGGTATTTCCATTTGCATCGGTTACTGTGACATGAACCGGATAAGTTCCAGCCTGAGTTGGTGTACCTGTGATTTCGCGGGTAACAGGGTTAAAGGCCAATCCCGGAGGAAGGCTTCCTGGAGTAGCGCTATAAGTATAAGGTCCGGTTCCGCCAATAGCAGCCGGAAGTGTTTGTGTTGGGTATAGGGTGTTCACCGTTCCGTTAGGAAGCGTTGCTGCGGGAAGAGACAAAGCAGCAGTGACTGTTAAGTTAAACGGCGTAATGACGGTGCAACCTTTACTATCTGTAGCCACAACAGAAAAAGGATAAGCTCCTTCAGTTGCAGTCGGGGTTCCGGAAATCAATCCCGTTGCCGATAATGTTAATCCTGCAGGCAAGGTGCTGCCTGGAGCCAGCGTATAATTAAATGCAGGTGTTCCTCCTGTCGCAACAGGAATTTGTTTTGAATAACTGGAAGCGATCGTAGCATTGGCTAAGGAAGCTGTGGCAAAAACAATGGCCGGGTTTACATTCACCGTAACCGGTACACGTTCTGCATTTACGCAGGAACCTTTACCTACTTCTATATAATAGGTAGTCGTAGCCGTAAGTCCTGTCGGAGAATAGGTATTTCCGGTAGCCAATGCAATACCACCTGTTGGGTCAGCGTACCATTTCAGATCTGTACCACCGTTTGGTGTTGCAGTCAGTGTGGTTGATGCTCCGTAACAGATGTTAAGACCTGTGCCGGCAACAGTTGGTTTTGGATAAATCACTTCTGCACCGAAGATATCAAGTGCAGTTACTGCCGACAGTACCGCGCCGAAACGTACTTCTACCGCATCGTAAACCGCTCCGGCAGGAACAGTTACTTTAAAGCGATCGCCACCTGTAAGATTAAGATGGATCAATGCAGAGTTAAGGTCGTAAGATGCCACAATTGAATTGCCATTCATGACATTCACACTTACCCCACCCAAAAGAGAAAGATCAACCACATTTCCAGGCAACCTCAAATCAAGACGGATGCTATCTGTAGCCACACCAGCTGTAGGAAAGCCCAATCGCTGATATCCAACCGCAAGGACACCTACAGCGAGGCGGATACTGCTAAAGTTAAGCGGATCCGCATCCACAGAGAATCCAGGGTCTGATACTTCGCAACCGATACATATTCCCTGGATAGCATTGGTTTGGGAATTAGCCGATTTACAAGTTACACCTGGTGTAACATTCGTTACCGTAACGTTAACTGCAATTCTGTTTAGACTTGCACAACCTCCGGCGCTTTGAGTTCCTACATAGTAGGTAGTATTTGCG
>LN891078.1:153858-179155 GCA_900010015.1 Tuber aestivum
ACGTCAACCTGTTTACGTGCACTGGAACATGCGCCAATCACGGACTCTACATAATAGGTTGTATTTGCAGCCAGTACAGGAGTTAAAAACGTTTCTCCGGTAAAGACTAACGTTCCGCCAGTAGAAGCATCATACCAGCGATAAGTCTCCCCTACTACCGGAGCGCCAATTTGCAAAGTTGCTTTGGATCCGGCACAGATCGGAGTCACTGCAGATACCACTGGCAAGACCGGATTATTTACCGTTATCCTCACCAGCTTACGCGGAGATTCATTGGTACATCCAGCCCTTTTTCCTGATACATAAAAATCATTAACACCGGTTACCAGGCCTGTAGGCGTAAAACTTACACCGGTAGTTCCGGTTCCTCCTGTAGCCTGGGTATACCAAGTGTAGGTAGCACCCGCTTCCGGGGTATTGATATTTAAGGTGACCCCATCACCGGTACACGCGATACCGGTAGCTGAGGCAGAACTGTTTATATTTATGGTTGTTGGCAAAGCCATTGTGCGGGAAACTTCATGCAGGTTAACCGAATTTAAAAGGCTTAATGGCCCACCGATTCTCAGCTGAACCCGATCAAAAGGAACACCAGGTGCAAAGGTCAATACCCCAATGGTGCTACCCGGATCTAATAACTTGAGGTTAAGTAATCCGCCGGTACCGGGAGCAACACCGTTACTGACACCGCCATTAAAAGTTTCGATACTGATCGAGCCCAACAAATCAAGAGACAATAGTGTTGCTCCTGTGGAAATCAGTAGTCTGGCAGAATCAGTCGCCGCAGAAAGACCTGGAAATACAACTGTTTGCTGAGCAAATCCCGCCAAACCTACCGCAGAGCCTAAAGTTGAAAAAGTGCTTTCCACTCCATCTATCGCATTCGCGGGGTTGTTTACACCTCCCAATGCGCCGACAGTTCCAGAGATTCCATGTAACTCATCTACCGGAGCATCACAATTTATATTTGTTGTGTTTTCTAAAAAATAAGCATGAAAAACATTAATGGATGTTAATGCGGCCAAGGCCCCGCCATCAACAGTAACCCGGATTCTATTATAAGGTACACCAGGACCTGGTACAAATATTTCCGCCTGATTTCCATTTGCCAGGAGATTTAATAAGGCGGTTCCCCCATCACGGACAACCCCTACCGGCGTATTATTAAAATAGGCCTGAACTTTGATTGCTCCAAGAACTGCTAATGATAGGGTGGTGCCTGTAGACACTTTAACTACCGCTCCGGTATTATTTCCAGGCAGATTTCCAGCCGGGAATATCAGGTTCTGAAATATTCCTCCTCCTAACAGGCTCACTCCTGCAGTAATGGTTGATTCGGTATTTGGATTGGTATCCACAGCCTGGGCCGGATTAGCTACGCCACAAAGCAAACAAATACCAAATGTTCCCTCACTTTGTGTAGACGCGTAAACACGTTGTTGAGATTGTGCATACGATTTCAGATTAAAAAGCGTTATAGCTACAATACTTAAAAAAATAAGGATAGGTTTTTTAAGTTTTCCTGGCAGGGTAGATGTGAATTTCATATGAACGGAATTGAGATGTCAAAATTTTACTTTGGTGCAATTTTAATCATAGAATACTTCGCAATGCACGTTCGAATTGTTCATTTACAAGCTCAAAAATGATTGATTCATTCATTTTGTTCATTTTTGATTCCGTCTGTCCCAAATAACACCCCCAAACCACACTTAAACAGCTGCTTAACAAATAGTTAAGATATAAAAACAACATTCATTCATTTTTTTACTTCATATCTTCGCGTTCATTATTGTACCGAAAGCATTATATTCGTTTAGTTGAAGAAATTAATGCTCACTCGTACTGTATATGGACGATATATCTACCTTAAATGAAGTAAAGAGTCTAATCCTGTTAAAAACAGGAATTCGAACCATCACTCCTGCTGATTGTAAAAGGATCTCCATTGAAATCAGTAAAACGTTGAATAAGAATGTTAGCGAAACAACCATAAAGAGGTTGTTTGGATTCGCTGTGGTAAAACATAACTTTTCAAAGTTTACCCTTACCACTTTATCAGAATATGTCAATAAGGAACAAATTGGCAATTGGGCTGCTCCTGTTCATTTAAGTCCTCAGGAAAGTGCAACCAGTTGGACTGATATACGACATAATGCCAAGAGGATCACCGACTTTACCCTGAAAGGGATTAAGAACCGTTCCGGCATTCCTTATGAGATGACCATCAGCAGAAAATTTGCAGAACATGACTTTGATGACTTCTTTAAAAGTAACTATACCTACACCTGTTTTATTTCACAACCGGGTTATGGCAGGACCATCCTTCTGAGTCATTTAGTAGAAAAGTTCTTCAATAACGAATGTTCGGTACACAAAGAATCTACGGTAATGTTCATCACCGCAAATAGTTTTTTCAATGTAGACCAGCTTACACTTAACTTCGAAGATCAGCTCAAAGTACAACTGGGCATTTACCATAAAGAGAGCCTGCTGGAACACATACAGGAAAACTATAATCAGACAGGAAAAAAATTTATCATTTTTCTGGATGGATTTTCAGAACTCATCATCAAAAAAGATTTAAAGAAGCAGCTCTTTGAAAGTATCATCGGCTTTATTTGTTCCATTGAAAATGTGGATTGTATTAAACTGGTGATGAGCATGCGGTCTACTACATGGATGAGATTTTATGATTGCATCCGGCATTCTGCTTTTTTAAAGTCAAAATGGTTTACAGGAAATTACTTCAATCAGAATGAAGTGTCCAATGTACCTCCCCTGACAGGTAAGGAAGTGGATCAGATCATCTCCAAAATCAACCAATCTGATGTTTATGAATTAAATCCAAAACTAAAATCTCAATTAAAGTTTCCTTTATATATACAATTGTATTATCAGTTAAAAGAAGAAGATCCGTATTTCAATTACTCTACGAGCATCACTTTTCATGAACTGATCTCCAGATTTATTCAGGAGAAGATTTACCGGTCAAATTATTATACCGAGAAAATTCTCTTCCTGAAAAAAGTAATTCAGCTCACGGATTACGGGAAGAAAGTGGACTCTGTTCCAAAGGATCTTCTGATCAGCGAGTTATCGGCATTTAAAAATGCCTATATGGAACTTTTATCCGAGGGTATCCTGATGGAAGAGAAAAGTCAGGACGATTATCAGCCGAGGGAATATGTACGTTTTATTTACCCTCATATATTTGAATACTTTCTCTTTATTGAATTGCTGGAGAAATTCCATTTACAGGTAGACTGGACTTTCTTCCAATTTATTCAGAGTTCTTATGAAAGCAATAATGTAAGGTTCCATCTTTTGCAATGGACCATCCGCTTTATCATCCGGATCGGGGATTTCAGGTCCCTCTCTCATATTTTCGACTTACAGCTGAATTATTTTGAACGGAATTACCTCATTCTGTTTATTGCCGAGAACCTGAGGTTCAGGGCCCGGTATAGTCCCGATACCATCAAACTTTTAACAGACCACAAACTCCATGATATCCTCATCAAACAACTGATCAATTTTGATTTCGTGGATTCCTGTTATAAGGAAGCAGTTACGGTTCTGGCAGATGTTGCGGATACTGATGAAAACCGGCTAATTTATCAATCTATTCTCGCCATTTTTGACATCATGAGTATGGACCAGGACAGGGTGGCCATGAGGTTAAACAAATTAAGTGCCCTGGATGTAAAAGGATGGCCGGTAAACCCCTACGAACTAACCTGGTTGATTTACCTCAAACTGAGCAACAGAACGATTGAACCGCATCCAATGATTCAAGACCTGGAAAGCTTCAATTATCCTTTTTTAGATACTAAAGCCGCATTGGATACCAAACAGGGAATCGCTTATGTATTGTTACTTATCCTGAATACCTTTTATGGAAGTGATGAGGGCACGATCAGGATCATCAAAACCATCTCTAAATTACATCCCCGTGTATTTTCGAAAAGAACTGCTTTTACCATCTTTATGATGAACGTTTTTGCACTATCAAGCTCAAAGATAAATCCAGGAAAGAAAACCGATCAGATCGAACAGATATTGGTAGAGATTCATAATAACAAAACCCGGTTTAAACTCACCGAATATTCGGAAGCCATTTTAAGAATGATGCAGGCCAATCAGCTGAGAAACAGAGGAGAATATGTACTTGCTTATGAGTATTCAAATGAGTGTATTCAGATTTTCAAAAGAAATGAGCTGAACCTGAATTGTATCATGATGTACGATGTGATTATTGCCATCTTCAAAGACCTTAAAGATCCGGTAAAAGTAAACGAATATAAATACGAGCGGTTATGCTTTATGGAAGAAAGAAAAATACCTCATAAACTGCTCGTCAACGTGAGTTAAAAAGAAAGCGCCATTAATCTGATTAATGGCGCTTTCTTTTTAACAGGCAGGAATAACTATTTCTTATATTCAGCAGCCAGTTTTAATGCGTTATAAGCGTTTACAATACCTCCGGTTACGCAAAGGTCTGAAAAAGGAATGTCCTTTGTCGTTTCTCCCTGCTGTACTTTAACCATCTGATCTACTTTTACCACAGATTTAAGGATAATGTCTTTTACCTGTACCGCCGTCAATTTAGGATAGTAAGAACGGATCAGCCCAGCTAAACCTGCAACCACAGGTGCAGCCATACTCGTTCCGTCTAAATTCTCATACTTAGACCCTGGAATAGTAGAATTGATCTTTACACCCGGTGCAAATACATCAACCGTAGTTTTTCCGTAATTTGAAAAGTTAGCCTTGATGGACCCATCATTTACCCAGCCTGACGCGCCTACAGTAATCCATGAAGCTGCAACTCCACCATCCGCATATTGAGGATTAGGGAAATTCTGTTCTACTTCCAGATCTTTGTTGTCATTTCCCGCAGCGTGAATCAATAAAACATCTTTAGAAACTGCATATTTTACGGCTTCATCTACAATAGTTTTATTCCATGAAAAGGATTTGCCGAAACTCATATTGATCACTTTAGCACCATTATCAGCAGCATAGCGGATTGCATTTGCCACATCTTTATCACGTTCATCACCATTAGGCGTATTGCGAACTGCCAGTATCTCTACATTATCGGCAACACCTTTTATACCCAGGTCATTGGTCCTTACTGCTGCAATAATACCCGAAACGTGAGAACCATGACGTGCATCCGGACCAGCCACATCGTTATTACCATAAAAACGTTCTTTTGTATTCTCAGGATCATCTCCAACAATCGATCTTGGATCATAATCCAGATTCAGGTTATACTCTACCTGTGATTTGAAGTGATCATATCCTGGTAAAACCTGACCATCATAAAACTCCTTGAAAGTGGCGTTCTTTAATTGCTGCACCATAATTCTCTGGATATTTTTCTCCATATCAGTTGTAGGTACAAAGCTTTGGAAATCGGCAACAACAGGGTTTTCTTTACCTATTTTTTTTACCACATCATCTATCGCCGTCTTGATAGAACCATAACGCATCAGTCCATCTTTGGCTTCAGCCATTTCTTTTTCAAGTTCTGCTTTATTCTTTTGATAGGTTTCAAATGCAACCAGGTCATTTGCTTTTACAGAAGTCGCATCGGAATTGCCAAATTTAGCATTGTCTCTGCGTACCAGCCGCGTTAACTCCAATGTTTCGTGATTGATTGAGCCTTTTGCAGAACCCAAAAAATTCCATCCATGGATATCATCGATGTAACCGTTTTTATCGTCATCTTTTCCGTTACCTGCTTTTTCTTTTTTGTTTGCCCAAATGATCGATTTCAGGTCTTCATGATTGGTATCGACACCACCATCCAGCACTGCTACAATAACAGATTTGGATTTTTTTCCTTTTAACAATTCGTTATAAGCTTTCTCTGTACTGATACCGAAAGTAGAATCTGCTTTAAGGTCCAGGTTTTGCCAGTTTGGCTTTTGTGCCATTGACAAAAAAGGGACGGTCGCCAATAAAGACAAACCCAGAATCCCGCGATAGCAAAAATTTGCTTTTATTTTATTCATAAGTTGATATTTTAAACAAAGTTAATTAATAAATAGCTCAAGGTGTTTATCCCGGATATGCGACAATCACCAATTGCTACCCCATAAACGTAAAAAGCCGGATACAAATATCCGGCTTTTAAAACAAAATGAGATAATTCCTATTGTAAGGACATCAATTCGTAAAAATCCTTGATCCTGGCAAATGAAGGGTGCAGGGAAACCACATCTCCAAAAACCAATAGTGCAGGAGAGGAAATTTTGTTGTCCTCTATTAATTCAGCGATGGTATCTACCACACCTATTTTTATATGTTCATTTACCGAGGAGCCATTTTCAATAACTGCTACAGGAAGTTTGTTTTTACCTTCTGCCTGGAAGATGGCGGTGATTTCTCTTATCTTCTCAATTCCCATCAGAATAACCACTGTTGCCTTTGATTTTGCGGCCACCATCAAATCAGGAGAAAGCTCACCCGCAGCATTTGTTCCGCTCAATACCCAAAAGCTCTCGCTCAGGGTGTTATAGGTCATGGGTATTTTATGTAAACCCGGAACGCCTAAAGCGCTGGAAATACCCGGTATAATTTCGGTTTGAATGCTATAGGACTCTGCATAGTCGACCTCTTCGAAACCACGGGCAAAGACAAAAGGATCACCGCTTTTCAACCTGACCACATGGCCATAATTTAAAGCATAATCGATCATCAGCTTGTTTACCGCATCCTGAGAAAAGGATTCATCGTCAGATTTACTACCCACAAATATTTTAATTGCCTTTTCAGGGGCAT
Organism: Tuber aestivum; assembly: GCA_900010015.1. Taxonomy (NCBI): domain Eukaryota; kingdom Fungi; phylum Ascomycota; class Pezizomycetes; order Pezizales; family Tuberaceae; genus Tuber; species Tuber aestivum. Next base: position 160,654 of record LN891078.1, read on the forward strand.
GATTGAGCAGCGCTTCATTCACTTGCGCATCATATAAGACCACATCTGCCGAAGCAATTGCTTTAACACCTTTTAAGCTAATGAGCTCAGGATCGCCGGGACCGGCTCCTACCAATGTAATTTTAGCTTCTTTTACACCACTTTCTATCTTATTTAAAATCATAGCCTAACGTTTAAAGGTATTACATATTTGTCTTAGAGATACAAATATACAAAAAGACTATAGAAGTAGTAGACTTTATTTGAAATTAAAGATTAATTGACAATACTTTCGTCAGTTTCACGGGCAATAACGTCTGCGATAGAGGTTTGAGCGAGGACTTTAAGTGTTGCATCGCGTACATCGATAAAGGTCTTTCTAATGCCACAGGTCACTTCATCATGACATTCATCGCATTTGCGGTAAAATTTAAGACTGGCACATGGAACCATAGCAATCGGTCCGTCTGTAATGCGAAGAATATCCGCCAGGTAAATATCACCTGGCTCTTTATTCAGGCTATAACCGCCACCTGCACCTTTTTTACTGTATAGATAGCCTGCATTACGCATGTCCAACAGGATCTGCTCTAAGAACTTTCTGGGGATCATTTCCTGTTCAGCCAATCTAACGATCTGCATAGGAGGATTTCCAGCGTTTTTTCCGAGTGCAACAAGTGCCTTTATTGCGTATTTAGTCTTCTTAGATAGCATAAAGACAAAGTTAAGAAAAATACATTACTTTCTCATAGCGTAATATATAGCTGAAACTGCAGGAAATTCATGAGATACTGCTGTGGTAGTGTTATGGTTGAGTGTGGTACCAATCAACTCTTCCCGAGGTTTCGTTCGGTTCTGAGTCGAAGAAAGCTTACAAAGAATCGCAGCATATTTGACCAGAACAGACAGAACGATACAACTCAACTATAATACTACCTTACCAATAACCCTGTTCTCCCTGACGATCTGTTTCTTTACGCAACAAAGTGTGGAATAAGGCAACAGTCGATTTCCAGTAAAAGAACAAAAACCACTGAATATAAGCGATTTAACAACAAAAAGCAGTTTTGGCATCATTATGAAACCTATCTGATCGTAATTAAAACAGAATAATAAACTTTTAAAATATATAATTATGAAAAAGATCATCTTATCCGCAGCATTTTTAGCATTTGTGGGGTTAACACAAGTAAAAGCAACTGACCTTAAAAACTCAACTATAGTTACGGTAAAACAAGACAGTGTAACTAAAACTCCAGTTGAATTGAAAGATCTTCCAGATGCAGTCAAAACAACATTGGCATCTGATAAATACAAAGAATGGATCCCAACAGCTGCGTTTTTAGTGACCAAAGCAGATAAGTCTGAATATTATCAGGTTGATGCTAAAAAAGGAGAAGAAACTGCTTCTTTAAAATTATCTAAAGAAGGTGCAGTTATTGAGTAAGCCCACAATAAATATCAATTAATATACTTCACAAAAGCCGGATGTCCTCCGGCTTTTGTATTTTTGCTATTATTACAAGCGAAATCCTTATGGCAAAAATACTGATTATTGAAGACGACCTCACTTTTTCGCAGCTACTGGAAGGTTTTCTGACCAAACATGGTCATGAACCCAGTCCGGTAAATGATGTAAAGAAAAGTCTAAAGCTAATAGAACAGCAAAGTTTTGACCTTTTATTGGTAGATTATCGTTTACCTGACGGAACAGGTCTCGACGTTTTATCCCATATACGCGGAAAAGGATTAACCCAGCCAGTCATTATCATGACCAGCTTTAATGATGTAAGAACGGCGGTAAAATCAATCCAGCTTGGAGCCTTCGATTACATTACCAAGCCTGTAAATCCGGATGAATTGCTGATGATCATCAACAATTCCCTGGGTAAAAAAGAAACCATCAGCTCCGGCACTTCCATCGAACATGCCGATGCCATCAAAGGGAAGAGCAGCATTGCTGATAAACTATACGAACACATCAACCTCGTTGCCCCTACCGATATGTCGGTCATCATTCAGGGAGAAAGCGGAACAGGAAAAGAATATGCTGCAAGAGCCCTCCACATGCAGAGCAAGCGTAAGGACAAACCATTTGTAGCGATCGATTGTGGTGCATTGTCAAAAGACCTCGCGGCAAGTGAATTATTCGGACATGCCAAAGGGGCCTTTACGGGAGCTTTGAACGACAAGAAAGGTCAGTTTGAAGCAGCCAACGGAGGTACCTTGTTTCTCGATGAAGTTGGAAACCTCAGCTATGAGGTTCAGGTAAAGATGTTACGTGCTTTACAGGAACGGGTAATCCAACCACTTGGAAGCACTAAAACAGTAAAAGTAGATGTAAGAATCATTACCGCCACCAACGACGACCTGAAATCAAGTGTGGCCAATGGCTCATTCCGGGAAGACCTTTACCACCGTTTAAACGAATTCAAGATCCAGCTTCCTGCATTGAGAGACAGAGGTAAGGACATCGAGTTGTTCATCAATCACTTCATCAGACTTTCCAACACAGAATTACAGCGTAATGTGCAAAACCTGTCCCAACAGGCGAAAGATCTTTTGCTGCAGTACGACTGGCCGGGAAATTTGCGGGAGCTAAAGAATGTAATTAAACGTATGGTGTTACTGACTCCTTCGGAAACGGCAGAGGTAGATTCTTTGCCGGAAGAAATGATCATCTCCATTAATCAGATTCCGAAACCCAATGGTACGGACCTTAAAGCCATCAATGAGGTGAATGAGAAAATGCTGATTATAGAAACCCTTGTCAAGGTTAAATACAACAAATCAAAGGCAGCCAAATTACTGAATATCGATCGCAAGACGCTATACAGTAAGATGGAACGCTATGAAATAGAGTAAAAAACTAAATTTCTTTTATCTGGCCGATCAGCAGCTTTAGTTGTGCTGACAAGGCCAGTATGCGGATTCCTATTGCTTTGTCAGGAACAGGATGTTCCGATAAAATGATTTCCATCTCCCGGAATTCAGTAGCGAGTTCCCGGGAACCAATCTGGGCGATCCGACCGGCAAGACGGTGGATAACGAGCCGCAATGTTTCTCCATCTTTCTTTTCCAAAGCTTCCTGGCTTTCCTGAATATCGCTTTCCGAATCCAAAACAAAGCGACCCAGGATCTTTTTCAATTGGTCCTCATCATCGAAAGTCATCTTCCGAAGCGGCCCAAGATCAAGTGAGATCGCTTTTTCCTCTATTTCTTCTTTTTGTTTCTCTTTTCTATGCTGATCCTCAGCGCCAGCAGAAAGGATGATTTCTTCCGAAAAGACACCCAGCAATTCATTTTCTCTGAAAGGCTTCATCACCAATCCGTCAAAGCCATTGTTTAAAAGAAATTCGCGTTCATCAGGGAGCACTTGTGCTGTGATGGCAAAGATCTTAACGGCGGAGCCCATTCGTTCCCTGAGCAGCTTGCAAAGTGCAATCCCATTCATTTCAGGCATCCGCATGTCCACGAGGATATATTTCAAATCGTCTGCTGCCTCTTCTTTTAACAATTCAGATGGAGAATGAAAGCTTTTATAGGCAATGCCATTCCGCTGAAAGATAATGCCACACAGATCAAGGATGAGCGGATCATCATCTACTACCCATACCCTAAAAGGCTTCCAGGATGTAATTTCCTTTGCACTCAGTAAAGCTTCAGCTATCGGTTCCTCTGCAATTTTAAAAGTCAGGTATACCGTGAAAACACTGCCTTCGCCTTCTTTGCTTTTTACGTAAATACGACCTCCCTGATTTTCTACCAGTGATTTAATGATCGTTAGACCCAGACCTGCGCCTGCCTGGTTTAGCACTTCATTGTCAGGCGCATTCACCTGTTCAAACTCATTAAATATAACAGCTGTTGCCGCCTCAGAAAGACCTATCCCGGTATCCTTCACCATAAAGGTAAAATGGAGATGTTCGGCCTGCCTTTTATAAAATACCGAAAGGACGACTTCCCCTTCATTTGTAAATTTGATGGCATTCCCCAATAAATTGTAAAGGATTTGTTTTAGCCGGAAGGGATCTCCCGTAATGTATTTTGTTTCATGAAGCGCTACTTCGGTTAACAACCCAAGCGATTTCCGCTCTGCCTGTGGCCGCATGACAGAAACGACTTCCTCTAAAAGTTTAACAATGTCAAAAGGCTTATCCGCGAAAGTAAACTTGCCGGAAATGATCCTGTTATAGTCCAGCACCTCATTTACGATCTGCAATAAATGCTCGGAAGAATGATAAATGGCATCAATATCTTTAGACTTGGGATGCTCCTGCTGCCGGATCACTTCTGCATACCCGATAATGGACTGCAGTGGTGTCCGGATCTCATGGCTCATGTTAGAAAGGAAGCGTTGTTTCGCCTGTCCATGATACTCGGCCTCATCTCTGGCAAGCTCCAGTTCATTTTTATACCTGTTGCTTCGCGTGATGTCCGTCAGAATAAAATAGAGCAATAGTAACATCAGCAGGAAAAACACGAGCATAATGATACTGATGGTATTGATCCCGGTATTCACTACATGTTTGGCCTGAATACCGTTGAGCTCTATCTGCGTTACAACTTCACTTTCTACCTTTCTAAGGATATCCAGCATCTGGTTGATTAACCTGTTGTTCGCATTTGCCAGTTCAGCCTCCTTATTCAGGAACCTCGCACTTTTCATCCTTTGCTCCTTTTCAATAGTTCTGAGGGACTCTTCCAGACTTCTCGAAATTTTATCCTCGTTTGAAAGTGCAATCGTATCTACTTTTACATTCTGTTCGTTGATGATTTTATAAGACTTATTGTCTTCACTGTTCTCTTTCTTTTTTCCAAAAAGCCGACCGAAAAAGCCTCTGTTTTTATCCTCCGTTGAGTAAATAGTGGTCGTAGAACTCTGCTGTTGTGAAGCAAGAATGGTGCTGTCATTCCCGCTTTTATTTACCATATCGCTCAGATTTTTCACCTGCTTGGAGAACGATTTATTGTTCACCAGCCCTTCCCTTACTTTCAGATAATTGACAAACTGGTTATCTCTTTCACTTAAAAGCTTTTGAATGCTTACAATGCGGTGAAGCTGTACCGTATCCCGGGGATATAACATCGACAAGGAATCCAGCACGAGTCGCAATTGGCTGGATTCTTTAAACAGCTTGCCATAGTTCTTCGGATCGTTCGAGGCCTGTCTTTTTTGCATCTGATCCAAACGGCTGATTTTAAGAGAAATCAGGTTCACCATTCTCAGGCGTTCACTCGGGGCAGAAATGTTTTCAACAGTATTTAACATCTCATTAAAAGCGACCTTACTCACCCCCCAGGCCATCAGCAAGGCGAAACACGCCAGTAGCAATGCGATGATGATCTTTCCTTTAATGGCCTTAAATAAACTCTTTTTGGAGGTACTACTCATTTCTTTGGATCACAATTATTGATAATGCAAATAGAACAGCAAGTAACCTGCCATGATCTGCGTTTTTAAGTAAAAGAATGAATTATCCGAATAAAAAGAAGGCGATAATCAAAGTAATGATCACATTGAAAAGCTGCGCGGTCAGGAATGCATAAAGCGGTTTTTTACTGTTGTTCTTAAAAAGATCTTTGAAATTAGTTTCCAGTCCGATGCTGGTAAATGCCAATGCAAACCAGGCACCCTGTAAATTTTTCAAACCGTCTTTTACATCAGCTACAGTCCCTTTTGAAAGGAAGAAAGAAAACAGCAATGAGGCTCCGATAAAGCCCAATACAAATTTAGGAAAGCGTTCCCAGATGACACCCAATGTAGGTTTTACTCTTTCTCCACTTTCGTCAGTATGGTTGGTATAGGACCAATAAATACTGATGGCAAAAGCAGCAATCCCCAATAACACATTCTGTGAAAACTTAACGATGGTACTAATTTTTAATGCTTCATCTCCTACCATAGATCCTGAAGCCACTACTGCTCCGCTGGTATCGATACTTCCACCAAGCCAGGCCCCGGTTACCGCCTGTGGGAAAGAGAAATAATTGGCGATATATGGCATAAAGATCATCATTGGAATTGCGGTGATCAAGACCATCGAAATGACATAGGAAAGCTTTTTTGAATCCCCTTTTATTGCACCTGAGGTAGCGATTGCTGCCGAAACACCGCAAATAGAAACCGCACTGGAGATCATCATGGTCAGTTCATCGTCCACTTTAAGTTTTTTACACAACCAGAAAGCGAAATACCAAACCGAAAGCACGACTACCAATGCCTGGATCAAGCCAAGAGAACCAGCTTTCAGGATATCGGCAAAGATGACCGTGGTTCCCAGTAAGACCAGTCCGATCTTTACGAAAAGCTCTGTAGAAAGTGCCGTGCGGAACCAATCCGGCAATTTGAAAAAGTTACCGATAGCAAGACCAATGATCAGACTAAAAATCACCGCTTCCAGATTGAAGGACCTCATGGTGGAACTACCGGCAATCACTAAAGCAATGATGGTGAGTACATAGACTACCGGAAAGCCAAGAACAAAATTCCTGACCGACTTGCCCATAACTAAAGTACCCAAACTCCCAATAGAGAGGATAAACAAGAACTGAACGAGTATGGCCCTAAGGTTATCAAACTGCAGGACTTTATCGAATAAGACGGTAGAACTGTCCCATTTAAAAACAGGAACGGGAACCTGGAAAAATAAAATGGAAATTAAGATTACAAGCGATCCAAGCAGGACCACAGTCCAGTCTTCATGCATAGAAAAATTGTTGGGTTTTAATAGTTTCTTGCTCATTTACAGGTTTATTTATTTGTGTGCCGTAATTTAAGCTTTTATATGAAAAAGCCAGGTCATCCAACCTGGCTTTTAACCAAACAAAACTTAGATCTAACCAAACATCTAATTTTTTTTAAAGCATCAGCCCGGGCGGGCTGAGAATTATATTCTTTAAGCTTACTGAGAGCAAATATAATAAAGTCTACTAATTTAATAGAATTTATTTTCAATTATTTTTTAGAAGGGATAATAATGCCCTTTGTTGCCAGAATTGCTGATTACTTAGTTAAGAAAATTTAGTACTTATTACCGATTTTTAACTAAATATTACTCCGTCCACAAAATGAATAGGTTCTTCTTCCTGCTGATCGTCATCTTTCTCTGTTTTTTTATACATACAAATGCGCAGATTCATCTGTCCAACCAAACCGGTACAGGAATACTGCCGACAAAAAATGCAAGTCATATTGCCGGAATTCACAAGGACACCATCATTGTGATTAGCGGCAGCACTTATTCATTTACTGTGGATACTCCCGAAGATCAGGGACTGGTTTCTACCAATATTGGGATGAACGGGTTATTCGAACAAATCAGATCCTCAGATGGCACTGTTCAGAAATATCAGATTACTGATGCAACCGATGTAAAAAAAGAAGAAGGGCCTTTAATCAACGGAGATCGGTTAACTGTCATTTCCGCAAATAGGAAATCCCGGCAAGTGTATTACATTTTAATTAAGGAACAGGCCATCGCAGGCAAACTGTTGTTGGGCACAGAAAAAATGACCGTTCATACACCGCAACACCTCAGTCTTTATTTTACCGCTGGGCAGCGAAGTCCTGATGCAACGGTAAGCATTACAGTTCCAACGGGCATCAGGCTCACCATGGAAAATACAACGGTTAATGTTATTGGCCGCGGCGAGGTGATGTTAAGGGATTTTGGCAATCAATCTATCGGCAAGACAGGCACAAATTATTCCTATTCCAGGGTAGGAACCGTTGTTCTTGAGGGAAGTCCGGCAAAGGGGCAAACAATTACATTCAGTCATCTGGACCTGCGTCCGGCAAATGGTCCTGATCTTAAAATTACCATTAGAAATGTAAATCTCGGCAAAACGGGCACTTATTCTTTTAAAGCTATATACAGTACTTCAAAACCAAAGGTATTGCAAAGTCCCGGGACGGAAATCGCAGTACTACATGCGGTTGATTTCATTTCTGATTTTCAGCGGATTCCGCTTCATAATTTACATTATAAAGAAGGACCGGAGACCTATACCCAGGTTAATTTCAAGTGGAGTGCGAATGCTGAGCACAGCAAAACAAAGATCTTACAGTCAATGGATCAAGGGAGAAGCTGGAAGCTCAGTCCTGCTGTGGTCAACATTAAAAATAACACTGCCCACATATCAGGGTTAATGCCAAACCAACAATATCGTTTTAGACTTCAAAACGGCAGCGGAAAAAAACCGATATTCTCAAATGAAACAAGATTTTATTCCGGAAAAACCGATATCAGAGAATTTGGCATTATGGCTGATGAACAGCAGGACCATACCGATCAGATCAACCGTGCTATAGATTCATTGGCTGAAAATGGCGGAGGAACACTTCTTTTTAGTAAAGGGATTTACCAGGTAAGGACCATTCATTTAAAAAGCAATGTTTATCTGTATGTCGACAAAGACGCTGTCATCAAGGCCATTAAAGGAACCGATGCTCCGGAAAGCACCTGGTTTAGTGATAAAAAATACAGATCCGGACTTTCTCCTACAGATACCGGTCCCTATGAAGATCCTGAAAATTACCTGAGTAAACAAGATGTTGGTCATCATTATTTTAGAAATGCCATGTTTTTTGGTGAAAGGCAGGACAATGTAAAAATCATAGGAAGAGGGCTCATTACAGGAGATGGTAATTTGGTAACAGGAGATAAAGTGATGAACAATCCACCTGATCATCGTGGAGACAAAATGTTTTCTTTTAAATTGTGTAGTAACCTGGAAATTGGCGGCATTAATACGACTGAAGACCTGTGGTATGATCCTGAAAAAGATGAACCTTATTATCTTGGAAAGTCCGGAATCAAACAATTTGACACGTCCAATATGCTGAAGATTGAACGTGCTGGGCATTTTGCCCTGTTGGCAACCGGAACGGATTCTATCCATGTTCACAATACATATTTTGCAAAGAATCAGGTTTCCAATGCCAGAGACATCTACGATTTCATGGGTTGTAATGAGGTAACGGCCACCAATATTTACTCCAGAGTAAGCGCTGATGACATTATAAAAATAGGTTCGGATTGTTCGCTTGGTTTTACCAGACCGGCAACAAATTACAAGGTGAGAAACATCATAGGCGATACCAATTGTAACCTCTTTCAGATCGGTTCAGAAACTGCCGACGACATCAGTAAGGTCTGTATAGACAATATCTATATCCTTGGCGCGAATAAAGCGGGATTCTCTATATCAACTAATGACGGGGCAGTAGTTAGCGACATTCACCTCAATTGTGGGCATACGGGAAGAATCCACTCCCGCTCAAAAATGTTCCGAACCACTGCCCCATTCTTCATTTCCATATCGAACCGGGGAAGAATTACAGGTGCTGAAGTAGGAAAATATTCCTTCCTGGAAAATGGAAAAAGAAGAACGGAATTATTGGTTAAAAATGTAAACATAGGCCGGGTAGAAAAAATTATTCTACAGGGCATAGACATTTCTGAGGTCTATGGGGGCAGCTCCTATAGCGGAAGCCGATGGAAAGCGTATGATGGTACGCAAAAAAGATCAGCCTCGATTATCGCGGGATATCAGCTCCCGGATTCCGCTGCTGTTGAAGGGGGATTAAACTTCCGCCTGCCAAATGGGTTGCATACGGGCTATGTTCAGGATGTGGTATTTAAAGACATCCATATCCTCGATAAAGGAGGAAATCCAATTGAAGATGCCAGCCAGACACCACCGGAACTGGGGCTTGGACAATACAATGTGTCCAACCTGAAAACACTCCCCGCCTACGGTCTTTGGGCACGTCATGCGAAGGGATTGAGATTGGAAAACAGTAGCTTCAATTATGAGAAAACCGACGACAGACCTGCTGTATTTCTGGAAGATGTAAAAAATGCCCGCTTCAAAGCGATAAAGATGTTCAAATCAAAAGGTCAGGCTCAGGTACTAATCCAAAAGAACAGTCAAGATATCGATCTGGACCATAAAACACAGCTATACCACTCTGATTTATAAAGCGTATGAAAACGCCATTTTTTTTTCTATAAGTTTGCAGGACAGAAATCAATGATGAAAATCAGCAACAAACTTTTAGTCAAATACTGCCCTGCTCATAGTACCCCGGGAACCACGACCAGTTCTGTAAAAAAAAACATACTTTTTCTGAGCTCAGTTCTCGTTTTGTGTGGCTTGCTTTCCTGCCGGAATACATCCGGAGATGCTGCTACGTCAACACAAAAAAAGTACAGTATCTATATCCTGGGGAGGGATGCCAAAGAATATATCGTGGAAACCAATACTTTGGATAGTGGCATCATATATCCTGAAAAGACCGGAGCTGAACTCGATGAAAAAGAAATGGACCGTGACCTCATTGCAAAGGATGGTTTTTACTACCGGTTAAACAGAAAAAAAGCTTCTTTTATAAAATACACTGCAACAGAGCAGACCATGAAAGAGGTTGCTACTGCCCCTTTGGAAAATTTTGCCATCGACAATTACTACTGGCTAAATAAGGACAGTCTCCTGCTAACCGGCCTAAATACGACCGATTTTAGTCAGGTGAAATACGCAATCATTAAAACCGACGACATGAAGGTACTTACTATCGGTGACCTTGCCATTCCCCTGCCTTTCGGAAAATATACCTCCATATCAACGGGATTTACAGAACTGAAAAACAAGCAGCTTTTTGTGGGCTATACCTACCACCAACGCCTGAGTTCTTACGATTACACGACAAGCGACACCACCTATCTGGCCTTATTCAATTATCCTCAGATGACGAAGATCAGGATCGATAAAGATGTACGTTCTACCTATCCGGGTGGAACAAACATGGTGCAACCATACTCCTTCAACGATGAAAAAGGCAATTATTACTTTATGACCTGTCCGGGGATTGCATTAGGAAACCGCGCTGATATTTCTACAGGAATATTCCGGATCAATGCAGGAGAAAATGCTTTGGATAAAAACTACTTTTTCAACATTTCCGGCACTGTTATCAACAACCATGCTTATGGTATATGGTATCTGGGTGGAAAGCAGGCCATCATCAGAACAGAACGAAAAGATCTATTTAAAGGGCTAAGCGACCATTACAGCACTGCTCATTTTGAGTTTTATCTGATCGACCTCGCCACTCAGAAAGTAATAAAGAAACTGGAACTTCCATTAGATAAGGGGACAAGAAGGGCATGTGTAATCGTTTCCGGAGAGATGGCCTACATTTCGGTCAATTCCACCAAAGAAGGCAATTATATCTGGCTTTACAACATAAAAACAGGAAACTTAAAAAAGGGGCTTCAACTTGCCGGAGATACCGATTTTATGATGAGAATCGACCAGCTTCAAAAGTAACCTATTTCTATTTATGAAGGCCGCCCGAAAAAAACATCCGGGCGACCTGATCTTTAAATCAATATTTTATTAGAGGTCGAATGCCGCAGAGAGTTTAGCAAATCTGCCCAGAATAGGTCTGGCATAATAGATTGTACCCGGAGCTGTGGTTACCCTTGGGTTTCCTTCTGTTAGCCCAATCGTATTGGTTAAATTTGAAGCATCTAATGCAAAACGCATCCGCTTAACTTTCAGGGATACTCCCGCGTTCAGCACATCAAAAGCAGGCAGGAGGCTTAGATTTTCATTATCTGAGTATTTCTTCCCAAAATGATTCACTTCTGCATAGATGGCCAGGTTTTTTGTCAGGTTATAAGCAGGACGAATAGTTCCATAAAAATTAGGAATTCTACGTACCCTGTTTCCATTGTTATTCACCCCTTCTCCGGAAAAGTCAGTAAATTTCGGATCTTGTAAAGTGGCGTTTATGGTTAAACTGAAATTTCCGGCAGTAAACTGTCCTTCCAGCTCCATTCCGTAATTACGCGCTTTCGCAAATTTATTTTCTGATTGTCCGTTTAACAGGATATCTGTAAAGGCCAGATCAGCAAGGTCCATATAAAAAGCATTTGCAAAAAAAGCAAACTGTTTCTCCTGGTATTTATACCCCAGCTCAAACTGATTGATCACTGTTGGCTTTAATTGATCCAGCTGATCCATGTTCTCAAAATAGGCCTCCTCAATCGGTGAGCGGAAACCATTGCTGTAACGCACATAAGCCGCCATATCATCTGCAAACTTATAGTTTGCCGCCGCACTTCCTGATAAACGGTTCACATCATATTTCCAATACTGATAAGCACCAGATAAGACCGTCATTGAATTATCAGCAGTAGTACCTGCAAAATTATTACTGGAAGCGGTACTGTTGTCCAGATTTTGTAAAACAGCGTTGGGCTTATTCTTGTATCCGGTATAACGATCCATATCATAACGCAAACCAATATCGAAAGTCAACTGATCAGTTGCTTTAATTTCCGCATTTCCAAAGACAGCATTCAGATTCCCTTTCGTTTGTGTCTGCCTGGTTAGCCAGGAAATATCAGTTACTCCGTTATAGGTTCTGGATCGGTTGTTTCCTCCTTCAGGAACGGATTTATCAACCAGGTTTAACAATTGAGGATTGTCAGAAACTGACACCAATAGGTTACTCCAGTTCCATTGCTGGTTAGAGGTCCAGTTCGAATAATAATAACCAAGGGATAAAGCCACTTTATCATTTTTATAATCAAATCTCAGGTTGTTGGCAAAATTTTTCATTTGTTTATCAATTGCCCAATAACCAACTTTAGCAACCAGCCCGGGATTGATTACCGCACCGGTATTTACATTGGTATATTCCGGATTTAAAACAGGAAATGCAGCCCCGTTAGTGCAATATCCTGCGGCAAAATCAGCAGCAGTCTGCGGTTCAGCACCAGGAAAGATGGCCGTATACTCCAAATTGATTTTAGTATATCTGGTATTATTGCTTAAAGTAAAACCAGCACCTAAATCTGTTTTAAATTCAGCGCCTACTGCATCCACAATGGGATGAACTCCGTCTTCGAGGTTTCGTTTAAAAGAACCGCCACCATATTGAGGAATATCCAGCTGACTGAAATTCCTCGAAGTTAAGGTTCCGGTATTCGCATTAAACCCTTCAATTCCTTTGGGATTGTTCCTATCAGTTAAAGGAATCGGTAACAGGAATAAGTTTCTGTCATTAAGCTTTTTGTAAGACAATTTGATAAAGCCCTTATCCAGATTGTATTTCAGGTTCATCTTTACCTGTCCGCCGTCATTTCCTTTAAATCCGGGATTACGTACGCCATTCTCGGTTCTGTAAAAACCACCAACATTAAAGAATAATTTGTCTTGTATCAGCGCGCCCCCTACATTCAGGTCTGTACGAAATAGCCCGGAAGTTCCGGTAGTCATTTTGGCTGTTCCCGAGAAATCATTGCTTCCTGTTTTAGTGATAAAATTGATAATTCCACCAGGGGCATTGGTGGCAAAGATAGAACCAGAACCACCTCTAAGCGCCTCCATACGAGAAATCGTCTCATCAACACGCAGCCAGTTATCGGCGTTTGCAAATTGCAAGGCACCATCTTCAAAAACAGGCATTCCATCTTCCTGAATCTGAACATATTCATAAGCTCCTGCAGATGGAATCCCTCTTGAAAACAGGTTATTTCCTACCTCTCCTCCAGAAGTTTCCACCACAAAACCCGGGACATGTTTTAATAAATCAGCAGCACTCGAAGGGGCAAACTGCTGGATAGTTTTGCTGCTAAAGCTGGTAATAGCCACACTGGATTCAATTTTCTTTAAAGGGTTTACGGAACCGGTTACGACTACCGCATTCAGCTCCATCAAATCTTCAAGGAGGGTAATTTTCAAAGTTCCGCCTGCAGAAACTGATTGTTCAATGCTCTTATAACCAATGGCACTAACGATCAGAATTTTTGCATCAGGACTAAGGTTCAAGGCAAACTTACCGTCCCGGTCTGTAGAGGTTCCGGTTTTAGTTCCCTTGATGACCACCGTAGCTCCGACAATTGGCTGGTCATTTTTATCTACTACAGTACCCGTTACTGATTCTCTGACTTTCAGGTGTTTTACCGGCACTTTACTATAAGTTGTTTTTGCACTGCCCAACAGGCAACAGGCGACAATAAAGAATAGATATCTTTTCATAATTTGGTTTTTAAATGGTTAGGTTTTAGGCTCGTTTTATACTGTATGACTAATTTTTATTCATTCATTTTCATTTTTAAGTAGACCCCATTGGTCCATCCGAAGCCATTCTGATTGGGGTATTCTCCTCCTCCTGCAGCAAGAGAGCTGTCCACAACGTTGTATTTTTCCATCATTTTTCCAGTAGTTTTGAAGACCCTTTCTACCGTTGCCATCCAGTTTCCTGCGATATTACCGGCAAGCTTCGGCGCGCCATAATTGAGTGCAGCTTTATAGCCGATCCATTGCAAAGGGGCCCATCCGTTTGGCGCATCCCATTGCTGTCCGGTGATATTTGGGGTAGTAAGCAAGCCTCCTTTTTTTAAAAAAACAACTTGCAGATGTCCAATTACTTTTTCGGCTTCTGCTTCGTTGGCAAGGCCAAAGAACAAAGGGAAAGCCATTGCCATGGACCATGCTTTGGAAGCTACACGTTGTTTAAAATCGAAATCAAAATAGCCTCCTTTCTCTTCATTCCATAAATACTTCCTGATTGCAAAAGCACGCTGATCTGCCTTTTTGTGATAATATTCCAGCTCCTTATCATTGCCTGCCAAAGCAGCACACTTGGCAAGAGTACATTCCAAATGCCATAGCAGGCTATTGAGATCCACAGGAATCAGATCTGTTGTTTTTATAGTGCTGATGTGCTGCCCATCGGCAAACCAACGACCTGAAAAATCCCATCCGGATGCACAGGCGGCCCTGATATTCCGGTATAGATCAGTTTTTTCTGTAGTCGTATGATTGAAGATTTCCAGATCTTCATAATATCCCTCCGGCCGTGGGGTATTTTCTTTATCCCAGAAGCGGTTTAGCAATTCTCCATCTGGTAATCTCACACTATGTTCATAAGCCAGTTCACCAGGATTTAATTTGTCGCTGCCATTCATCCAGAAAGCATATTCAGCTTTCAACTGGGGCAGGTATTTCAGGTAGCAATCTTCGCCATTTTCCTCTGCGAGCAAATCCAGCATCAGAGAAAAGAAAGGGGGTTGGGAGCGACTGAGGAAATAACTCCTGTTTCCATTTGGAATAAAGCCAAATTCTGTGATCAGGTAGGCAAAATTATCCACCATATTTTCTATCAGGTCAGTCCTGCCTGATACTTGCAGTCCTAACATGGTAAAATAGCTATCCCAGTAAAAAAATTCCCTGAAACGTCCGCCAGGTACCACAAACTTCTGAGGAAGTTGAATTAAAGAGCTGAATTCCGCTTCCGTTTTTCTGGTCAGTTTATCCCATAATTTTTCAATATGGGTTGCCGGATCTTCCTCCTGTACTGTGTTCCCTAATTCATCAATAGGTGGCAATATGAAGTTTTCCTTTACAAATTTCAGCAAGTCAAACTCCGGTTCATGTTGCTGCTTACGGTATTTATGTAGAATTTCAAGTGCTGAAAATCTGGGCAAACAGTCGGGAAAAACCTTCTGGTCGGCAAAAATCCTTTGCGTCTGAACATCGGAAAATAATTCTTGTAAATCTTCAATATAGAATAAGTGACTTGACATATAAATATGGGTAGGGATAATGGATTAACTTAATGTGTGTTCAATGAGGTGTCGTGTTTTCATTTTCTGAAACAGGAACAGGGCTACTGTGAGGGTAGCGATCGGCAGCAGCGAGAAGTAAAAAGCCGTCTGACCTCCATAATGTTGAAAGATATACCCCGTGATCAGAGAGCCTAAAGAGCCGCCTAATGCAGAGAAAACTACGATCAGCCCAGACATTGTTCCATGCTGATTTTTCGGAAGTGCCCCCAGGATAACCGAATTAATGGCAGGGTAAATAGGTGCCAGAAAAAATCCGATCAAGGGAAAGATATAGGCAGCAAATGGAACATCTGCCCAAGTCCGGATCTCATACGGACCGGCGTTGGAAGCCAGAGGAATCGCAATAAGAACCAGCCCGGCAGCAGCGAAAAGACAAACGGTAAGACAGATATACCAGGAGATTCTTTTCAAAAGAACCCCGGCAAGGAAACGTCCGATTGCAGTTGAACTGGCCATAATGCCCGCCATCAGTACGCTGATCGAAGAAGGCAAATGCAGGACTTTGTTATTGAAGGTAGGTAGCCAGCTCATGATGCTCTGTTCAATTAAAACATACAGAAATGCACATATCACAAAGGAAACGACCAATGGCAACATCAGCAATTTGAGCATATCGGTATAGGATTGCCTAAATTTCATTCCCGGTTCAGGCTTCGCCGCCGATTCATCAAGTGGCGAAATACTCACTAACAAGAGGGCCAGCAGATAGAAAGCACCAATCAGGTAATAAACTGAAAACCATCTTCCAGAGGCCGCATCGGCATCATCAATAAAATAACTGAAGAGGAAATACCCGGATAAGATTCCAATCATAAAAAAGCTTTCAACAAAGCTCATCAGACTGACGTGTGCCTTTTCAGTTTTAGTAATTAAGCCAATGGTTCCAAATACGGAAATCTTAATTAGAGCGAAACTGGCACCTGTAATGGCAAACAGTAATTTGACTGCGATAAATGTTTTTATAGAAGGGACGATAAAACAACCTATTGCAACAGCAGCAAGACCGATCTGCATTGATTTCTTATAGCCTATCCTGGTAATAAATGACGCGACTATAAAAGAAACTACAGCAATCGTGATGTCTTTAAAAGCTTCCAGAACAGCGGCAGAAGAAGCTGAAACTCCGTAATAGCGTTGTGCCTGCAGAATCACCGTACCGACACTATTCAGCATAATGCCGAATAGCAAATAGTTGATGAATACCGAGATCTTAATTTTCAAGAATTCCATTAAACCGCGTTTTAAAAAGATAGATAGATTTGGTTAGCAATTCCGACCAGTTGCAGGCAACTCATTGGGTATGATAAAATTCCAGTTTTTATAAATGCAATAATTATCCTTTATTCATTATTTATTGAACTATATTAATATTTAATTACTCATATTTGATAAACTTAGCTTAATAAGGATGAAAATTCACTTTGAGATTGTAAAACCTGATGAAGCTTCTTCCATGCGGTTTTTATATCAGAACCAACCAATTCATGAGTTTGTTTGGGAATATCACTACCATCCGGAATACGAGCTGGTCTGTGTGATTTCCGGCGGCGGAACGCGACATGTGGGTTCTCACATCAGTATGTATGAAGATGGAGACTTGGTGCTAATTGGCTCCAATGTACCACATTCCGGATTTGGTTTGAATGCCAGGGACCCACATGAAGAGATTGTTATTCAGATCAAACCTGAAGTGATGCAGCAATGGATTTCGGGTTTCCCTGAAATGCAGCACATCGCTGCATTGGTAGACCGATCAAAGTATGGCATTAAATTTAATGACAACATTAAAGAAGAGGTAAAAGAAATACTGATAAAGATGAAAGATATGCTGCCTTTTGAAAGGAAAATGAGCTTTCTGCAAGTGCTCCATATTTTAGGGAACAGCGAAGATTATCATATTTTAAATGAGAAGGCAATTATCGCTGATCTGGTGAGCAAACACCGGTCCCGGCTGCAAAAGATCTTTACTTATGTAGAACATTACTACCATGAAGAGATTGACATTGAAACCGTAGCGGGGCTGGTCAACATCTCTGTTCCTTCATTCTGCAATTATTTTAAGAAAACAACTCACATTACTTTTACCGAATTCGTAAACCGATACCGCATACAAAAAGCTTGTCTTTTTTTACAGCAAGACAAGACCATTGCTCAGGTCTGCTTTGAATCGGGATTTAATAATGTGACTTATTTCAATAAGATTTTCAAAAAGATCATCAGCAAAACTCCTTCGGATTTCAGAAAAGGGAAATAAGAAGTCCGGGAAGGCGTATACCAAATGATCAAATATCTTCGGGCAACTGAAGCTTCCAAAGGTTAGCATAGGCTGAATTCGGGCTAAAACGCAACTCTTTATGGCTTCCTTGTTCTACAACAACACCTTTATCGAGCACAATGATTTTATCGGCATTGCTCAGGGTACTCAGTCGATGTGCAATAACAATCACCGTCTTCTGTTTTGATTTGAGAATATCGATCATTCTTTGTACATATTTTTCAGACGCAGAGTCGAGTGACGAAGTAGCCTCGTCAAGGATAAGAATTTCGGGATCGCGGTACAGTGCCCTTGCGATGGCAATTCTTTGCCTTTGTCCGCCGGACAAGGTTGCTCCGTTCTCTCCCAGATAGGTTTGAAAGCCTCTGGGTAAGGATTCAATGAAACCAATCAAGCCCAATTGAGTGGAAATGTCAATGATCTTTTGCATATCTGGTTCGTAATCTCCTATGGCAATATTTTCAATCACGTTACCGGCAAACAGATCTATTTGCTGGGGGACGACAGAAACAGCACGGCGGAGAGAGGCTGTTTTTATGTATTTCAAATCATATTTTCCAATCCGCACATTTCCTCCCTGAATCGGGTAAATATTCTGCAG
>LN891078.1:191145-207929 GCA_900010015.1 Tuber aestivum
ACCCCGACACTATACCTTTAAAAAACTTCAACTAACGCCTCTGCTTAATGATTACTGTAGCCCGTAGGGGAATCGAACCCCTGTTTCCAGAATGAAAATCTGGCGTCCTCACCCCTAGACGAACGGGCCATTTTAGAAGCGCCTTAATCTTATTAAGATCACGGCTTCTTTGGTAGCGGGGACCAGACTCGAACTGATGACCTTCGGGTTATGAGCCCGACGAGCTACCAACTGCTCCACCCCGCACTATATACAATTTCGTAGCTTTCGTTATTTGTTTAACTCTTGTTCCGAATTGGAATGCAAAGATATAATTCGTTTCTTTGCGGTGCAAATTTATTTTAAAAAATATTTTCATGTCACATAAAGCAGGTTTTGTAAGTATAATTGGTAAGCCCAATGCGGGCAAATCAACGTTAATGAATGCCCTGGTGGGTGAAAAGCTTTCTATCATTACTCCGAAAGCTCAGACTACCCGTCACAGGATTCTGGGAATTGTCAATGAAGAAAACTATCAGATTGTATTTTCTGATACTCCGGGCATCATAAAACCGCGTTACGGTTTGCAAGATTCCATGATGAGTTCGGTTAAAGGTGCCCTCACAGATGCGGATCTGATTTTGTTCGTTACCGACATTAACGAACAGTATGATGAGAACGATGTATTGGAAAAGATTATTGACACCACCATTCCAATGATTGTTCTGATCAATAAGATCGACAATGCCACACAAGAAGAGGTAGAAGAGAAAACTGCTTACTGGCAGGAAAAACTAAATCCCAAGCATATTTATGCCATTTCTGCATTACATCTATATAATCTGGATGGCATCATGGAGATGGTATTGGATCATTTACCGGAACATGCTCCCTTCTATGATAAAGAAGACCTGACTGATCGTACCCAAAGATTCTTTGTTTCAGAAATCATCAGAGAGAAGATCTTTAATAACTATCAAAAGGAAATCCCTTATAGTACAGAGGTTGTGATTACTTCTTTTAAAGAAGAAGAGAAAATTACCAGAATCAGTGCTGAAATCATTGTAGAACGCGATTCTCAGAAAAATATCTTGATCGGTAAAGGTGGTGCAATGCTAAAGAAAGTTGGTACCGAAGCCCGTAAGGATATTGAGAAATTTCTGGATCAAAAGGTGTTCCTGGAGACCTTTGTAAAGGTGGTCCCGGACTGGAGAAGTAAAAAGAACTATTTAAAAAGTTTCGGGTACGAAAATTAAGCTTACCTTTGCAACCCCTTAATAACTAATACAATTCATACCAATACACATGAGCAACATTATCGCAATAGTCGGAAGACCAAACGTAGGCAAATCTACCCTATTTAACCGCTTAACAGAGAGTCGCAAAGCCATTGTTGATGATTTTAGCGGTGTAACCCGTGATCGTCATTACGGATCGGCAGAATGGACAAACAGGCAATTTACAGTAATTGATACAGGAGGCTACGTAGCCAATTCTGAAGATGTTTTTGAAGCAGCCATCCGTGAACAGGTGGTTATCGCCATCGAAGAAGCAACAGTATTGTTGTTTATGGTAGATGTGGTAACCGGCATTACCGACCTGGATGACGAAATCGCACAATTACTTAGACGCAGCAGTAAACCAGTATTTATCGTTGTAAATAAAGTAGACAATACACAACTACAAAATGATGCTTCCGTATTTTACGGATTTGGTTTAGGTGAAATCTACCCGATCTCTTCTATGACGGGTTCCGGAACAGGAGATTTATTAGACGATGTGATCAAACACTTCGAAGATGTGGTAGAAGAAGAAAATGCCTTACCTAAAATCACCATCGTTGGAAGACCTAACGTAGGTAAGTCATCACTGATCAATGCACTAATTGGTAAAGAAAGAAATATTGTAACTCCAATCGCAGGTACAACAAGAGATTCTATCCATATTCACTACAATCAATTCGGACACGAATTTATGTTTATTGATACTGCCGGACTTCGTAAGAAGACCAAAGTAAAAGAGAACATTGAATTTTATTCTGTTATGCGTACCATTAAGGCGCTGGAAGAAGCAGATGTGGTCATCTTAATGATAGATGCCATGGAAGGATTAGAGTCGCAGGACGTTAATATTTTCCACCTTGCGGAGAAAAACAAAAAAGGTATCGTAATCCTGGTTAACAAATGGGATTTAGTAGAGAAAGACAGTAAAACTGTTAAAATATTTGAAGACCAGATTCGTCAGAAACTACAACCTTTCACTGATGTACCGATCGTGTTCACCTCTGTAGTCAATAAACAACGTATCTTCCAGGCTATTGAAACTGCATTGGAAGTATTCAAAAACAGAGGAAAGAAAGTTCCTACTTCTAAATTGAATGACGTCATGCTGCCAATCATTGAGAACTATCCTCCACCAGCATTGAAAGGAAAATACATCAAAATTAAATACATTACTCAGATCAACGGAACATCACCGATGTTTGCTTTCTTCTGTAACCTACCTCAGTACATCAAGGAACCGTATAAACGTTTCATTGAGAACAAACTAAGGGAACATTTTAACTTTAGCGGAGTACCAATTCAGATTTATTTCAGACAGAAATAAAATACGATTACTGCAAACTGGTTAATGCCTGTTTGACCATGGCGTCACTTAAATTAAGCGCTTTGTAATAACCGGCATCACCCAGGTGGTATTTACACAACAACACTTTGATGTCATTATAGATCAAAGGTCTGGCAGCTTGTAATAGCTTTGGCTCTATCACAACACCTTTAGTCTGAATATATTTCAACAGATCCTTGTAATCCGCATCATTGATGTTAAAGGTTGCAAGGTTCTGTTCAATAAAAGAAGAAGTGTAGCGGTTTGCAAGAACATCATAGACGAAGTCAAACAGCACTTTCTTCGCAATCAGCTTCGCATAAAATCTGTTAAATCCACTGGTATCCATTTTCACATAAATATCCGGTTGAATTCCGCCGCCTAAGAATAACTTTCCTTTCTTAACACTATCTTTTACACTTACATTTTTTGAAGTCAGCTCTCCATCATTAAAACGATCCTCAATCTCATTCTGATAGGCGTTATAGCCCTTTTTATAAGATTTCTGAATGCTTCTTCCTGAAGGTGTATAATATCTTGCTATGGTCAGATTTAAGGCAGAACCATCTACAAAAGGAAACTGCTCCTGAACAAGACCCTTTCCGAAAGAACGGCGACCAATAATGATTCCCCTATCCAAATCCTGTACTGCACCGGCAAGAATTTCACTTGCAGAGGCAGAGTTCTCATTAATCAGGATGGCCAGTTTTCCTTGCTCGAATTCTCCACCACCAGTAGTAAAGTAATCTGTTCTCGGTTCATGTTTACCCTGAGTATATACGATTAACCTGTTTTCTGCTAAAATCTGATTGGCCAGCCCTGTTGCTGCAGTCAGGTAACCTCCCCCGTTATCACGAAGGTCAAGCACCAGCTTTTTCATCCCTTTGCCTTTAAGCGTACGAACAGATTCGACAAAGTCCTGATCGGTCTCTGCGCCAAAATTACTAATACGCACATATCCTGTTTCAGCATTGAGCATATAAGCTGCATCAATACTGCTCACTTTTACTCTGCCTCGGTTCACCGTAAAGAGTACCGCGCTAGGATTTCCAGGATGCAAAATACTTAATTTCACCGCAGTACCTTTCTTTCCTTTGATCTTACCAATCATTTTCTCTCTCGGCAATGCCCTTCCGCTTACAAAAGTGGTGTCTATTTTAAGAATTTTATCTCCCTGGCGGATTCCTGAAAGAAAAGCAGGACCATCTTTGATCACATTAGTTACCAACAGCGTATCATTAAGGATATAATATTCGATTCCAATGCCTTCAAAATTACCCCCAAGGGTTTCGGCAAATTCATTCGCTTTTGCGGGAGGAAGATAAACGCTATGCGGATCCAGCTGATGTAACAAGCTGTCTATAGGAAGGTGGTGTAAACTATCCGCATTTACCTCATCAACATAGTTTTTATTAATAATATGAATGATTTCATCTACCTTTTCAGTATTGTCGGCGAGATAACCGGCCTGCTTTTTAACCTGAAATCCCTGATCTTTTAGAAACTTATACCCCACAAACATACCACCTATTAGAACAACGGAATAAGTAAGGGCGATCAAAAGGTTATATCGGGTAGTCTTTTTCATGGTTAAATGCTGCGTAAAGTTATAAAATAACCCTGTCAATTAATAAATTAAGTCCTATTCATTTGTAATTGTTTTGATAAATTTCACAATAAGCGGGAATGTCGCGTAGTATTGTCTTATTTGAACTGATTTCCTTGAATATTTCCGGTTTAAAAAGAAAATCACGAATTTTATCAAAAAAACCACATATGATAAGAGTAACTGAGCAGGAGTCAAAGTATAACAACATCGATCAGATGTCCGTACTTCAAATTCTTCAAGACATCAATAAGGAAGACCAGACAGTTCCTCAGGCAGTGGAAAATGCCATCCCACAAATAGAGAAATTAGCTGCCTCAGTTGCAGAACGTATGATCAGTGGAGGCCGTTTATTTTATATCGGAGCAGGAACCAGTGGTCGTCTGGGTGTAGTAGATGCCTCAGAATGCCCGCCAACATTTGGCGTTCCTTTTGACTGGGTAGTTGGGATCATTGCCGGTGGCGATACAGCGATCAGAAAAGCGGTAGAAAATGCAGAAGATGATGTTGAACAGGCATGGATAGACCTTCAGGAATACAAAATCAATGAAAAAGACTGCCTGATCGGACTGGCCGCATCAGGAACCACCCCTTATGTAGTCGGCGGACTAAATACAGCACGTAAACACGGCATCTTAACCGGATGTATCGTTTGTAACGAAGGAGGCCCTATTGCTGCAGAGAGTGACTTCCCGGTAGAAGTAGTGGTCGGACCGGAATTTCTTACCGGCTCTACCCGTATGAAATCAGGAACTGCTCAAAAATTGGTTTTAAACATGCTCAGTACGACAGTGATGATTAAACTGGGCCGGGTAAAAGGAAACAAAATGGTAGATATGCAGCTAACAAACCATAAACTGGTTGATCGTGGCACACAAATGGTAATGGAAGAACTACACATCGACCATGATCAGGCGGCTGATCTGCTCATCCGTTACGGAAGTGTACGTAAGGCTGTAGAAGCAGGTACTAAATAATCTCATAAAATATGCACGAAATTGAGCCCTTCTACTTATGGCGCGATGATTATATCGCTGCCGAAGATGAACGTTCGCCTTTTTACAATACGGAATACTCAGAGTTCTATTTCGACAAACAACTGTACAATTTCCTGATTCATCCTCAATGGGATGATTTTGGTTCCAATACACTATATCTTAAAGTTTTGTATACGGATTACGACAGGAATTACACCATCATTGAGTTTATCGGGGAGTGGAACGATGCGATTGGGAACGACATTATGTTGTTGAAAAGGGAGATTCTGGAACTGATGATCGACGAAGGAATCAATAAATTTATCCTTGTCGGAGAGAATATCCTTAACTTCCATTCTTCTGAAGACAGCTATTATGAAGAGTGGTTCCAGGATGTCGAAGATGGCTGGATCACCGGAATCAATTTTCAGCAACATGTAATTGACGAATTCAGAAACGGTAATATTGACTACTACATTAACTTTGGCGGTCAGCTTGACGATTTGGCATGGAGAACATTAAAACCACTTCAATTATTTAAAAAAGTAGAAGAAATCCTGACAAAACGACTCGGGGCATAGGTTTTGTAAGAAGATAAACAATTAGTAACTTTAAACTAAAATTTAAATAAAATGGATAACAACAATAATTACCAGTGGGCACACAAATCTGTTATTGCAGAACAGCAAACCGGAATGGTTGCCAAGAAGTTCTTCGCAAATGTGTTTCTATGGATGTTTGTAGCGTTGAGTTTATCAACAGTGGCAGCTTTGGTTATCTCTACTTCTCCGGCAGCACTAAGCCAGTTGGTGAATTTTGAAACCGGACAAAGAACTGTATTAGGATATATTGCCATGTTTGCCCCTCTGGGCCTGGTATTATTAATGGGAGCTGGATTTAGCCGCCTTTCTTATGGTGCACTGTTAGGTGTTTTCGTCTTATTCTCTATCCTCTTAGGGGTGAGTTTGAGCTTTATCCTTCTGGTATACACTGCGGGATCTATTGTAGCTTGTTTTGCTGCAGCAGCAGGTATCTTCGGGATTATGGCCGTTCTTGGCTATACGACCGATGTAGATTTAAGTAAATTCGGACCAATCTTAATGGTTGGTGTTGCGGGGCTATTCATTGCCAGCATCATTAACATGTTCCTTGGAAGCCCTACTTTTAGCTATATCATGAGCTTCTTTGGTGTAGCCATCTTTACCGCCCTTACAGCGTATGATGTTCAAAAGCTAAAACGTATCGGTGCAGGTATCGAAGAAAATGGGGATCAAATGGTTGCTGCAGATGCTAAAAAATTAGCCATCATGGGTGCCTTATCACTTTATCTTGACTTTATCAATATCTTCTTATTCTTATTAAGAATCTTCGGAAGCAGAAGATAATCACAATTGTACAGAATATTGTTCCGAAGGCCATGCAAATTTGCATGGCCTTTGCAATTTTATATGCTTTAAGCACTGTTTTTTTGGAAATCATTTTTCTTTGTTGCACTTTTGCAGAGCTTATAGAGAAAGACGGAGGGATTAGACCCTGCGAAGTCTTAGCAACCTGTGCTTACAAGGTGCTACATTCTACTGGAACCGGACCATTGGCTCCCGAAAGATAAGTTAAAGTCGACCCTATACCGGACTTTTCAATAAGCTTTTTGATTGCGTATAAAACAGTAACCGATATGAAGTTCATGTCTGGTCATCTTTTCCATACGCCTTACGGGGAGAAAAAAATGAACATTAGAGAAGAGTTAGAAAAACGCATATTGATTATTGACGGTGCCATGGGTACCATGATCCAGCGTTATATCCTAACAGAAGAAGATTTCAGAGGTGAAAGGTTTAAAGATCACCCATGTGATGTGAAAGGCAATAACGATTTGCTAAACCTTACACGCCCTGACATCATTAAAGCAATACACACCGAATATCTTAAAGCCGGTGCAGATATTATTGAAACCAACACCTTTAGTACCCAGCGCATTTCACTGGCAGATTACCAGATGGAAGAGTTGGATTATGAGATGAGTTTTGCAGGTGCCAGGATTGCACGTGAAGCGGTAGACGAATTCATGGCCGAAAATCCGGACAGAAGATCTTTCGTGGCTGGTGCTGTTGGCCCAACCAATAGAACACTTTCCATCTCACCAGATGTAAATGATCCTGGATATCGGGCATTAACTTTTGACGAACTTGTTGATGCTTATGATCAACAGGTTCGCGGATTGGTTGATGGCGGCTCCGATCTTTTATTAATTGAGACCATCTTTGACACCTTAAATGCCAAAGCTGCAATATTTTCTATTAAAAAATATGAAAAAGAGATTGGCAGAACGATAGACATCATGATTTCCGGAACCATTACTGATGCTTCCGGAAGAACCCTATCGGGACAAACCGTGGAAGCTTTCTTAAATTCTGTAATTCATGCCAACCCGATCAGCATAGGCTTTAACTGTGCGCTGGGAGCCAAAGACATGAGGCCACACATTGAGGAGCTTTCTGCCAAGGCCACTTGTTACGTATCCGCCTATCCCAATGCAGGCTTACCTAACGAGTTTGGTGCCTATGATGAGATGCCTCATGAAACGGCACATTTAGTAGAAGATTTTATACAACATGGATTTGTGAATATTGTGGGTGGTTGTTGTGGCACTACGCCTGAGCATATCAGTTGCATTGCTGCCAAAGCCAAAAAAGTTAGCCCAAGAAAAATTCCTGAAGTAGCTCCATACTTAC
Organism: Tuber aestivum; assembly: GCA_900010015.1. Classification (NCBI taxonomy): domain Eukaryota; kingdom Fungi; phylum Ascomycota; class Pezizomycetes; order Pezizales; family Tuberaceae; genus Tuber; species Tuber aestivum. Next base: position 199,047 of record LN891078.1, read on the forward strand.
GACTAAGCGGACTGGAACCCGTAACTGTTACCCCGGAAAGTATTTTCGTCAATATTGGTGAAAGAACAAACATCACCGGATCGCCTAAATTTTCTAAACTTATTTTAGGTGGCGACTATGAGGCTGCCCTTACTGTTGCCCGTCAACAGGTAGAAGGTGGTGCCCAGGTGATTGACGTAAATATGGATGAAGGGATGTTGGATGGAGAAGCTGCGATGGTCAAATTCTTAAACCTGATCGCTTCTGAGCCTGATATATCCAAACTCCCAATCATGGTCGATTCCTCTAAATGGAGCGTAATTGAGGCCGGATTAAAATGTTTACAGGGAAAAGGAATCGTCAACTCCATCTCACTAAAAGAAGGAGACGAAAAGTTTAAGGAAAGTGCCCGTAAAATCATGAATTACGGTGCAGCTGTAGTCGTAATGGCCTTTGATGAACAAGGACAGGCAGATAACTTTGAAAGAAGAAAAGAAATACTGTAAACGCTCCTACGATACTTTAGTGAATGAAGTCGGCTTCCCTGCCCAAGACATCATATTTGATCCGAATATCCTGACCGTAGCAACCGGTCTGGAAGAACACAACAACTATGCAGTAGACTTCATTAACGCCACCCGATGGATCAAGGAAAACCTGCCTTACGCTAAAGTAAGTGGAGGAGTTTCCAATATATCGTTCTCTTTCAGAGGAAATAATACCGTTAGAGAGGCCATGCACTCCGCATTCCTGTACCATGCCATTAAAGCAGGTCTGGACATGGGGATTGTAAACGCCGGAATGCTGGAAGTTTACCAGGAAATACCACCGGAACTTCTGGAACGTGTGGAAGATGTATTGCTCAACCGCAGAGATGACGCTACAGAAAGACTGGTTGAATTTGCAGATACCATTAAATCTAAAGGAAAAGAGATTGTTAGAGATGAGGAATGGAGAAAAGAAAGCGTCGAAAGCAGACTCTCTCACTCCTTAGTGAAGGGAATTATAGAATATTTAGATGCCGACGTAGAAGAAGCCAGACAGAAATATCCTAAACCAATACATGTGATTGAAGGTCCGTTAATGGACGGAATGAACATCGTTGGAGATCTTTTTGGGGCAGGAAAAATGTTTCTTCCTCAGGTCGTAAAATCTGCCAGGGTAATGAAAAAGGCAGTAGCCTATCTCCTTCCCTTCATTGAGCAGGAAAAACTGGACAATCCTGATGGAAAAGCAAGCTCATCGCAGGAAGGGTATTGATGGCCACCGTAAAAGGTGATGTTCATGATATCGGAAAAAACATTGTAGGCGTGGTATTGGCTTGTAATAATTTCGAGATCGTAGATCTTGGTGTTATGGTTCCGGCACAAACCATTATTCAGAAAGCCAAAGAAATTAATGCAGATATCATTGGATTAAGTGGTCTGATTACCCCTTCGCTTGACGAAATGGTACACTTTGCCAAAGAAATGGAACGCGAAGGCTTTACGATTCCCCTGATCATTGGCGGTGCTACCACCTCCAGAATTCATGCGGCAGTAAAAGTAGCTCCGAACTATTCAGGTCCCGCCATTCACGTACTGGACGCTTCCAGAAGTGTAACAGTCTGCAGTACCCTGATGAACGAAGAGACCAGAGGTCCTTATATCGAAGGCATCAGAAAAGAATACGATAAAGCAAGAGAAGCACATCTAAACAAACGCTCCGATAAACGTTTTAAGACTTTAGAAGAGGCCAGAAAGGATCAGTTTAAAATAGATCTTGACTTGGTGGCTCCGGCTCCTGCATTCACCGGAACAAAAGTATTTGAAGATTATCCACTGGCGGAACTGGTTCCTTATATCGACTGGACTCCTTTCTTCCATACCTGGGAACTTCGTGGCAGTTATCCTAAAATATTCAACGATAAGTTGGTTGGTGATGAAGCAAAAAAACTATTTGATGATGCGCAGGCCTTACTAAAAAGAATCATCGATGAGAAACTGCTGACCGCTAAAGGAGTGATCGGTTTCTGGCCGGCAAATACCGTTGGCGACGACATTATCCTTGATGTTGAAGGACAGGAAGTAACCATTCATACCCTTCGTCAGCAGGCAGAAAAAGTTGCTGGTGAACCTTATTATGCATTGTCAGACTTTGTCGCGCCTAAAGAATCAGGCGTTGCTGATTATTTTGGAGGCTTCGCAGTAACCACAGGAATAGGATGTGATGAACTTGTAGCTGAGTTTGAGGCCAACTATGATGATTACAATAGCATCATGGCCAAAGCACTGGCCGACAGGCTGGCGGAGGCCTTTGCAGAAAGAATGCACGAACTGGTCCGTAAAGATTACTGGGGTTACGCAAAAGATGAACAGCTGAGCAACGAAGCATTGATCAAGGAAGAATATGCCGGAATTCGTCCCGCACCGGGATATCCTGCCTGTCCGGAGCATACCGAAAAAGGGACGCTCTTTGAATTGCTTGATGCAGAAGATAAGATAGGTCTCCGCTTAACAGAAAGTTATGCAATGTACCCTACCGCAGCAGTAAGTGGATTTTATTTTGCTCACCCACAGTCCAGGTATTTCGGTCTGGGAAAGATCACGAAAGATCAGATCGAAGAATATGCCCTTAGAAAAGACATGCCAATAGAAGAAGTAGAGAGATGGTTAAGTCCTAACCTGGCTTATTAATTACAGAAAACCAACCTAACAAGATTATACTAATGAAGATCGTAGACCATATCAGTAACGCAAAAGGAAAACCCCTCTTCTCCTTTGAGCTCTTGCCACCAATAAAAGGGCAAAGTATTAAAGGCATTTTTGATGCAATAGATCCTTTAATGGAATTTAATCCGCCTTTTATCGATGTGACTTACCTCAGGGAGGATTATATCTACAAACAACATGCAAATGGTTTGTTAGAAAAGATCGCCTACCGCAAACGTCCCAGCACTGTGGCTACCTGTGCAGCCATTATGAATAAATATAATGTGGATGCAGTGCCTCACCTGATCTGCGGAGGTTTTACAAAGGACGAAACTGAAAATGCACTGATCGATCTTCAGTTTTTAGGAATCGATAATGTGCTGGTTTTACGTGGAGATGCCCGGAAAAGTGACAATTCATTTATCCCAACTCCAGATGGACACGCTTATGCTTCAGAATTGTTACAACATGTGGTTGACATGAACAATGGCCGTTACCTGCATGATTATATGGAAGATGCTGCAAAGACTGATTTTTGTATCGGCGTAGCGGGCTATCCGGAAAAACATTACGAGTCGCCAAACCTGGATACTGATTTTAAATATCTGAAACATAAAGTCGATACCGGAGCAGATTTCATCGTTACACAGATGTTTTTTGACAATAAAAAATATAAAGCTTTAGTAGATAAATGCCGTGCAAATGGCATTAATGTCCCGATTATCCCGGGTCTTAAACCAATTACAAGCAGTAAACAACTGGTTAGCCTGCCAAAAATTTTCCACCTGGATATTCCAATGGAACTGAGTGAAGCGATCCAGGCCTGCAAGTCAGAGAAGGATGTAAAAGAAGTGGGGATAGAATGGATGATCCACCAATGTCAGGAGTTAAAAGAGATGGGTGCACCTGTCCTTCACTTCTATACGATGGGCAATCCGGAACCTACAAAGAAGATCGTACAGGCAGTATTTTAGTCTTTTCATGATACCCGATAGGTATATTTTCGAATACTCTTTGTACCTTTCGGGTATCATTAAAACAATAAGGCTATGAAAAGAATCATGTTACTGGCAATTGTAATGACCAGCACTTTTGTTGCGTGTACCACCCTGAAACCCGGAACGATAGGAAATGGTGGATTATCTCAATTGGGAGGAACCTGGGAACTGAACTACATCTCTGGTCCCAGAATAGCTTTTAACGGTTTATATCCAGCAACAAAACCGACCATCACCTTTGATGTTGCAGGGAAGAAATTAAGTGGAAACACCAGTTGCAACTCTTTCTCAGGGGCTTTAATAGCAGACGATACTACCGTCAATTTCACCCATCCGCTAGCCATGACAAAAATGGCCTGCCCTGGTGAAGGAGAGGCCACTTTTCTGGAAATGTTAAAAAAAGCAAGTACTTATTCTGTAAGTGACAGCACACTTAATTTTATGATGGGCGATATTGCCATCATGCGTTTTAGTAAAAAGTAGTCAGGTAGCTTTTAAAAGAATCATACACCGTATCCATCTTTTCAGCATGTTTTAATTTGGCAGATAGTTCCTGCACCTGAACGGGAATTTGAATTTTGCTGCTCATCTCCTCAGAAAAGACATCAGGAAACTTACAGGCATGTGCCGTAGATAAAAATACACCCGTAGCGTTTTCCTGCGGGTTTTCTTTTTTATAGTCTTCCAGAGCCAACCAGGCAATTGCGGTATGCGGGCATGCAATATATCCAAACTGCTCATAGATCGAATGAATTCCTTTTAATGTTTCTTCATCGGTATAGCTATAGCTTTTCAACACTTCCTGCAAAGCGGCTTTATCCTGATTAAAGAGGTCCATGATCCTCACCCAATTGCTCGGAGCACCTACGTCCATTGCATTGGCATAAGTCTGTATAGAAGGCTTTGTTTCATATACCCCTGTTTTCAAATACCGTGGAACAGTATCATTCACGTTCGTCGCAGCGATAAACTGTTTTACCGGAAGCCCCATTTTATAGGCCAGCAATCCCGCAGCAATGTTTCCAAAATTACCGCTGGGTACAGAAAATATGACTTCCTTCTTTCCTGCCCTGCGGAGTTGCGCATAAGCATTGAAATAATATAAGGTCTGGGGGATCAATCTGGAAATATTGATAGAATTGGCGGAAGTCAGACGAAGCTTGCGATTCAATTCTTCATCCGCAAATGCCTGTTTCACCAGATGCTGACAATCGTCAAAAGTCCCGTCTACTTCTATGGCATGGATATTCTCTCCGTTCGTACACAATTGCAATTCCTGAATTTCACTCACCTTCCCTTTCGGATAAAGAATCGTAACCCTGGTATTGGGTACCCCAAGAAATCCCAATGCCACTGCTCCTCCGGTATCACCGGAAGTTGCAACCAGAACATCCAGTAATTGTTCTCCATCTTTTAAGAAATAAGCCATAATCCGGCTCATGAACCTGGCGCCAAAATCTTTAAAAGCAAGCGAAGGGCCATGAAACAGCTCCAAGACATAAGTTTCGGCTTCAAGTGGTACCACTGGTGCTTCGAAATTAAATGCTTCATCAATGATCTTTTGCAAATCTGCAGCTGGAATGGCATGATCCAATAGCGCAGAAGCGACTTTAAAGGCAATCTGTGGCAAGGTATACTGATCGATCTGCTGAATAAACTCCTGATCCAGTACCGGAATATTTACCGGCATGTATAAACCTTTATCCAAAGGCATGCTGTTAAAAACAGCGGTAGGAAAGTCTACGTTTAAATCGTGGTTATTAGTACTATATAGTTTCATAATGGGGGTTAATCTAAAATAACAGGACCTTTTTTATTTACTTCCGACACAAAAGACAAACTGTTGATACCAATGCCTTTTAAGTGTTGTTGCAATTTCTGGGTAATTGCTCTGGCGGTTGCCTCGTCTTTTGTTAAAGCAAAAACCGAAGGACCAGAGCCTGAAATACCAAAGCCCGTAGCCCCGGTCTTCATTGCCAGACTTCTCAGTTTATAGAAATCAGGGATTAAAATAGAGCGGGTAGGCTCCACCAGAATATCGGTCATACTTCTGCCGATCAGCTCATGATCTTTCAGAAACAAACCACTTACCAGACCCGCAACATTTCCCCACTGGGTAACTGCATCTTTTAAAAACACTTTAGAGCGGATCATCTGTCTCGCGTCCTTAGTAGGGACGTCAACTTCAGGGTACACAATAGCGGCATACAGATCGTCAGGATGAGGTAAATTGATAATGTCCAGGGGTTGATAGCTTCTGATCAACACAAAGCCTCCCAGCAGCGCCGGAGCCACATTATCTGCATGCCCATAACCACAGGCCAATTCCTCTCCTTTCATCGCAAAAGGAACAAGTTCTCTATTGGTCAGCAGGTTATCAAATAGCGTATTCACAGCAAATAAACCGGCAACCGTACTGGCGGAACTCGATCCCAGTCCACTACCTATCGGCATTTTCTTATGCAATTCGATTTCTATTCCCGTATCCGGTTTACCGATATGGTTCAGGTAATGCTGCACGCTGGCGCTCACAGTATTTTTCTTTGGATCCAGCGGCAAGCGCCCTTCATCACCAGTGATCTTTGTGATGCTGATTCCGGGGGACTCTGTTAACTTCATGATGACTTCATCACCGGGTTGATTTACGGCAAAACCCAGGACATCATATCCACAAACTACATTGGCAACAGTTGCAGGGGCAAAAACTTTTATAGACTCTTTCATCGTTTACCTACATTAATAATATCAGCAAAAACACCGGCAGCAGTTACTTCCGCTCCGGCACCCGGACCTTTAACCACAAGCGGGCGGTCTTTATACCGGTCTGTGGTAAAGGAAATAATATTGTCACTTCCGGAAAGCATATAGAAAGGATGGCTGTCATCTACCATCTGCAGAGTGATCACCACTTTTCCCGCTTCCAGCTTACCAATATACCTCAGTACTTTATTACCTGAGGCAGCCTGCTGTTTCAATTTTTCAAAGTATTCCGTATTGTTTTCCAGTTCCTGATAGAAATCGGTGACAGTAGCTGCAGCCAGACAAGCCGGAGGAAGCATGCTTTCGATCTCAATATCGCTTTCTTCCAATGGATAACCTGCATCACGGGCCAGAATCAACATCTTTCTCATAAAGTCTTTTCCGTTGAGATCATCTCTCGGATCAGGCTCGGTATATCCTTTATCCTGTGCTTCTTTCACGACTTCGTGAAACAGCTTATCTCCTTTATAATTATTAAAAATGTAAGAAATAGTACCAGATAAAATGGCTTCAATCCGGTCTATCCGGTCGCCACTCATCATCAGGTCTTTTAAAGTACGGATGATCGGTAAACCTGCACCCACATTTGTCTCATAGTAGAAATCGACCCCATATTTTCTTGCCGCCTGCTTAAAGGCAACATATTGTTCATAGTCTGCAGAATTTCCGATCTTGTTGCAAGTCACTACGGAAATGCTGGATTGCAGGACATCCTGATAAAACTGAATCGGATTATGACTGGCAGTATTGTCCACAAATACACAGTTTGGAAGGTTCATGGCTTTCATCTGCTTGATAAATACGGCTAAATCCGCAGGTTCACCATGTGTTTCCAGATCCTTTTCCCAGTTACTCAAAGCGATCCCTTCTGCATTTTGGTACATTTTCCGGGTATTACTTACGCCCATCACCTTTACCTGAAGATCGTTGTTGGTCGCTAAAAAGTCCATTTGAGCCTCCAGCTGTGCGAATAGCGTTTTTCCGATATTACCAGTCCCCAGACAAAATACGTGTAAAGTTCTTTTTAGATTAGCATAAAAAGCATCATGAACCGCATTCACCGCTTTTGAAAGGTCAGGTTTGGAGATGATCACAGAAATATTGTACTCTGAAGAACCTTGTGCAATTGCCCGTACATTCACACCATTCCTTCCCAAAGCATTAAATAACTTCCCTGACATTCCTGGTGTTTTTTTCATGTTCTCCCCTACAATCGCCAGGGCAGCCAATCCATTTTCCACTTCAGGATATTCCAGTTTGCGTGCCTGAAGCTCCAGTTCAAACTCTTTATTGATCAGGGCGAGTGCTTTTAAGGCATCGGCAGGTTTCACAGCAAAAGTGATGCTATGTTCAGAGGAAGACTGGGTAATCAGGATAATATTGATTTGCTCGCGCGATAACAGGGAAAACAGCCTTCCGCTAAAACCTGCTTTCCCAACCATTCCGCTTCCTGTAAGGTTCAACACGCTGATCTCATCAATAGACGAAATTCCTTTGATCGGTAATTTCGAAACACTGGTTCCATGCTTGATATAAGTTCCAGGGAAATCTACATTGAAAGTATTTTTGATAACAATAGGAATTCTCTTTAAAAATGCAGGGATCATTGTTGGAGGATAGATCACCTTTGCACCAAAATAAGACAGCTCCATTGCTTCGGTATAGCTCAGCTCCGGCAGAGAGAATGCTTTTTTTACCATTCTTGGATCTGCAGTCAGCATTCCATCTACATCTGTCCAGATCTGTATCTCCGCCGCATTTAGCGCAGATCCCCAGATTGCGGCAGTGTAATCACTTCCACCACGCCCAAGGGTCGTGATCCTGCCTTCATCGTTACTGGCAATAAAACCAGTTACGAACAAAAGCTTGTCCGCGTTACTCTCCTGAAAATCCCGGATAAGGGTCTCTGTCAGATAGGTATTTACCTTTGCCTGCCCGAAATTATGATCTGTTTTAATCAGTTCCGACCCATCCACATAAAGGGCGTTTGGAAAAGTCTGCTTGGCGATATGACTGATCATTACCGTAGAACAACGTTCTCCATAACTTAAAATCAGGTCTTTCGTCTGCAGACTCAACTCTCTTAGGTTATAAACCGACTGTAAGATCTCTTCCAGCTCATTAAAATAGATTTTAAGCTTGGTCAGTACCGGGTTCTGAGCATTTGCAGGCAATAAAGCCCGAATCACATCAAAATGCTTTTTCTCAATTGTTTTCAACTCCTCGCTATAATCTCTAGCCTGCCCTGCGTTTTCTGCCATCTCGACCAGGGCATTCGTTACCCCGCTCATGGCCGATAAGACGACAATAGGATTTTCAGCGCCTTGCTGATCCTTAAGGATACTTAGCAATGCACTTATGCTTTGCAAAGAACCGACTGATGTACCTCCAAATTTTAAAATATTCATAATTTACGGTTAAAAAAAAAAGCGCCTTCCCCGATTAGAGGAAGGCGC
>LN891078.1:208283-222205 GCA_900010015.1 Tuber aestivum
GCGCTTTTTTGTGGTTTTTTAGTTTTTTATTTTTACCCATTAGCTAGCCTCCCTCCGAGATATCCCGGTGGTGGTAATAATGGAAATAATGGTTGAATTATTAAACATTGTATTTTTTACACTTACTGTGCTCTGACTCAAAGTAAAGTTATATTTTTCTAATTAGCAAATGATTAATAAAATATTTATCTGATTTTTCAAAAGTTTGCGTTTGAAGCATATTAAACAGCGCTTTCAAACGGACAGGCAGTTAAGTCGCTCATTCTCAACTCAGGGGATAAAATAGAATAACATCACTGCCTAACGATACTCATTGACAAATTTTTATTTTTCAGATCGTTCCAGATTTCAAAGTCACCATCAGCGAACTCCTTTAAATAAAAGAATTTTTTATAATAATTGGATGGACCAATACCTTGTGAGAAATCCTCACTCGTCTTCAATTCGTTATTAATTGCATTAAAAAAAGATTTAATCCTCTTATCTGGATTTTTGGCCAAAAGTCTTAGTGTAAGAATCTCAATTTCATGTCCGGATTTTTTCCCTCCCCCTCCTTCAATTGAAAACTCAAAAAGTCCATCATCATAAAAGCTTAAATTCTCAGTAATCTAGCTACCTCTTTTGAAATGAAAAAGAAATGCCCGTACGCTTCATTTAACAATTCACTGTAATTCTCCAGGTTGAAGTCAACTTTTAAGTAACTCCTTTTCGTCCTATCCGTTACAGCTCTATATTCAAAATAACAATACACATTGTACTTCAATGCTATTCTTTTGACCAAGCTTAAGAACCTTTCACAATCCACAATAACATTAATATAACTCATATTTTTTATTGCTCAACAACTATTCCAGCAAACAGTAAAAACGATAAATATGATCAATCGCCTCAAAAAATAATTACCCTAAAACAATTTCTTACCTTTACCCCATCATATGCAAGGATTAGTCATAAAATCAACAGGAAGCTGGTATCAGGTACACGCAGAAAATGGTGTCGATTACGACTGCCGTATTAAAGGGAAGTTCCGGATTCAGGGCATTCAAACGACCAACCCCATTGCTGTTGGCGATCAGGTAGAATTTGAGCTCGAACCCAATTCAGACAATGGTGTTATTTATAAATTACACGATCGGAAGAACTACATCATCCGTAAATCTATAAACCTGTCTAAGCAAGCGCAGATTATCGCGGCCAACATGGATCAGGCTTTTCTGGTCGTTACCCTCGCTTCACCAAGAACGTCTTTAGGTTTTATTGATCGCTTTCTCGCCACCGCAGAAGCTTATGATATTCCGGCAGTCCTGATTTTTAACAAGCTCGACTTATTTAATGAAGATGGATTGGCCATTCTGGAAGATTACAAAAATATCTATGAGAACATCGGTTATCCTTGCTATACCGTATCGGCATTGGAAGGAACCAATATCCCTCAGATAGAAGGCCTGTTAAAAGATAAAACTACCTTATTCTCCGGACACTCAGGCGTAGGAAAATCAAGCCTGATCAATGTACTGCTTCCGGGCAGAAGCATCAAAACCGGTGAAATCTCCGAAGCAAGTGACAAAGGACAACATACCACTACTTTTGCAGAGATGCATACCCTTCCCTTTGGAGGATACCTGATTGATACACCTGGCATCAGAGAGCTGGGCATCTTCGACATCAGGCCTGAAGAGCTGGGTCATTATTTCAGAGAAATGAGGGCCTTACTCAATCAATGCAGGTTCAACAATTGCAGACATGTCAATGAGCCTGGATGTGCGGTTATCACCGCCGTAGAAAACGGAGAAATCGAAATCAGCAGGTATGAAAGCTACCTCAGCATTTACAATGGCAACGAAACCCGCGCTTAATTCCCCATGAGAGCAATTATACAAAGAGTTACTGAAGCAAGTTGTGTAGTCAAAGGAGCAATAACCGGCAGCATCAATACCGGCTTCCTGGTATTCTTAGGCATTGAAGATGCCGATACCTCAGAAGACCTGGATTGGCTTAGCCAGAAGATTGTCAACATGAGAATCTTTGGGGATGAAAATGACCTGATGAATAAATCACTCGCAGATGTCGATGGGAATATTCTTCTCATCAGTCAGTTCACCTTATTTGCAGCTACAAAAAAAGGCAACAGACCTGGCTTTACCAGAGCTGCCCGACCAGACAAAGCCATTCCACTCTACGAAGAAATGATCATAAAACTATCTGCCCATCTCCAAAAGGAGGTACAGACCGGAATCTTCGGCGCAGATATGAAGATCAGCCTGGTAAACGATGGCCCGGTAACCATCATGATAGACACCAAAAATAAAGAATAGTATGACCATAGCAGAAGCACAGGAAACCGTAGACCAATGGATAAAAAATACAGGCATCCGTTATTTCAATGAGCTCACCAATACCGCGATCCTCATGGAAGAAGTGGGGGAAGTGGCCAGGATTATGTCTAGAAAATATGGAGAACAGTCTTTTAAAAAAAGTGATGAAGCTGTAGACCTCGCTGATGAAATGGCTGATGTATTGTTTGTACTCATCTGCCTGGCAAATCAGACCGGAATCGACCTGACCGACGCCATGGAAAAAAACCTGATTAAGAAAACCATCAGGGATACTGACCGACACAAGAACAACGAAAAATTAAAATAACTCCTTATTTTTCAATCACGTAAGCAGTGCTGTGCTTGATCTCCGTCATCACAAATAAGCTATTCACGTTCGCAATATTCTCAATTGCTGCCAGCTTATTGGTTAAAAAATCCTGATATCTGTTCATGTCATTCACCACTACTTTCAACAGATAATCATAAGTTCCGGCAACGTGATAGCATTCCATCACCTCATCGAGCTTACTCATTGCAGCTTCAAACTTCTTTAGCAATGGAAGAGAGTGTACCTGCAAAGTAACATTGCAAAATGCAGCCAGGGTCTTGCCTATCTTTTCCCGGTCCAGCAAGGTCACATAATTCTTGATCACCCCGGATTTCTCGATCTTTTTCAGGCGCTCATAAGTTGGTGTAACGGTTAACCCCACCTTATGTGCAATCTCCTTTGTATTCAACCTTGCATTGTGCTGTAAAGCATTTAAAATGCGTTGATCCATCTTATCGAACTGTTCCATCTAGTTTAGTTTTTCTGAATTTTAAAATAATCAGCCGCATTTCAGATCAATGAGACTAATTAAATAGCAAATTAAGTGTTTATTTTCTATTATAATCAAATTAAAAGATCAATTAACTGGTTATATATAAATTTGAAGTCTAAACAAACTGAATAACCATGGAATTTAATCTTTCAACTGAAGATAATAAAAGACTCTCGGAGCTATATGAAAAGCTGCAATCGAAAACCCGTTTGTTCCTTGGCTATCCTGTATCTAAAGATTTCGACTATACCCCACTCCTTCCCTTTCTGCAATATCCGATCAATAATCTTGGAGATCCTTTTACAGAATCTACCTACGCTGTAGACACCAGAGAACTGGAAAGAGATGTGGTTCGCTTCTTTGCTGAACTATTCCGTGCACAACAAGACAACTGGTGGGGATATGTGACCAATGGAGGCTCTGAAGGAAACATGTACGGCCTCTATCTCGCCAGAGAACTTTATCCAAAGGCGATGGTCTATTATTCCGACTCAACGCATTATAGCGTTCAGAAGAACCTTTTATTGCTAAACATGCCCAATATTGCCATCCGCTCCCAGGCCAATGGAGAAATGGATTATGAAGACCTTCACAATAGTCTCCTCATGAACCGTCACCTTCCGGTAGTCATCTTCGCCAATATAGGAACAACCATGACAGAAGCAAGGGATGATGTGAAAAGGATTAAAGGAATTCTAAAAAACCTGGCTATTAAAAATCATTATATCCATGCTGATGGTGCTTTATCAGGAAGTTACAGCGCTTTTATTGAGCCCCGTCCAGCCTTCGACTTTGCCGATGGCGTAGACAGTATTGCCATTAGTGGACATAAATTCCTGGGTTCGCCGATGCCTTGCGGACTGGTGATCGTTAAGAAAACAAACCGCGACAGGATCGCACGTTCTATAGATTATATCGGCAGTGTGGATACCACCATCACTGGTTCGAGAAATGGACATAGCCCGCTGTTCCTTTGGTATACGCTGAAGAAATTAGGAATGAAGGGACTAAAAGAAAGGGCCATGCACAGTCTGGCCATTGCCGCTTATGCAGAAGAACAGCTGAAAAGCCTGGGGATTGAAGCCTGGAGAAATCAGAATGCCATCACTGTTGTTTTTCCTGCTCCTTCAAAATGGGTTTGCCAGAAATGGCAGCTTGCTTCAGAAAGCGGTTTGTCCCACATTATCTGTATGCCAAATGTGGATAAAGATCAAATTGATGAACTGATCTGTGACATCATTTCTGATCCGGAACAGATCAATTACAGCTTCCAGAAAGGCCCCTCGGAAATAGCAAAGGACATGTCCTTCTCCAACACATTTTAACAATAGGAACGAACGGAAAAAATCTTCAACAACAAAAAGCGGGTATTCCAAATAGGAATACCGCTTTTTGCTACGGTCTGAATGCGTAAATCTTAGCCTTTAAGAGGTACTTTCACTCAGTGCCGTCTTGATCTTTATCGCAGCTTCTTCCAGTTCTTCCTGAGAAGGTTTCAGTTTTTCTTTACTAAAGTTCATGTCGTTCACGGCATTCATCGGAATGAGATGAATGTGCACATGCGGCACTTCCAGGCCAATCACAGCAACTCCTACCTTTTTACAGGGAAAAGCTTCCTTCAGGCCAGTAGCTACAATTTTAGCAAACAAGGTTAGTCCGAAATAGCTTTCTTCATCCATGTCAAAAATGTAATCAATTTCCTTTTTAGGAATCACCAGGACATGGCCCATAGTGAGGGGATTTACATCTAAGAAAGCCAGGAATTCTGTGGTTTCCGCTACAACATGTGCAGGGATCTCACCATCTACTATTTTTGAAAATATGCTTGCCATTGGATAAAATGTTAAAGGATTATCGGGTGATCTCTAATATCTCGAATTCAATCTTTCCTGCAGGAACCTGAATCTCAGTTTTATCGCCTACGGATTTACCCAATAAACCTTGGGCAATCGGCGATTTTACGGAGATTTTACCGGTTTTAAGGTCGGCCTCACTCTCCGCGACCAATTGATAAGACATGGTAGCTCCGTTTTTAATATTCTTAATCTTTACTATAGATAATGCCAATACCTTCGAGGTATCAAGCTTAGATTCATCAATTAATCTGGCTGTAGAGAGTGTTGTTGACAATTTTGCTATTTTAGCTTCATGCAAACCCTGCGCCTCCTTCGCTGCATCATATTCCGCGTTCTCAGAAAGATCACCTTTATCTCTGGCTTCGGCAATTGCCTTAGAGATTTGTTGTCTTCCGGTAGTTTTCATATGATGTAATTCTTCCTTTAGTCTGTCTAAACCATCTTGGGTATAATAGGTAACCTCTGTCATAGCTCAATTTATTTTATGTATTACTATAAAAACAAACAAGACTACATCGGTTTTTAAACCTACATAGTCTTGCTTCAATAAAAACGAAGATAATGGGGTACAACCACAAAAACAAATTATTTAATTTGAATTTCGGTAGTTTAAGTAAAATGTATGTTTAAATGACAGAAGAAAGCTTCTCTGCTAAAACTTCTGATATTTTACGGTAAGATTCGAAGGTCCAGCCACCAACATGCGGGGTTAAAATCACTTTTCCCGCATCTTTAAGCTGATTAAACCAGTCCTGATTTGCCAATGCAGGAAACTTTTCTACTTCCAGCACATCCAGCCCGGCGGCCAGGATTTTTCCAGATTGAATCCCTGCCAATACCGCCCCGGTATTCACAATCTCTCCTCTGGCCGTATTGATAAAAAAGAAAGGTTTGCGGAAATGAAACAGGTATTCTTCGTTCAACATCTGACGGGTTTCTCCTGTCAGTGGAATATGTAAACTTAAAACATCACTTTGCCTTACGATCTCTTCCATGCTCACTTCTTTCGCATAGGCATCTGTAAAGCCTGTTTTATATTTATCATAAGCAATTACATTCACTTCAAAGCCGGAAAGTTTTTTCGCAAAACGCTGCCCCATAAAGCCATAACCAATAATGCCAACCGTCTTTCCTTTCAGTTCATAACCCCGGTTTCCTTCTCTGTCCCAGATGCCATTGCGCACCTCCTGGTCGGCTTTTCGGAAGTTATTCATCAAAGACAACAGCAAACCGATAGCATGTTCACCTACGGCATCCATATTGCCTTCAGGCGCATTCAGTAAAGTGATGTTACGACCTAAGGCGTAAGCTTCATCGATATTATCTAAACCCGCTCCGGCTCTTGCTATAAATTTAAGCGAAGGCGCAGCAGCCATCAATTCCTGATCAATTCTGAATTTTGTCCTTACCGCAATTCCCTGATAAGCAGAAATCGCAGCTAAAGTTTGTTCCCGGGTAAAAAGGGGCTCATCGTCTACCTCATACCCTAAAGCTATTGCACGCTCTTTAAAAACAGGATGCAGTTCATCAACAATTAAAATTTTCCCTTTGCTCATTACGATTAAAATGACTGATTGTTATTGTGAAAGATGGGCTAAGTGTTGTGTCAGTTCGACAAACTGCTCCACACTCAACTGTTCCGCCCGTTTATCAAAGAAAATATGGTCGTCCATTTTATCTTTGGGAACGACACCAGAAAGTGCATTTCTCAAAGTCTTTCTCCTTTGATTGAACCCGGCTTTCACCGTTCTCCAGAAAAGCTTTTCATCACATTGCAGACTTTCCACCTGATTACGACTCAACCTGATTACACCAGAGTTGACCTTTGGCGGTGGATTAAAGGTTCCCGGTTTCACGGTAAATAAATACTCTATATCATAGTATGCCTGAATCAGCACACTCAAAATTCCATAATCTTTGGTTCCTGACTTGGAAGCACAACGTTCTGCAACTTCCTTTTGAAACATACCAACCATCTCTACCACCTGCCCTCTGTTTTCCAGAATCTTGAAAAGAATCTGTGAAGAGATATTATAGGGGAAGTTTCCGATGATCGCATATTTTTCTTTAAATATTCCGGCAAGGTCTAAAGCCAGAAAATCGCCGTTAATCAGCCGGCTTCCCAACTGAGGGTATTTTTCCTGAAGAAAGTGATAAGACTCCACATCAATATCAATCAGAAAAGTCTCGAGATCTTCCCGCTCCAATAAAATATCTGAAAGAATTCCCATTCCGGGGCCAACTTCAAGCACCTGCCTGTACTGATCGGTATGCACCAGGCCGTTTACGATTTTTGCCGCAATCTTCTTATCGGTTAAAAAATGTTGTCCTAAATGCTTCTTTGCCCTAACCAAACTCATATATACTCCTCCTAAAAGCTGCAAAATAAGCAAAGTTTTGCGAGTATTGGACTAACATTCGGCCGAAAGCTCCTTAAAGGCTTTTAAAAGGGACTTTTCATTTTTAATGAAATGTAATAAGATCCCTACATGAACTGTTGAGCGTCAGGGAGAAGCAGGATATAAGGCTTTTCAGGACCACACAAATAGAAAAACAATAGGATCAACAGTAAATCCGGCCATTTTAAAATGAATTCTGTAATTTGCGCTAAATTTTTCATGAAGCATGAGCAATAAAATAAAAATTGGAATAAGCATAGGTGATGTCAATGGTATTGGTTTAGAGGTCATCCTTAAAACTTTAGCTGAAAGTAAGATTCTTGATTACTGCACACCCATTGTTTACGGACATACCAAGGTTGCTTCATACCACCGCAAAGCTTTAGGCCTGAGTGATTTCAACTTCAATGTAATTACCGAAGCGCAACTTGCCAATCCTAAAAAAGCAAATATCATCAACTGCTGGGAGGAAGATGTAAAGATCGACCTTGGCGTTGCCAATGAAATTGGCGGAAAATATGCCTTAATTTCTTTGGAGAAAGCAACAGAAGACTTAATCAAAGGCGATATTGATGCGTTGGTTACCGCACCAATCAACAAACATAACATCCAGTCAGAAACCTTTAAATTCCCGGGACATACAGAATACCTGATGGAACGCAGTGGAAGTAATGATGTGCTGATGTTTCTTTTGAGCGAAGACATCAGGGTAGGTGTGGTTACAGGCCACATTCCGATCACTGACGTATCCAAAAGCATCACCACAGAGGCCATCGTGAAGAAACTCGTGCTGATGAACGAAAGTTTAAAAAAAGATTTCTGGGTTGAAAAACCAAAAATTGCCGTGCTTGGATTGAATCCACATGCCGGTGACAACGGACTATTGGGCAAAGAAGAGGCAGAAATAATTATGCCGGCCATCCAGCAAGCTTTCGATAAAGGCGTAATTTGCTTTGGGCCCTACCCTGCTGACGGATTTTTTGGGAAAGGCGGGTACAAACAATTTGATGCGGTTCTGGCGATGTACCATGACCAGGGTTTAATCCCTTTTAAAACCATTGCTTTTGGCACCGGAGTGAACTACTCTGCAGGCCTGAAAATTGTCCGTACCTCGCCAGATCATGGCACAGGATACGACATTGCCGGAAAGAATGTCGCAGATCCGACTTCGTTTATAGAAGCCTTATTTGCAGCAACTCACATCGTGAGGAACAGAAGAGAACAGGAAGAATTATTGAAAAACCAGCTCAGAAGTGGCGGAAAAATTATAGAAACTGCAGCAGATACAAAAGATGATGCAAATTAGAATTAAAAAACATTTTAATTCTATAAAATAATTCCTACATTTGCGGGCTAAAATTTTGTTACAATTGAAACCACTAAAACAATTTTCAATCCCCTTTACCGGCTTAAAAATTGGCAAGCATCAGTTTGACTTTGACGTTGATAACAGCTTTTTTGACGCCTTTGAATACTCTTTAGTAAAAAAGGGGAATTTAAAAGTTGACATTGAACTGGATAAACAGGAAACAATGTTAATTTTGCAGTTCCACATCAAAGGAACAATCGTATTGGATTGTGATAAATGTTTATCAGAATTTAATGCACCAATAGAAGTACAGGAAAGGCAGATCGTAAAGTTTGCCGAAGATGAACTGGAAAGTGATGATTTAGAAATCATTGTCCTGAGTAAAAAAGAAAGTGAGCTCGATGTAGCCCTTCCGATTTACGAACTCATCAATGTTTCAGTACCTTATATTAAAATCTGTGAGCAGGATGGCGATGGTCAGAAATGCGATCAGGAAATGATCGAGAGACTGGAACGTTTATCGGCCGGAACACAGGAAGAAGAAGAAAACAACGATGATGACCCGCGTTGGGCAGCATTAAAAAAATTAAAATAATAATTAAACAAATCAGCAATGGCACATCCAAAACGCAAGATTTCTAAAAGTAGAAGAGATAAAAGAAGAACTCACTATAAAGCAGTAGCTCCTTCTTTGGCTACTTGTCAAACCACTGGTGCAATTCACGTACCTCACCATGCATATAACGTTGATGGTAACCTATACTACAACGGTAAATTGGTTATTGAAAACACTTCAATAGGTTAATTTTCTTGAAAAATAGTTTGTGTTTTAAGTCGGTTTAAGTTTACCTTTAGCGACTGGAAACAAAGGCAATTGTGCCTTCTAACACAAACTGATTTTTTACTATGAAAATAGGTCTCGATATAATGGGCGGAGACTATGCTCCTAAAGCGAACGTTTTAGGAGCAATAGCTGCCCATCAATTGTTATCTCCCGGAGAGCACATAGTGCTGATTGGAGATACGCAGCAGATTAAGCCCCTTCTCACTGAAAACGGATTCAATCCGGATCACTTTGAATATGTTCATACCGAAGAAGTGATTGGTATGGGCGAACATCCCACTAAGGCTATTGTTCAAAAGCCAAATTCCAGTATTGCTATCGGCTTTTCCTTACTTAAAGAAGGTAAACTCGATTCCTTTGCTAGTGCCGGTAACTCTGGTGCAATGCTTGTTGGTGCCGTATTTAGCGTAAAAACTATTCCCGGAATCATCAGACCATGTCTCACAACCTTTCTTCCTAAACTTAGCGGTGGCGTAGGCCTGATGCTTGACGTTGGCGCAAATGCCGATTGCAAGCCGGATACCTTGCTTCAGTTTGGTGTATTGGGAAGTTTGTATGCGGAATATGTCATGCAAATTGTCAATCCTAAAGTGGCCCTGATGAATATTGGTGAAGAAGACGAGAAAGGCGATATGCTCAGCCTCGCGACCTTCCCTTTAATGAAGGATACCAATCTCTTTAACTTCGTGGGAAATGTGGAAGGAAGGGACTTATTCAACGATAAAGCCGACGTCATTGTATGCGATGGATTTACAGGAAATGTAATGCTTAAACTGGCAGAATCATTTTACGTACTGACCCTGAAAAGAGGATTAAAAGACGAGTTCTTTGACCGCTTTAATTATGAAAACTATGGCGGAAGCCCGGTTTTAGGTGTCAATGCCCCTGTGGTCATAGGTCATGGCATTTCAAGTCCGACGGCTGTCAAAAACATGATCCTGCAATCCAGAGACATGATTACTACTGGCTTGGTAGGCAAAATTCAAGCTGCATTTAAATAAGGAACATTGAAAATGAATAAAATTCACGCTGCGATTACGGCTGTTAATGGTTACGTACCAGATTACGTACTGACTAATAAAGAGCTTGAATCTATTGTAGACACTACGGATGAATGGATTACTTCCAGAACCGGTATCAAGGAGCGGAGAATATTGAAAGGTGAAGGATTAGGTACTTCACACATGGCTGTTGAAGCCGTGAACGGATTGCTTAAAAAACGTGGAATTTCTGCCGAAGAGATCGAATTGATCATTTTCTGTACCACTACACCTGATATGCCGTTTCCTGCATCAGCAAATATCTTAGCGGATAAGATTGGCGCCAAAAATGCCTGGGGATATGATCTGCAGGCAGCATGTTCAGGGTTCATCTACGGACTTTCTACAGGAGCACAGTTCATCGAATCGGGTAAACACAAAAAAGTATTGGTTGTTGGTGGCGATAAAATGTCGTCTATCATCAATTATAATGACCGTACCACCTGCATCATTTTTGGTGATGGTTGTGGTGCTGTTCTTTTAGAACCTAATGAAGAAGGAATGGGCATCCAGGATTCCATCCTGAAAAGTGATGGTGCCGGCCGTCAATTCTTACATCAGAAAGCAGGAGGTTCTGCCAGACCTGCAAGCCATGAAACCGTAGACAACAATGAGCACGTAGTGCATCAGGAAGGTCAGGCGGTATTCAAATTTGCCGTTACCAATATGGCAGATGTCGCTGCTGAGATCATGGAAAGAAATAACCTGA
The DNA here is from genome assembly GCA_900010015.1 of Tuber aestivum. NCBI lineage: Eukaryota > Fungi > Ascomycota > Pezizomycetes > Pezizales > Tuberaceae > Tuber > Tuber aestivum. The sequence goes on from LN891078.1 coordinate 219,580, forward strand.
CCTCCGATGATGTCACCTGGTTGGTTCCTCATCAGGCCAATAAAAGGATCATTGATGCGACTGCATCCAGAATGGGCCTTGGCACAGAAAAGGTAATGATCAACATTCAACGTTACGGAAATACCACAAATGGGACAATACCTCTTTGCTTATGGGAATGGGAAAGCCAGTTAAAAAAAGGCGACAACATTATCCTCGCAGCATTTGGAGGCGGTTTTACCTGGGGCTCCGTGTACTTAAAATGGGCTTATTAAATTTTATTAAAATAATTAATCTTAACTTAGGTAATTGTTAAGACATACTGTTTTCTCTAAATAACACCAAAAAATGGATATCAAACAAATTCAGGAACTTATTAAATTTGTTTCTCGTTCGGGCGTAAATGAAGTCGCTATTGAGCAGGAAGACTTCAAAATTACTATCAAAACCAATCAGGCTCCAACTGTTGTTCACGCAACTGTTCCAGCTCAGATTGCTCCGGCAGTAGTTCCGGCTGCGGCAGCACCACAACCGGTAGCACCAACAGAAACAAAAGCAAGCGTTGCTGCTGAAGACGATTCTAAATACATCACTATAAAATCACCAATGATCGGAACATTCTACCGTTCATCAAGCCCTGACAAGCCTTCTTTCGCCAATGTAGGTGATGAAATCGCGGTAGGCAAAGTGATCTGTATCATTGAAGCCATGAAATTGTTCAATGAAATCGAAAGTGAAGTTTCCGGAAGAATCGTAAAAGTTCTTGTAGAAAATGCTTCTCCAGTAGAATATGACCAACCGTTATTTTTAGTTGAACCTATGTAATTCGTCTTGTTGAATCTTAACCTGTCAAGGCCAAAGATCAACAGATTGTTACTTAATAGACATATATGTTTAAAAAGATACTAATTGCCAACAGGGGCGAGATTGCATTACGCATCATCCGCACCTGTAAAGAAATGGGCATCAAAACCGTTGCGGTTTACTCTACTGCAGACAGAGAGAGTTTACACGTACGCTTTGCCGATGAAGCCGTTTGTATAGGACCTCCGCCAAGTAAGGATTCTTACCTGAGCATCCCAAATATCATCTCAGCTGCTGAATTAACCAATGCAGATGCCATACACCCAGGTTACGGTTTCCTATCTGAAAACGCTAAGTTTTCTTCCGTTTGCCGTGATTATGGAATTAAATTTATCGGAGCGACTCCGGAGCAAATCAACTCTATGGGTGATAAAGCTTCCGCAAAAGAAACGATGAAAAAAGCAGGTGTTCCAACCATTCCAGGTTCGGAAGGCTTACTTGATAATTTCAAAGAGGGTATTAAAATCGCCAATGAAATGGGCTATCCTGTCATCCTGAAAGCTACTGCCGGTGGTGGTGGCCGTGGAATGCGCGTAGTCTGGAAAGATGAAGACTTTGAAAATGCATGGGACAGCGCCAGACAAGAGTCGGGTGCAGCCTTTGGAAATGATGGTCTTTACTTAGAAAAATATATCGAAGATCCACGCCACATTGAAATCCAGATTATCGGAGATCAGTATGGTAAAGCCTGTCACTTGTCAGAACGTGACTGCTCTATTCAACGCCGCCATCAAAAGCTGGTAGAAGAAGCACCATCTCCTTTCATGACACCAGAACTTCGCGAGAGAATGGGTGACGCAGCCATCAAAGGTGCCCTTGCGGTACAATATGAAGGTGCCGGAACCATCGAATTCCTAGTGGATAAACACCGCAACTTCTATTTCATGGAAATGAATACCCGTATCCAGGTCGAGCACCCGGTTACAGAAGAGGTAATCAATTATGACCTGATCAAGGAACAAATTAAGGTAGCTTCAGGCGTTCCGATCTCCGGAAAAAATTATTTACCGGATATGCATGCCATCGAATGCAGGATCAATGCTGAAGACCCCTTTAACAACTTCAGACCTTCTCCTGGAAAAATTACCAACTTCCACTCTCCGGGTGGTCATGGGGTAAGGGTAGATACACATGTATACGCAGGTTATCAAATCCCTTCAAACTACGATTCAATGATTGCTAAACTGATCTGTGTGGCTCAAACACGGGAAGAAGCCATCAGTACAATGGAGCGTGCTTTAAGCGAATTTGTGATTGAAGGTGTAAAAACTACGATACCTTTCCACTTAAAACTGATGAAAGATCCTAACTTTAGAGCTGGTAATTTTACCACGAAGTTTATGGAAACCTTCGAATTTTCAGAATAGAAAAACTATTTAGTAGATTTAAAACGTAAATACCATTCTGAATACAATAGAATGGTATTTTTGTTTTACAAATAACGTACATGAGTGATACTAAGAAAAGGGACCTTATTGGTGCTATAAAAGAAAAAGGAAAAACTTTAGAGGCAGAAATGTCTTTCTTTGACCACATTGATGTCCTCAGAAAACATCTGTTACGCGCCTTAGCCGTGGTCCTTGTGCTAACTGCAGGAGCGTTCTATTATACTGACTTTATCTTCAACACCATTATTATGGGGCCCAAGAACCCCAACTTCTGGACCTACAGAATGATGTGTAAACTTGTAGAAAAGTTTCCGTCCATAGGTTCCGACTTCTGTATCACCAAAATTGACGCAAAAATCATCAACACAGAAATGGCCGGGCAATTTACCCTCCAA
>LN891078.1:222225-258356 GCA_900010015.1 Tuber aestivum
CCAAATTATTAACTCATGAAAAAACATTTCTTGTATGCCAGTTTTGTGCTTACAATGGCCTGTTCTGCTTCCGCACAAAATAAGGATGCTGTCAGGTTCAGTAAAACCATCACTAAAGACAATGCCTACAAACACCTGTCTGTACTTGCTTCCGATGCCTACGAAGGTCGGGAAACGGGGACAAAAGGCGGATGGATGGCCGCTGATTACATTAAAAACTACTTCAAAAGTCTGGGTCTGAAAGGGCCGGTAAACGGAGATTATTTTCAGCCGGTCGATATGGTTACGACCTCGCTTTCCCAGATCTTAACGGTCAACGGACAGCCGGCAGAAGCCCTGAAAGATTTTTATATCGTTCCACAAGCTGTTTCAGGAGAAGGTTATGCCTTTAATGCCAACAGCATTTTATTTGTTGGTTATGGCCTGACCAAAGAAGGGTACAATGACTTTGAAGGCATAGACGTTACCGGAAAAGTGGTGATGCTTTTCAAATCCGGAGATCCAAGCGGAACTGCAGCCTCAAATTCAAGAAACGCAGCCACTGCAAAAATCAAATATTTAACAGAAAAAAAAGCGGCAGCAGTATTGGTCATCGACCCAACCATTGACGTCATGCCTGAAAATCTGAAAGCATATCTTCTTTCTTCACAATTGGTGATGAAATCCAAAGAAGAGATGGAAAAAAGGAAAGCTCCGGCAGGACTTCCAACGATCATGATCGGGACCACACTGGCCAATCAGATTCTTGCTGCTGCAAAAACAAATATCGCTGACCTGAAAAAGAAAATTGCAGAAAGTGGCAAACCCGCATCACAGGAAATTACGATTCCCGTATCTGTAAATGCGAAAAAACAGGAAACTAAAGTAAGAGCAGAAAACGTATTGGGATTCCTGGAAGGTGCTGACCCTAAACTTAAACATGAAATTTTAGTGGTTACCGGACATTATGACCATATCGGAATCACGCCGGAAGCGAAAGGACCCGATAAAATCAATAACGGAGCTGATGATGATGGTTCAGGAACAACAGGAGTACTCCTGATGGCTGAAGCATTTTCTAAAGCAAAAAAAGCCGGTAAAGGTCCTAAAAGAAGCATCCTCTTTATGACCGTTACCGGTGAAGAAAAAGGGCTACTGGGCTCAGAATGGTACTCAGAGAATCCGGTATTCCCATTGGAAAACACCATCACCAACCTGAATATCGACATGATTGGCAGAGGCGATAAAGACCATGCATCCGACAATAACTTTGTCTACATCATCGGTTCAGATATGCTGAGCTCGGAGCTGGACAAAATCGGTAAAAAAGCAAATAAGGATTACGTAAATATCAATCTTGATGAGAGATATAATAACAGAACAGATCCAAACCGCTTCTACTACCGCTCTGACCATTATAACTTTGCTAAACACGGGATTCCTGTAATTTTCTATTTCAACGGTGTTCATGAAGATTACCATCAACCCGGAGATGAAGTCAGCAAAATAGATTTCCCTATGCTTGCTAAAAGAGCAAGATTGGTTTACTATACTGCTTGGGAACTGGCCAATCGTGCCACCCGCCCTAAAGTAGATAAGAACGACGACGGAACGCCAAAGAATTAAAAATAATTGAAAAACCTGCCTTGTGCAGGTTTTTTTATATACAAAAAAACCGCAGATCGGATCAGCGGTTTCTTGCAAAAAGGGGTTCCTTTTCTTATCTGTGGGTTACGGGCTTTTATAGTTTGGCGATCACGAAATCAGTTACGTTTAATTTAGAAACATCATTTCTAACCAGGTTGTGTTCTGCTGATGAACCACTTAATTTCAAATCTGACTGGTCTTTCATGTCGGTATAAAGACTACCTACTTTTGCATTTACATTTGCTTTAGCACCATCTTTTAAAAAGATCTGAAGAACGGCAAGGTCAAAGTTACCACGGGTTTTTACCTCAGCTGTATTTGAAGCATCTATTCTTTGCAGGTCCTTTACAGAGATATAGATCGTTGCAGGATTTTGCTCAGTAGAGTTGATGTACAAAGTATATCCTTTTTGTTGAACAGTAGTGTTCGCAGTCAGCTCATCAATTGTAGTGATGCTTTCTGAATGTGCCTGCACCAATACCACTTTGGCATTTCCGGTTACGACTACTTTATTGAACTTTACATTAGCGGATGCACTTACAGGTGTAGTGTCTTTAGCGAAAGTAGTGAAGGCTGAAGAAGTTAAAACGATAGCAGTTAAAGCTGAAGCGAATAGGGTTTTGATAGCAGTTTTCATATCTTTTATATTTTAAGTTTTTAATTATTTAATTGTTGTTTTGTAGATAAGACACCATCTCACAGGAAACGTTTCAGCGTTTTTTGGCGCATTAGACCATGCCGCAGTAACAGTCGACCAACTGCCATTACTATTCGACCAACAGACCGTTTTTTTTTCGTCGAAACTCCGCAAAATGAGCTTTCAATTCCCGAATGCATTCCAGAAGTAATAAAAAACATTAGATTGGGAAATAAATCAGGCAGATCATTACTGAAGCCTAATTATTTTTATATTTGAAGATGATGAAGATATCTGATGAATTTTTGGTTAAGGCCGATGAAAAAGCCTTTGATTTAGGGCATCGCAAGACAATTAATCATAATATTGGCAAATATAATGTTGCCGTAGAAAGGGGCACATCGAGGTTTGAAAATTTAGAAAACTCAAAGAAGAAGGCCCATGTGATTAAATGGCGGGTGATGGAGAACCTGGATAAGTTTCTTCCTGAATTTGAATCCAATTTTCAACGTAGAGGAGGGAAAGTGATCTGGGCAAATGATGCAGAGGAGGCCCAAAAAGAAATCCTGAACATCATCCAGCGAAATGGCGGGAAGACGGTGATCAAGTCAAAATCCATGACCACCGAAGAAATACACCTTAATGATTTCCTGGAAAAGAACAATATTGAATCTCTGGAAAGCGACCTGGGCGAATACATTGTACAACTGCTTGGTCAGGCACCCTACCATATTGTAACTCCGGCCATGCACCTGAGTAAGGAAGAAATTGCAAAGCTGTTTCATGATAAATTTGGAACACCGATCGACGCAACACCGGAACAGCTTACACAAAAAGCAAGAGAGCTGCTCAGGGACAAATACCTGAAAGCAGACATCGGCATCTCAGGAGGAAACTTCTTAATCGCGGATACCGGAAGTATTGCATTGACAGAGAATGAGGGAAATGCGAGATTATGCACCACTTTTCCAAAAATCCATATTGCCATTGTAGGAATTGAGAAAATCATCCCCTCCATGGCTGATCTGGACCTCTTCTGGCCTTTGCTTGCCAGTCATGGTACAGGACAAAACCTAACCGTTTACAATACGATTTTAAGTGGTCCCAGACGTCCGGAAGAAACGGACGGTCCGGAAGAAATGTATGTCATCTTGCTGGACAACGGAAGAACCAACCTGCTCGCTGAGAAAGATCAGCGTCAGGGCTTATATTGTATCCGGTGTGGTGCCTGTCTGAATGCCTGCCCGGTCTATAAAAATATTGGAGGACACACTTATAATACCACCTATAGCGGACCTATAGGCTCGATCATCACCCCACATTTAAAGGGAATGAAAGACTTTAAACACCTGAGCTATGCTTCCAGCTTATGCGGTAAATGTTCGGAAGTATGTCCCGTAAAAATAGACATCCATAAAATGCTCCTGCTCAATAGAAGAGATGCAGCTGCAGATCATGAAAACAGTAAATCTGAAGAAATTGGATGGAAACTGTTCAATACCGGAATGCAAAAAAGATCAAGAATGGATATGGTTAGCGGAAAGGTCAAAAACTTCTTTTTGAGGTTTCTTTTCAAGAAGACCTGGGGCAAGTACCGCAGTATGCCGGAAGTTGCACCGAAGTCTTTTGCCAAGCTCTATCAGGAGAAAAATAAAGCAGACAAAAACATATAGCTATGCAGTTTGACAGAAAAGATAAGAACGATGCTACCTTATTAGATTTATACACGCAGTTGCTTTACCCCCGAATGGTAGAGGAAAAAATGCTTATCTTATTACGTCAGGGCAGAATTGGCAAATGGTTTTCCGGAATCGGACAGGAAGCCATTGCCGTAGGAAGTACTTTAGCCATGAAGGAAACCGAATATATTCTTCCCATGCATAGAAACCTGGGCGTATTTACCGCCCGGGATATCCCATTAAAAAAGCTGATGGCCCAATGGCAAGGCAAGATTTCCGGCTTTACCAAGGGCCGGGACCGCTCCTTTCATTTTGGTACACAGGAGTATAAAATCATCGGAATGATTTCCCATCTTGGGCCTCAGATGGCACTTGCCGATGGTATCGCCCTGGCAGACCTTATTGCCGACAAAAAACAGGCAACCCTGGTATTTACCGGAGAAGGCGCCACAAGTGAGGGCGACTTTCATGAAGCCATCAATGTGGCAGCGGTATGGAACCTGCCTGTTATCTTTTTAATCGAGAATAACGGATACGGACTCTCCACTCCCATCAACGAGCAATTTAAATGTAAAGACCTGGTGGATAGGGCTGCAGGATATGGAATTGAAGGCATCCAGATAGACGGGAATAACATCCTGGAAGTCTATGATACCCTCTCCGAAATCGCCGAAAAGATGAGAGAAGATCCTAAGCCAGTACTCGTAGAGTGTCTTACCTTTAGGATGAGGGGCCATGAAGAAGCTTCAGGGACAAAATATGTACCTCAGGAACTGTTTGACCTCTGGGCAAAAAAAGATCCGGTAAAATGCTTTGAAGAGTACCTGTTGGAACAAAGTGTTTTGACTCCGGAAAGTATAGCAGAGATTAAAGCCGATTTTAAAACCGGAATTGAGCAGGAAGTAGAAGCGGCCTTTCTGGAAGAAGAACCCGTAGCAGATATCGCAACCGAAACCGCAGACATGTATGCAGCGCATACTTACCAGCATATTGAACCGAGTGAAGTATCCACAGAAATCAGGTATATTGATGCCATCACAGATGCATTGAAGATTGGCATGCAAAAGCACGACAATCTGGTTTTGATGGGACAGGACATTGCCGAATATGGCGGAGCCTTTAAGATCACTGATGGCTTTGTAAACCTTTTTGGTAAGGCGAGAGTCCGCAATACCCCAATCTGCGAATCAGCGATTGTAGGTGCCGGATTAGGCCTTTCTATCAATGGCTATAAGGCAGTAGTGGAGATGCAGTTTGCTGATTTCGTGACCTGTGGGTTCAACCAGATCGTGAACAACCTTGCAAAAACGCATTATCGTTGGGGAGAAAAGGCAGATGTCGTAGTCAGAATGCCTACAGGAGCGGGAACAGGCGCAGGCCCTTTTCATTCCCAAAGCAATGAAGCCTGGTTTACAAAAACTCCCGGTTTAAAAATCGTATACCCGGCTTTCCCTTTTGATGCAAAAGGACTACTCCTTTCCGCGATTGATGACCCGAATCCGGTGTTATTTTTTGAACATAAATATCTATACCGCAGTTTAAGCGGACAAGTACCTACAGGTGAATATACCCTGGAAATTGGTAAGGCCAACCTGATTAAAGAAGGCGAACAACTGAGCATCATCACTTATGGCCTGGGTGTACACTGGGCCCTGTCTTATATGGATGAACATCCGGAACTCAGTATAAATCTCCTGGATTTACGCAGCTTACAACCGTGGGATCAGGAAGCCGTGGCAATTGCGGTAAAGAAGACAGGCAGGGTATTAATCTTACACGAAGATACGTTAAGCAGCGGTTTTGGAGCTGAACTGGCTGCATGGATTGCCGAACATTGTTTTGAGCACCTGGATGCCCCTGTAATGCGTTGTGCGAGCACGGATACTGCCATTCCAATGAGCAAAGTCCTGGAAGAAAGTTTCCTTGCCAAAAGCAGACTAAAAGAAACCATTCAGAAGTTAACAGCATATTGATTTTAAACCACAGGCCATCTCAGCTTTCCTGAAATGGCCTGTGATCTATTATTTGAAATTCTAAATTAATCCATTGGTTTTAAAGGGATATAATAGTCAAGATCATCCGAAGTACCAACAGACATGGTTCCATCTTTATACCATGCATAACACCAACCTGAACTCGCCGCAATCCCAACGTCCGCAATATCCGTATAAGTTTTTCCAGGAGGCAAGCTATAGCTATACAATCCCCTGTAAGCACCTAAATCAGTAGAATTACCCACAGAAGCTGTTCCGTCTGTATACCAGGCGTAACACCAGCTCGTATTTTTAGCAATTGCAATTCCAACCAGGTCCGCAGGTGTTTTTCCCGCAGGCAGTACATAAGGTTTTGGGGCGATGAAATTTCCTAAATCATTTGCGCTGCCCACAGACATCGTTCCATCTTTATACCATACGTAACTATACCCTGTATTGGCGATACCCATGTCTACTACATCGACGAAGTTTTTACCGGCAGGCAATACATAACCAGAGGTTGGCCCATAAATGAGCGTAGAATTGCCTTTAGTTACCTGACCAGAAAGGCCCCAGAAGAAAACGCCATCATCCAGGCCAATGTCGATTCCTGCCATAGTGGACAGCGTTCCTGAAGAACCATTAGCTGCTGACACCGGATATAAAACAGCTGTTGCCAGTTTATCCTTATCAGACAGCACACTTGCACCTGAGCCACATTGTCCTCCATTCATGAGTGAACCTGGATCTGTTCCTCCGGCTCCAGGGACATCAATTGCACCAGCTGGAGTTCCAATATCATCGGTGCCATTCTGAGGCTCTCCGTTTCCAGCCCAGTTGGTATGCCTGAAACCAATTGCGTGACCAAATTCATGAGCAATGGTTCTTTGTCGCTGTTCGAAACTATTACCAGAGATATAACTTTTATTGATTCTGATCAACCCACCCGGAAGACCATCTTTAGGAAATCTCGCCGATCCACAACCGCCGGGGCCTAGATTTGCATCCTGCACCAGAATGTCATATGACCCACCGGTCACAATATTAAAATGAATATTCGTATTGGGAACAGTGTTCCATTGATTGATGGCCGAGTTCACTTCGCTCAGCATGCCCGACATGGAAGGATCCACATATACCCTGATATTGGTCCGGTTTGCGGGGCTAACCAGATAACCGGTATAATACTGCTCGGTTTTGGGATCATCAGGAGCCGGTAGCGACATATTTTTAGGAAATGAAATATCTCCTTCTACCAGGTATTCCTCTCCGATGTCTTTAATAGAAGATGCAGGAAACCCCATGCTTTTAATATACGCTAATACCGCTTCCGCTTTGGGATTAGCCGCCTCCTGATGCTTATCTTCTCCTTTTTTACAGGAATAAGACATCATACAAACCATTCCGGCAATAATGCTGACTTTTAAGTATTCTTTTTTCATATAAAACATATAGTTAATGATTATATCTAAAATACAAATAATAGCAATAAATAAAATTTAATATTAAATAATTTTCAATCAACCATATAAACTGAATATCAGACGATATCAGGACTACATTCCGTCCGGAAAACAACAAATCATTTCGCTGGCACGATAATGGCCTTCTTTAAATTGTCAGACTAAAAAAACGCCATGAAAACCTCTTATATCCTATTCTGTCTGCCTGCTCTGTTCACCATATTCAGCTGCAGCCAGCAACCCAAACATCCCCAGGCAGACCTGATCAGTCAATCTGCTGCAACTGCGATGACCGACAAGACCATCGGGGTCTTAGCAGATTCTATAGATGCCAACCTAAGCCAACTGGAAAAACAAAGCAGCCTCGTTTACCTTCAGGGGGAACAGTCCATGTACGCAGAAAGGTACAGCGCAAATGGCAAAGCCATACTATACGTGGAGCATCGGGATAACGGACTCATCAATAGCCAGACTAAAAAATATTATTTTAAGAACGACAGCTTAATCCTCGTTCAGGAAAATAAAAAAACCAATAACGACTATACAGACACCCGCATTTTCCTGAGAAACAACATTGCTTTCCGGAAGGAACAACGCAAGGCAAACGCCGCGTCAGTTCTTCAGACCAAACCTTACCTGTCGTTAAAATCAATCAAAGACAACACCACAAAGGAAGAAGATTACAAACAAAATATCAGGACACTGGACGAAGCTATTGCGGGAAACAACCAGTATGAAATGTTATTTGATCAGTTTATTGACATCCCCGGTGAGAATATCATTCAGCTGAAAAGCAAAGCACAGAATGGCTATACCGCCAGTATCCTGGTAAAAGAACCCGATGCATTCATCGACAGCTTAAAAAGCAATTCGCAAAGTTTCAGAAATGAAAAGCTTAATTTTAAGTGGAAAGTGGAAGATAAAGAAGCTGTTTATGTGCCTGTAGCCGCTAAAGTTACTTCAGCTAAAGGATTAAACAAATAGACATTACCATTGGTTAGGCAAAGGCAACGATACCTCTTCCGTAACTTTTCTCCTTTTCTGAACTGACGTCCGTCTTTAATCGTAAATACCGCATCTAAAGGCAGTTCTTCCAACCTGGACGCGTCTTTAGGCAAATCGTGCTTTTTTAGTGCGCGGGAAAGTTTAAGGTCAGTACAACTTGCTGCGGAAGGATTATTCAGGTAACTCACAATCGCCTGCTGAACGTCCTGTGGAAAGACATTTTGTTCTATAAAAGGTGCCATCATCCTTTTAAAATTATGCTTCCATTCTGCACCATGAGGCTTAACTTTATTTTTATGGTCGTTCCAGGTCAGCAGATGGGCAAATTCATGTACAGTGGTGACCAAAAAAGCATAGGCATTCAGGTCATTGTTGACCGATATTTTATGCCCCAAATCCTTATAAGGATGACGGTAATCACCAAGCTTCGTCGCCCTGTTTTTAGATATTTTAAACTCACATTGAAAATAATCTATCCACTTTGCGATAATTGGCGCCGCTCCCGGGGGCATGTATTGCGCTAAGATCTCCTCCTTTTTCACGCTTCCAAGATAAGGAAATTAATTAAAAGCCTGCTTAAGCCGCGCCGCCTGTGGCTGCGTTAAATGTTCTTTGAGCCAATTCGGTATTCAGCAGATATAAAGCCGAAGAATTGTCCCCGATCATCTTCAGCTTGCTGATGATCTGCGATACCGTTGCCTCTTCCTCTACCTGCTCGGTAACGAACCATTGCAAAAAAGTATGGGTGGCAAAATCACTTTCCTCAAAAGCTGCTTTGATCAGATTACCGATACTTTTTGTGACTGCCTTCTCATGTGCCAGCGTAATTTCAAAAATTTCCAGCACGGAGCTAAAGTCAGATTCAGGTTGTTCAATTGCGCCTATAGTCACCTTACCGCCAACATCATGAATGTAATTGAATTGCTTTTCCGCATGGAAAAGCTCCTCTTTTGCCTGAACTTTAAAATAATTAGCGAACCCATCCAAATCCTTGTCCGAGAACCAGGAGCACATTGCCCAATAGGCATTGGCCGAATACATTTCTAAATTAACCTGCTCGTTGAGCAATTTTTCCATTCTTTTATTCATGACAGCATTGCGTTTAATTAAGTTAATATATTACTTTAAAAACTGGTAAGCAATTAAACTGGCCACATAAGCCATAACCGTCATATACGTCAATTGTATCATCGGCCACTTCCAGGATTTTGTTTCCCGGAACACCACGGCCACCGTACTCATACATTGCATCGCAAAGGCGTAAAACAGCATCAGTGAAAAGGCAGTAGCAAAAGTAAAGACAGGCAATCCCGTTTCCGGATTTTTTGCCAGTCGCATACTGTCGCGTATTTGCATGACATTCTCATCTCCACCTTCCACACTGTAAATCGTGGCCATCGTTCCTACAAAGGCTTCCCTTGCAGCAAATGAAGTGATCAGTGCGATACCAATCTTCCAGTCAAAACCCAAAGGTCTGATCGCCGGCTCTATCGCATGACCCAAAATCCCCGCATACGAATTTTCAAGCCTTTCAGCCGACTTATCTCTTTCGAGTGTCGAAATCTGCACACTGTCTTTTTGAGCCTCTATAGCGGCGTATTTTTTGTCAATTTCAGCAAAGCGCTCGGAAGGACCATAAGTTGCCATTACCCATAACACAATGGAAATCGCGATGATCACTTTACCCGCTTCAAAGACAAAGGTCTTAGACTTGTCATACATTGTGAAAAGCACGTTTCCCCATCTCGGCATTCTGTATACCGGCATTTCCATGATGAAATAAGATTTCTCTTTTGCTTTCAGGATAAATTTCATGACAAAAGCCACCAATATCGCTGCAACAATGCTGATCAGGTACATCCCCATCAGGGTTAATCCCTGAAGGTTAATGAAGCCCCAAACCATTTTTTCTGGAACAACGAGGCTGATCAATAAAGTATATACCGGCAGCCTTGCAGAACAGCTCACTAAAGGAGCCACCATAATGGTAATGATACGGTCTTTCCAGTTTTCGATATTTCTGGCACTCATGATGGAAGGAACGGCACAGGCCAGACTTCCGATCATTGGCACCACCGATTTTCCACTCAAACCAAATTTCCTCATGATCCTGTCCATCATAAAAGTCACCCTGGCCATATAGCCGGTGTCTTCCAGAATCGAGATAAAAGCAAAGAGAATAGCGATCTGCGGAATGAAAACTACAATCCCGCCTAAGCCGGCAAGCACACCGTCCAGCAGTAAATCACTGAGCTGCCCGGCGGGTAAATATTCATGTCCCAGTTCCTGGAGTTTGGCAAAGATAAACTCAATCATCTCCATCGGATAAGCCGACCAGGAGAAAATAGCGTTAAACAGAAAGAACAATAAGCCCATAAAAATGATCAGGCCCCAAAACCGATTGGTCAGGACGGAATCGATTTTATCACTAAAAGCAAACTTCTTTGCCGCTCCTGTATCTTCAATTACACCAGTCAGGATCTTTCCCAGATCCCGGTAACGTGCTACTGTTTCCTCCGTCTGTAATTTCGAGGTTTCAAAATCAGTCGCCTTTTTGATCTGATCAAAACCTGCATGATCTACCTCAGAAAAATGATCGAGGTTATAATGCTGGTGTAATACCTGCAATGCAAAATAATCGTTCTCTGTTCCGATCTTGGCTTTCACTTTCTGAATCGCTTCAGGGGCCAGCGCAAGCACATCAGTACCTTTTAACTGCGTAGCAATCTTTGTGGTATTACTAATCGCTTGTTTTAATTCGGTCAGCCCCTTATTGCTTCTCGCAGAAATGGCCACGATCTGGATGCCCAATCTTTTTGAAAGCAAATCAACGTTGACATTAATCCCTTCTTTTTGCGCCAGATCGGTCATATTAAGCGCCAATACGACCGGCACCTGCAGGTCAGCTACCTGCGAATAAAGCAATAAATTTCTTCGGAGATTGGTCGCATCGGCAACCAATACCACAATATCGGGATAGCTGGAATTGTTCTTGTCGGCCAGAACCTGGAAGACAATACTTTCATCCTTACTCTTCGGGTATAAACTATAGGTTCCCGGTAAATCGGTAATCTCTGCATTTCTGCCATCGGGAAGCTTGCAGTAACCTACTTTTTTATCAACGGTAATGCCCGGAAAATTTCCAATTTTTTGATTTAATCCTGTAAGCAGATTAAAAAGAGTAGACTTGCCTGTATTGGGATTCCCAACCAGCGCTATTTTCAAATCCTTTGCCAAATTACTACTGAATTATAATACTAGATGCTTCGCTTTTACGTAAACAAAGTTGATAACCTGAGACCCGAATGGCAATCGGATCACCAAGCGGAGCAAACCGTTCCACTTCTACAACTTCTCCAGGCAAACAGCCCATCTCCATTAGTTTAACAGACATTTCTAAATCAGTAAATGCCACTATAGTGCCTCGTTCCCCCGGATTCAATTGTGAAAGTTTCATCTTTATTAATTTATTTTAATTTTCGAAGGACAATATTGACTCCTTCCCTAATCAAGGCGCAATTTAGGCTTAATTTATAATAGTTCCAAATAAACAAAATCCCACTCTCCTCCCGGAAATAGCTTTCAGAGCGGCTGAAGGATTATTTGTGCAATCCAAAAGTCACAACAAAGTAACATAATGAATACAGGTTGATTTTATCTTTGAGGATAGCTGTTGTAGCTTACCGGAGGGCATTTACAACCCGGCTTAAAAATGCTGCAGCTGCTGGCTGTCAGTACCAGCAAAAGCACAAATAATCTACTGAAGTTCTTTTTCATTATAATGAGATTTATGCAAAAGTATAAAACTGAAAACCCCCATAAATACACCAGCCATATCGCAGGTAAAGTCCCACCATTCGGCCGATCTGTAGGTGAATACTTTCCATTGAAGCAATTCAATGCCACCACCCAAAGCTGCAGTGATCAGGATGATCTTAAAGATCGTCAATGAACGGAAACTATAGTTATGGGTATAGTTTATTCTTCCGTAAAACAACAATATCGTCAGGACAAAGAAAAACCCAAGATGCACCATCTTATCAAATCCTTCAAAAAAAAAGCCTGTCCCATTAGTGGAGACAGGCATTTCTATATTGCAAAGGATCAAAATAACCACCGTCCATACTATGGCCCAGATCTGATATTTTAACGCTTTAAATTTATTCATTGATTAAGCTCCTACAAGGGCTTTATAAGCATCAGCATCTAATAAACCATCCACTTGTGAAGCATCAGAGATCGCTACTTTAACCATCCAGCCTTTTCCATAAGGATCAGAGTTTACCAGTTCAGGATTGTCATTCAATTCCGGATTGGTTTCCAATACGGTTGCAGTTACCGGCATAAACAAATCAGATACGGTTTTAACAGCTTCTACTGTTCCGAAAACATCGTCTTTACCTACTTCATCACCTACAGTGTTAATATCGATGTATACAATATCACCTAACTCACGTTGTGCGAAATCAGTAATACCGATATAGGCCTCGTTACCTTCAATCTTAACCCATTCGTGGTCTTTAGTGTACTTTAGTTCTGATGGAAAATTCATTTTATATAATATTAATAATAAATTAGTTACGCACAAAAAGCATGTGTTACTTAAACTAGGAATCCGCAAATAATACGCATTATCCTCTGCGAATTTACTATTATTTATAAGTATTCATATTTATTTGTGGTAACAAAATTTGAAGCCCCCTTTATCTCCTGATGATCCGTCAGGATAAACTCCGCAAAAAGCCCCTGGTTTCATCTGATTTCGATATTCTCGTTTCCTTCGTCATCTTCTTCCAGATAAAGTTTCCAATTCAGTTCTTCAGCCATTTCCAGGAAAGCCTTTAGGTAAACGCCCTGGTCTATAGCTGCCGACTTAGTGCAAACAACCGCAATCAAATTAACGTAAGGCAGTTTCTTGTCAGACGTGGCAAAACTCCCGTCTTCTGTTTCAGCCAATACCATTTCCAGCCATGGAAAGTTTTCCGCATTAACCAATGTCTGATGATCTTTCTGAAGGAAATATCCGCTCTTCAGCAAAATCTGCAGCACAATTCCCGTCTCCACCTTCTTAGTGTAACCTTCATCACTTTGTATGTTGTAATAATTATACCTGTCGCTCCACATGATTTATCATTAGACTATTTAGCAGCTGCTTCCAACAGCCTTGCATTGCGCTCGTCCGGGAACTAAATATACAAAAGTTTGTATTGGAAGAAAAATGGCAGGAAATACAAGCAAAAAAAACGCGCATATATTTCTCTAAAAAATACATGCGCGTTAAACGGCAACAGAAAGAAAATATGCCTAATTCAGCGTTACCCTTAAACTAAATCCAAAGTTGCTGAATGAAGTATTGAACGTTTGCGAAGTATAAGGTTTGGTGATATTCGAATCATAGAACACCCTTACGTTAAAGCGTTGGTTCAGGATATAATCCACACTCGGCCTTAAAGTAATGTTCTTTGCTCCTGAAGAAACTTCTGCCTCCGCAACATCAGCGCGGTAGATCACGGTCTTGTTATCCCTTACCGCAACATCCAGCTTGAAGTCCATATTGTTGTCCATCTTCAATTGTTTAAACAATCCGAAAGGGAACCTGAACTTCGTAGTGCGGTAACCCAGGCCAAAAACCAGGTTATTTTCCGTTAACTGCGACAGCTGGCTGTTCGCCATACTTAGCCCTAACAAACGTGTCCTGCCGATCTCAAAGTTCGCCGTCAGGTTATTCTTTAAGCGGGTATCTATTCCGATCAGCGGAGAGAACTGCTCTGCAATGGTCACCCTTGCATATTGTAACTGCGGCAGGAAATTATTGTCCTTATCCCTGCTGCTTACTCCACCATTGCGCTCCTCGTATTTCAATAACGAGTTAAAACTATTGATGCTGTATACAGAGCGGTAAGAATGTCTTAAATCAATAGAGCTGAAGTGTTCAGCAAGGAAAGCAATCCTCGTTAGGCCCCTGTAATTCAACCGCCAGTTTGGCAATGGAATTTTAGGCATAGAATTCAGGCTGGCCGAAGATGCACTCTTTCCGGAATAGGCCGCAAGGAAAGCAGAGATCACCACATCCTGTGAATTCTGATTATAACCATCCGCATAACCTCCGCTTCTTGTTCCTGAGGAATTCGGGTTCAATTCTCCTAAACGCTGAGAGATCACTTGCCTGTTCGTCATAAACTCATTGAACAATTTAGATACCGCGCTTCCTGATTTCTCTGAAAATGCCGTTCCCAGACTAATGAAGGACACGCTGTAATCACCCGTGGTAAAAGGACTGAAATTCTGGAATCCTTTGCTCAAATCATCATACCTGAAATTCGTAGAATAATTCATCGTCTTATTTCTGTTCGCAGTCAGCGTAATCGTCAGGTCTTTGATCGGCTCGATTAAACTCGTTAAGCTCAGGTCTTCTCTCATCGTATTGATGTACAACTGAGATTGCAAAGTATCCGTCGTAATCCATCCGTTCCTCAATGCCTCTTCCCTGATGTCCCGCTGACTTCCCAAAACAAATCCCAATCCCGGTGCGCCGGTCGCATTGTCGATCCCGAAAACATTTGTCTTCGGCAAATAACCAGGCAGGAAGATCCCTTTAGTTTGGGTATAAGCACCCACTACATTTTTAATACTCGTTAACAACCCGATCAAAACACCGGAACCCGTTTGTTTCGCATCCGCCCCACTACCTGATTTCCTCACGAAACCAAATTTATTGTAAAGTGAAGCCAGGTTAAAAGTTGGGTTAATCTGTATTGTTCTCGAATTCTGAACCGTATTTCCAAGGTTGATATTTGGATCCCTCAACGTAGAAAGCGGTTCTGTCTGCCAGTTAAAGTTCGTGCCGTAACGCGTAGCTACATTCACCCAGTCTAAACCTGGAATCTTGTTAATTGGTAAGGCATAGGTGACGTTCAGGTTATGGCTATAATCTGTAGTTCTGCCCAACCTCATCATGTTCTGCCATAAGGTATCTCTTTTCAATCCTTCAATTCTTCCATAAGGCTCATCAATGATCGAATAGTTCGTTGCATCAATATCCAGTGTCAGTGATTTACTCAGGTTCCAGGCAATACCATACACCCTGGATACCAGGAAGTTTTTGTTGAATGTGGTATTTACCGGAATAGAATTCATCGGATCATTGTTTCTCAGGCTGTTTTCCGAATAGAAACGGTCAACATCAATCCTGAAATTAATTGCTGTTGGCATCAGGCTGAAGTTAAAATCTTTTAACAGCGCCAATGTATTCGACTTGATCAGCTTCTTGAAAGGTTCATAAGTTTTTACTGGCCCCGCATAATTATAAGCCAGGGAACCGCGGTAAGTTTTCTGGAAATTGTTTTCTACGATAAAATCCCTGTGCGAATATTTGGTATAAGCATAGCTGACGTTAAAGTTTTCTATGTCCCAGATCTTTGGCTTCTGCTCCGGATTGGTCCTTTCTTTTCTGACATTGGTAAAGTTGATACTGCTTCTCGTGGTAAAGTCCTGCGCAAAGTTCAGGATAGAATCCCTTTGCGATTTTGTTGCCGCATCCAGCGCATTTTTCAACTCAATATCCGGCATGCTCGGGTTGTACTGAGGGGTGCTTACCTGGCTGGAATAGCTCACAAACATAGGCACTTTGATCCCTGTTTTCTTAGGGAAAAATTTACCCAGCTCCATGCTCGAAGAAATGTCAAAGAAGACATTGTCTGCCCTGTTTCTTTCACTCACACGGGTTTCCAAAGAACCAAATCCGATGGTCGATTTACTTCCAGAAACGTTCACATCCGCAAAGTCTGCAAGTTTCGCACTCAACCTTGCAGTAGCTGCCCAGCCGCCACGTTCATCAAACTCTGTTAAACGAAGCTCATTAAACCAGATGACCGCATTTTTATCCAGTCCGTCGTCATTCCCTGTTACGTTTTTATAAGGGTTCTTTACACCCAGCATATACACCCTGACCTTGCTCATATCCGGCTGCCCTTTTACCACAATCACTTTGCCATTTACGATATAGTTAAAAGGAATATTAATTGGCCATGGTGCACCTGTAGCTGTCTTTGCATTGTTTCTCGCCAGCTTTGCTTTCTGGAAAAGCTCCAGCTGAATGTCCATTCTGTTATACTCAGGCCAGATGTTATTCGGATCATTTGTTCCCGGTTGCGTCACCCTTAAAGGCTGTGAGTACTCATAATAGTTGTCCTGGTTGTCTGTACCGATACGTAAAAATGCACTCAGGTCATTGTCATTTAAAATGTTTGAGCCCAGGGCCTCCGCATGGATGTACATTTCCAAATGTTTGTATGACCTGAAATCGTTAAAAGCAGTTTTAAATGCTGCACGGCCATAACCATCTTTCAGATCTTTGATCGTTACCGACAAAGACTGCTCATTCTGACGGGTATCTCCACGATAGTTACTGAAATCGCGTTCTCTTTCAATTCCCGGAGGGATCACATAAGGGATCGGTGTACGTTTACCGTTTTCTTCAATATTCACCGTTGCCACTTCAATCTTGGACTGATCAGGACTGATCGTTCCTAAAGCCGGGTCAACAATCGTTTTTGAAGCTTCATTACTGGCATTGTATTGTCTCCATTCTCCTCTTACCAATTGAATTTTTCCAAACCTCAATACCGTAGTATCTGCGAAATTGGTCATGAACATCCGGATGAAACGGATCGATTTAAAATCCTGAATTCCCCCAACTACGTTCGTCGGTTGTGCCAATGGAATGCGGATCTGATACCAGGTAACCGCTTGTGTCTGTCCATTCGCCAGTTTCACCTGCGAAGTCACTTTATCGGTAATGTATTTTTGTCCCACCACAAGGTCGGCCGGGCGCATCGAGACTTTGTATTCAAAATACTCGTCAGACTGTGTCATGTTGTTGTCCCTGTTGATGTCTTCGCCATCAGGCAAGGAAGTAGAAGCAGAATTTTCTACACCCAGGTCGGCCTGCGACTGCTGTGCCGTCTTAGAGTTACCCTCTGTACCATTATATTTCTGGTAGCGCTTTAAGATCCCTGCATTTTCACGGTCCAGGTCCGGTCCTCTGAAATAAGTATAATCATCAGAAGAAGGGTCATTTTCGATTTTAGCTGCAGCATCCGGATTTAGCTGTCCTTTAATCTGGTTGATTAAAGTCGCAAATTTCCGCTGTTCATCTGCATTGCCCATTCCGTCAAGCCCTACATCCTGTGCTTTTCTTGCATTCGGATCATTATCAAATGCCTGAACTACCGGCTGCAACTTCGGAACTCTTCCCCAATTCGTTTCATCAAATTTGGAAGGATCGCCATCTGCGGGTAAACCATTCTCTAATGATTTACGTCCGTCTTTCAATATGTCTTCTGAAATATTACCAATATTAAAATACAGATCTCCACCTGTAGAATTTGGCTTGTAAATATTAGGATCCATTACCCAAAGCTCGATGAACTCAATGTTCAAAGCTTCAAAGTCATTGGTTTCAATTCTTCTGAATAAACCACCCCAACGGGTACGTGGATTATTCAGGGCACCTGTAGGATTAAAACCTGTAGGCGTATAATTGTAAGGACCGCGGACCGTTGGATAAAAAGCAACATCTAAAGTTGGCAAAGCAAATGGTTGCCCCGTTCCGATTTCTTTAAAAGGAAAAACTTCCTGTTCGATCACCTGACGCACATAGTGATTGGAAAGCTCATTTTTATTGTTCCTCAATGCCGAAGGAAGCGTCGCATCAGCCCGGTTGTAAAAGATAGGATCAATGTTGTAAAAAGCAATCAATGCCCTGTTGAAGCCGTAGCTCAGGTCGTCCATTCTCGAAGATTCAGAGAACATCTGAGGTGTACCAGACAACTGCCATGCCACTGCGCTTTTCAGGTCGATCACCGAACGTGAAGCTTCAAAATCGTCCAGGTAACTTACGCCACCTTTCTTGCCACCGAAGTTTAACGCTGAAGGATGTCCCGGAACCAGTTGTGCAAACTCTCCCGAGAAACTAAAGCTGGAAGGTACCTTTGTAGAAATGAAGGGCAACTTATCCACCAGTTTCGTTAAGAACCTCGAAGGCGAGCTATAGTTCATATCCAGTCCCCACATGGTATTCGAGATTGGCTCTTCGCCAAGGTTTACTTTTGGAGTAAGCGGCTTTTCAGTGAGGTTCATAATCGTACCTCCCAGATTCAACTTATTGTTCACCTTATAGTCCAGACGGGTTCCAAACAGGGAACGTTGCTGTAAACCAAAAAGCTCATTATTTTCTGTAGAAATCTTTATCGGCTGACCGGAAATGAGAATAGCTGTATTCAGAATCCTGACCCTTCCCCCCTGGTAATCCACGGTATAATCTACACCCTCCTGAAGGGGAATCGTTCCGGCAAATACTTTTACCGAGCCCTCAGGAACGTTGATTGCATTTAAGCTAAACTCTGAAGCCACCTGACTTTGATAAGCCCCTTTAATGACATAACGGTTTTGTCTGGTGAACAATTGCTGTGCAATCACCTTCGTTGAATCGTATAAAGCCGTATAAGTGTACTTATCGATCAGTGTCTGCTCTGCCGGACTAAACTGATCGGCAAGATCCTTACCAAAAGGTTCGATCAAAGGGAGGATAATTCTTCCATTCAACGGATCTATGGTCACATAACCATTGCTGGTATTCGTAGAGAAATTACTCAGATTGGTATTGGAACCATTCGTATTTCCACCGTTGTTGTTATTGTTGTTGACAGGTGTGTTGAAAGCGATGTTCTGGTTGGCTCCGAAAGGTTTATTTTCCGCTTCAAAGTCAAAAATCCCATCCGGGCTCCGCTCCTTCTGCTGATTCAATCGGTCTAAACCCACGATCTGAATCCATTGTTTATTCTTCAATGGCCTGCGGTCGGCATCGAGTTTCTCCCCTTCATCAATATATGGTTTTTCTACCCCGGTCTTATCGTCAATCCTGAAAATGTCCAGCTTAAAATTCATCGGGCTAATCTGGTAACCACCGATAGAATAGATGTTTTTCATCATCAAATCCCAGGTTGGCAGTTTCACTTTTGTCGTTTCGTTTTTCAGCAATTTGGTAAACAAGACCTTTGGTGATCCCTGATCAAAAGAAACATCGGTTGTGAATTCTCCCACCTGATATTCCACACCACGATAGGTATAACGGTAAGCAACCGTCAAAACCTCATCTGTATTTAAAGCATTATTTAATGAGATGTATCCCAGCTGAGGATGGAAAGTATATTCCCTGTCGGCCAGCTTCCTCGCGTAAGTTAATTTGGCATAATTGTCTGTTCCCCCACTTCCGCCAAAGAAACCGATGATGGCATTGGAATTGGTCTGCCTGGCATCCGGGGGTATTTGTGAAAGTAAGGTATTCGATTGTCTTGGAAACTGGGGATTGTCAAATCCCGAAGGCAATGCTGATCCGCCCCCTGGTACCGTCGGGTTATAAGGCGCATTTTCACCAAGATCGATAAAGCCGAGCACGTCCCTGGAATCCTGCGTATTTCCTGTTTTATTGGTAATCCAGACTTCTACTTTCGTAATGAGTACACCAGAGGTAATCGTTGGTGGCGTAGCCAGTGTTTTATTGTAATTATTTCTAAAATATTGCGCTAAGAAATAGTGTTTATTCGCTTCGTAATTATCGGCACTCAGCCTGTATTCATTTTGCTGTGCGCCATTATTGATGCGGATCTCCCGGGATTGCGACTTCTGCTGAGAGAAGACCGAGCTCACACTCAGCTTTCCAAATTGCAATTGCGTTTTTACCCCGAATAAAGCCTGTGTTCCATTGATCAGCGTCGTGTTCAGCGGTAAGCTTACATTTCCCGCTTCGATCTTCTGGATGATGTCGTCCTTTCCTCCGGTATAATCCAGTTTCACCTGGTTTTCAAAATCAAACTGAGCTTCGGTATTGTAGTTCATATTGATCTTCATCCGCGTTCCGATATTTCCGATCACATCCATCTGGATACGCTGGTTAAAATCAAAATTCGACTGCACACGCTGACGTTCGTTGAAAAGGGGATTTTCGTTTTTATTGATCCTGCCCAGAAAGGTCAGTTCGGCCTCTCCACGAGGCTGGATGTCTATCGTTGTACCACCAAAAATGCGTTCAAAAGCCTTACTATTGATTTTCAGGCTGGGAATGAATCCATTTTTTCTGACTTCATTTAATTCTTCACTGGAGTACATCCGCCAGTTGTCCCTTTTCATCTCGCTGTTCACCAGGCGCTGATATTCTTCAATCGTCAGGTATTGTGGGGGAGAGAAAAGGCGGTTACCGATCAATTGCCGGATGATGTATCTTTTATTCTTCGCGTCGTATTCGACTTCCCGCTTCACATTATCCGGAAGCGGTTTAAAAGAATTGTTTAAGTTTCTGAGACCTAATCGTTGTTTTTCCTTCAGACTAAAGGAGTTTCTAATGGTATCTGTTCTTTTTCCCGGGGTTCCCGTTTGAGAAAATGCTTGCTGTCCGCCAAGGCAGAGAAAAAGAAGAAGAAGGAGCGTTAAGATGGTTTTCAAGGGAGCAGGTTATAAGTTCTTCAAAGCTATTTTAATCATTTGTTCTACTGATAAGTCCACACCACCGTTTTTCACTGCATTATCAATTGATTTCTCCGCAGGCTGTTTTGCAAACCCGAGCATCATCAAGGCTGATAAAGCTTCTTCTCTAACAGTATTATTTAGAGGTGCCGCGATCAAAGATCCGGTTCCTTCTTTTTTCAATTTATCCTGCAATTCCAGCACTAAGCGCTGTGCAGATTTTACACCAATTCCTTTAATCCGCTGGATTAAAGGCAAATCACCATTCACAATAGCCGTTTGAATTTCTGTAGGCGTGATGGAAGAAAGCATCATCCTTCCCGTATTGGGCCCGATTCCGGAAACAGAGATCAGATGAAGGAAGAGCCTGCGCTCTCCCTCATCTGCAAATCCGTATAAAGTATGTGCGTCTTCTTTTACGTGGAGCCAGGTATACACCTTGCAGCGTTCCACATCTGCCAGACTGCTATAAGTATTCAGTGAAATATTGATATGGTAACCAATTCCTCCGGCCTCCACAACAATATAAGCGGGGCATTTAAAGGTCAGCTTACCATCAATATATTCAAACATAATTCCTATTTCTTAGTTATTCTTTTTAATAAACCACCTTTTTTAGCGTTTGCTTCCTGTTCTTTCGACTGAACATCAAGAACGGCTAAAGTGACCATATTTACAATCTCACGAACCGAGCTGCCCAACTGTACAATGTGAACAGGTTTGTTCAATCCCAGTAGAATCGGACCTACCGCTTCCGCACCGCCCAATTCCTGCAACAATTTGTATGCGATATTTCCGGACTCCAGGTTCGGGAATACCAAAGTATTTGCAGGAGCATCTACTAAGCTACTAAAAGGAAAGTTATCTTTCAGCAAAGAATTGTTAATTGCAAAATTTCCTTGCATTTCGCCATCTACGATAATATCAGGGTGCTTTTCGTGAAGAATTTTCACTGCTTTTCTTACTTTTTCAGGAACTACACCTTCGTTTGAACCGAAGTTTGAATACGAAAGTAAGGCAATTCTTGGCTGAATATTAAACTTACGTACCGCACGTTCCAGCAATAAGGTAATGTCTACCAATTCCTCTACTGTTGGGTCTACATTTACCGTAGTATCTCCAAAAAATACAGGCCCTTTTTTGGTCATCATCATGTACATTCCTGCAACCCGGTTTACACCTGGTTCCGTACCGATCACCTGTAAGGCAGGCTTAATCGTAGACACATAATTCTTGGTCAAACCAGAAATCATCGCATCTACCTCCCCAAATTCCACCATTGAAGCACCGAAGTAATTCCTGTCGCGCAAAAATTTATTCGCTTCAAACAAGGTTACTCCTCTTCTTTGTCTCTTCTGATACAAAGCTTCTGCATATTTTTTCATACGCTCAGGCTCTAAGAAAGGATCCATGATTTCCACGCCTTCCAGTTCTAAAGCATTCTCTTCAATAATTTTATTGATGATTTCTTTATTTCCCAACAGGACCGGAATGGCGATATTTTCATCTTTCACAATCTGAGCTGCTTTCAGGATCTTGTAATTATCGGCCTCTGTGAATACCACACGTTTAGGGTCAGACTTCGCTTTGTTAGTGATGGCGCGCATAATCGCATCATCCATTCCCAAACGTTGTTTCAACTCTTCCGTATACGCATCCCAGTCGGTGATGATTTTGCGGGCAACACCAGATTCGATTGCCGCTTTAGCCACCGCAGTAGATACATTCGTCATCAAACGCAAATCCACTGGCTTTGGAATGATATAGTCTTTACCGAACTTAATATTCTTTTCGTTATAAGCCATGTTTACGGCCTCTGGAACAGATTTCTTTGCCAGTTCAGCAATCGCCTTCACTGCAGCAATTTTCATCGCCTCGTTGATGCTCGTTGCCCTTACGTCCAGCGCCCCTCTGAAAATGTACGGGAATCCCAATACATTGTTCACCTGGTTAGGATAGTCAGAACGTCCCGTAGCCATGATCAAATCCTTGCGGGAGCTGATGGCCAGTTCATAAGCAATCTCCGGATTAGGGTTTGCCATAGCAAAAACGATCGGGTTTTTGGCCATCGATTTCAACATGTCAACCGTTACACAATCTGCAGAAGAAAGACCGATGAATACATCAGAATCTTTCATTGCATCTTCCAGCGTAGTCAAATCTCTTGAAGTTGCAAATTCAGCTTTAATCGCATCCAGGTTTACCCTGTTGTCGCGAATCACGCCCGAACGGTCGCACATCACGATATTTTCTTTTTTTGCACCTAAAGAAACATAAAGACGGGTACAGGAAATCGCGGCAGCACCGGCACCATTCACCACAATCTTAACCTTATCCATTTTCTTTTTCTGCAATTCGCAGGCATTGATCAATGCTGCGGCAGAGATAATGGCGGTACCATGCTGATCATCGTGCATCACAGGAATATTCATTTCCTCTTTCAAACGACGTTCAATTTCAAAGCACTCCGGTGCTTTAATATCTTCCAGGTTCACCCCGCCGAAAGTAGGCTCAAGGGCTTTTACTATTTTAACAAAATCATCAACGTTTTTAGTATCGAGTTCTAAGTCAAAAACATCGATATCGGCAAAAATCTTGAAAAGAAGACCTTTACCTTCCATCACAGGTTTACCCGCTTCAGGACCGATATCGCCAAGACCTAAAACCGCTGTTCCGTTACTAATTACCGCAACCAGGTTTCCCTTCGCGGTATATTTATATACATCTTCTGTGTTTTCTGCTATTTTTAAACAAGGTTCAGCTACACCTGGTGAATACGCCAATGCCAGATCTCTCTGAGAGTTTGTTGGTTTTGTCGGTATTACCTGTATTTTCCCCGGTCGCCCTTGCGAGTGGTAGTCCAAAGCATCTTGCTTCCTGTTAATTTTACTCATAAATCAGTTCATTTATAAAGGGCCAAAGTTACAATCTTTTAATTAGCCCAGAAATAAAAAAGGAATCCCGATTAAAAGCAATGATTAGCCTTTTATGGCCATTTTTCGCTTTTTGGAAGGTTGAGGGTTGTGAACTTTGAGTTTTTGTCCAGGTACAATCGAGGAGCCTTTGAGTCCGTTCCAGACTTTTAAATCCTGAACCTCCACATGATACTGATCCGCAATTGCGCTAAGGGTCTGGCCCGGTCGAACCTTATGATAGGAAACTGCGGCTAAAGGGCGTTCTACCACCTTCTTCTTCCGCCTGCGGTCATCGTTAGATGCCAGAACCACATTAGGATTCACGTCCAGCTCCGCATTGTTCAGCACTTCATAGATCTGTGCAAACTGGGCCATGTTCACCTTTGGAATAATGATCCGCTTGGGCTCCAGTTCTGTTCCATTGACAATCTTCTTTTTATAAGAAGGGTTCAGACTGCACAAAGCATCTTCATCGATACTCAATGCACCTGCCAGTTGAGGAAGGGAAACGAAACGGTTCACATGAATCGTATCGGTATTTTTTACGAATGGGGATTTCTGCACCCGGATCTGATGCTGACCAGGATAGTTCATCACATAGATCGCAGCGATGAATGCAGGTACATAATTTCTGGTTTCCATAGGAAGGTATCCTCTGATTTCCCAGAAATCCTGAGAATCTGCTTTAAGCATCGCTTTTTTCACATTTCCCATTCCGCAGTTATAGGCTGCAATCGCCAGAAGCCAGTCGCCCAGCTCCTCGTAAGCATCTCTGAAATAGGCTGCAGCTGCATAGCTGGCCTGAATCGGATCTTTTCTTTCATCTACAAAATTATCCATGTTCAGTCCATAATCTTTTGCCGTAGCAAACATGAACTGCCACAGACCTGTAGCGCCAACCCTGGATACCGCATGTGCGTTCATAGAAGATTCTATGACCGGCAGGTATTTGATCTCCTCAGGAATGTTATAATATTTTAATGCTTTTTCAAAAACAGGGAAGTAATAGTCTGAAAGGCCTAACATCTTCCCCATCATATCTTTCCTTCCGCTATAGATGTCGATGTACTTCTGTACATGCTCATTATAGCTGAGGGGCACCATTTTCTGAATAGAATCCAGACGGGCCTTATAGCCGAAGTTGTGATTGTAAAAAGTTGGGGTTTCCGGTAAAACAGGGACCGGAATGGTGTCGTTAATTTGTAAAGCCTGATGTTGCTGAGCAATTGCTGAAAAGCTGGTTAGTGCTAAAATACAAGATGCAAAAAGTACATTTATTTTCATAGGCATTTTTTTGTCCTCAAAGTCTATGAAGCTGGCCGGCAGATTTCACAGACAATGTGTGGTGACATTGGGTCTAGGTTAAAAATGTATGGGACAGGGAAAGTAGTTCCTGTTCCTTAAAGTGCTTTGCCATAAGCTGTAAACTTAACGGTAATCCTTCTTTATTATTGCCCAACGGAATTGCGATCGCCGGAATTCCCGTCAGAGAGGCCAGTACCGTAAAGATATCTGCCATATACATCACCAATGGATCTTCGATATTTTCTCCGATTTTAAAAGGTGGCGTTGGCGTTACCGGGCTTAAGATCACATCGAAATCTACCAGCAGCGCTTCCATCTTTTCACGGATCAGCCTTCTTACCTGCTGTGCTTTCTGATAATAAGCATCATAATATCCTGCACTTAAAACGAAAGTACCTAAAAGGATCCGTCTTTTTACCTCTTCCCCAAAACCTTCCGCTCTGGATGCTTTATACAAATCGTTCAGATTCGTTGCTTCTGTATTCCGGTGGCCGTAATGGACGCCGTCATAACGTGACAAATTCGACGAAGCTTCTGCAGTGGTCAATACATAATACGCAGGCACCAGGTAATCCAGCAGGTCAAAAGACACGTACTCAACCGTATGGCCCTGACTTTTAAAACGTTCAATGGCTTCCAGGATTGCAGATTTAATTTCAGGATCCACCGCTTCACTTTCCAATGTCTCCTTTAATACCGCAATCTTTTTTACACCGCCAGTTGATAAACCAGCTTTGTAATCCGGCACTTCTCTTTGAGATACCGTACTGTCATGATCATCCGCTCCGGCCAGCACTTCCAGTAAAATGGCCGCATCGCCTACCGAAGAAGTGATCGTTCCTACCTGATCAAATGAAGAGGCATAAGCAATCACACCATACCTGGAAATCCGCCCATAAGTAGGCTTCAATCCGATACATCCGCAAAATGCCGCAGGCTGTCTGACAGATCCACCGGTATCAGTGCCCAATGCCGATAAGCAAAGGTCTGCCTGAACGGCTACTGCTGAGCCCCCTGAAGATCCCCCGGCAACACGCGAAGTATCTGCCGCATTTTTCACTACCCCATAATAAGAAGTCTCATTAGATCCACCCATTGCAAACTCATCGCAATTCAGCCTTCCGATGATGATGGCATCTTCGGCAAGTAAACGTGCAACAACAGTAGCAGAATACGGAGAAACAAAACCTTCCAGCATTTTGGAAGAGGCCGTTACCTCATGGTCTTTGTAAGAGATGTTATCTTTAATACCGATCACCATCCCCGCCAGTTTCCCGGCAGTTCCCTGATCAATTTTCTCCTGTACTGCTGCAGCCTGGGCGGCCGCAGAATAAAAAAACACCTCATTAAAAGCATTGAGGTGTTGATGACTTTCTATCTGCTTAAAATAGTGATCCAGAAGCTCAGATAAACTTAATTTTTTTTGAGCAATAAGGGACTGTATCTCTGATAAGGAGCTATACTTCTTCAAATTTCAAGAATAGGTTAAATTTAAAATTGGACTTAAAACCTATAAAGGTTTGTTGGTGCGGTTTTGTTCAACGACATCAGAGCCATTACCATCCACACCTTCTTTGCCATCTTTAAATTCCTTAATACCTTTACCTAAACCACGCATCAATTCAGGAATTTTTTTACCACCGAAAAGTAGTAAAACAATAACAAGAATAATGGCGATTTCTGCACCACCTAAGCCAGCGATTAATATGGTTGTGTTTAACATGATATTTTAGTTAAAGTTGTGTTTTATCTGTTTCTATTTTAGGGTTCTCCGTGCTATTGCTAGCAACAGCTTCCTTTTTATCTAAGTCTATTCCTTCTTTAGCAGTACTGCTGCCAGGATACATTTGTTCCTCCAGACTGGTTTCTGTTGGGTGGTGACGGTCATTGCTGTTCGTATCTTTAATGATCGAATCTATGTCGTCCACTATACCTACGGAATTAATGTTGCGGTGGATTTCTCTTTTCACGCCTTCAGAAGCGTCTTTAAAATCACGGATTCCTTTTCCTAAGCCACGTGCCAGTTCCGGTAATTTTTTACCACCAAATAACAAAAGCACTACAGCCAGGATGAGCATGATCTCTCCTCCGCCCATATTTAAGAATTCCAATACTGTCCCTGTATACATTTTACCCTATTTTTTTTAATCTATAATACAAATATAAACATTTATTGCTCAATCCTCTATTTTGCAGAAAGCCATCCAGCAGGATTCTGAGCGACCGCTCCTCTGTAGATCTGGAATTGAAGTTCCGGCATATCCCCTGATGAAGCCACCGTACCGATCGTCTGTTTTGTACTCACATCGTCTCCCTGTCCTACACTCACAGATTTCAGGTTCTGATAAACCGTAAAAAACTGTCCGTGTTTGATCAGCACATAGTACCTTCCAAGGGCATTTCCGACTTTAGTAACTTTTCCGTTAAACACTGATCTTACCGCAGCACCTTCACTCGTTTGAATGGTAATTCCGGCATTATCGTAGCCCGCCTGACCTACTTTATGCTTTCCAAAGCTTTCTGTCGTCGTTCCTGCAGCCACCGGCCATGGTAAGGACCCGCGGTTGCTTTCAAATGCCGCAGATAGTTTTGCCGCTTCCGGAGTTGCCGTCAGGTAGTTGTTGCTGCTGTTGGCTGTTACCGTCTTCGGTTTGGCTGCTACTGCTACCGGAGCAGGTTTATTTTCCGCCTTGGCTTTCGCTATTGCTGCTGCTCTTTCCGCAGCCGCTTTTGCCGCCGCAGCTCTTTCAGCAGCTCTCGCCGCTTCTTCCGCTTTCTTTCTGGCGATGGCAATCTCCCGAACAATGGCCGCCCGGATACTCCGGTCAATCTGTGCCTGTTGTTTTTTGCGGCTTACAATATCCTGTTTGTATTGTTTTTCCTGCTTACTGATCTTATTCAGCACCTGGGCCTGTTCATTTTTATTCTTGCCCAGCTTATCTTTTTCATTCTCCTGCTCATGTAGGAGACTACTTTTTTCCTTTAAATTTTTATCGAGAACCACGATCTTATAGTTCAGGTCTTTCTGTGTTCCCTGAATGTATCCCGCCTGTTTTTTACGGTATTGACCAAACTGCTGAAGGTACTTAATCCGCTTATATGCCTGGTTAAAATCACTCGATGCAAAGACAAACATCATCTTTTCATAAGCATTCCGGTTGCGCTGTGCAAAACGGATCATTCCTGCATATTCCTTTTTGAGTTGTGAAAGCTGTCCTTTTAAATTAATGACCGTATTGGTGTTCTCATGAATCTGATTGTCAAGGTTTTTGATTTCAGAATTGATGACCGTGATCTTGTTCTGCATTAAACTGATTTGCGTATTTAATGCATTGATCTGACTCTGAGTAAGTTTTTTGTTCTTTGCAGTCTTGGTAAGGTTTCTCTGCAAGAGTTCTATTTCGCGCTGAATAGCTTCCTTTTTTCTTTTAAGCTCTGAACTGTTTTGCGCAACGGCGATGGTTGCGGAGCATACCAATAATAGGAGTAAAAGTAATTTATTTAGCTTCATTGCGTCAAAAGTAGGAAAAAAATCAGTTTATTACTTCATACTTACCTGGAACATTAAACGGAAATTCCACAGGAACATTGCTTTCTACTTTTGAAAAGTCCAGTTTAAGATTGATCTTCTGCGTACCCGCCATCGAATTGATACTTAAAGTTGTAGGGAATAAAGTGCCGTTCATATTTTGATAATCTCCATAAACCACCTTTAAGGCTTTCCAGGATTTCAGGTCATTCAGATTGCTCTCAGAAACCTTCAGTAAGGTATTGAACAAAACACGGTAACCCAGCTCTGCCTGCTCTCCCTGTAACACCCAAACTCCATTCTCAAACTGCAGGTCGGAACGCTCCGTCATGAGTTCTCCGATCGTATTTCCCGATAAGATGGCCTGAAGCATTTTAAAGTTTACCTGTTTATTCGAAAAGCGGTGCACATAATTAAAGGGCTTTTTCAGATATACCCCTTGTAATTTGTTAAGCACCTTAATGCTGTCCGGGGTAATGAGTGCACGTGCACCTTCAATTCCCATCAGTCCGGTCACGCTGACCCAAATGCCCTCATCTTTCCTGATGCGAATGTTCATATTCACATTATTTGAAAGCCCGTTGATGTCCAGAATTGCTTTTCCTTTTAAAGACAGACTCGTAAAGGCCACATCTTTTTGTTGCAAAAGCTGTAATGTTTCCGACTTTTTACGATCTACTGCCACAGTATCCGTGACCGGGGGTACGACCACCACTACTTTCTTTTTTGTTTTACAGGCAGCCAGCATGAAAGCCAGCAATGTCAGCAGCAGTACGCTATTTAATGTATTTCTTTTCATTGATCTTTCGGTTTAATATTCCAGAGTCATTTCCTGCCTCTTTTGCTTTTTGCCATTGGACCAATGCCAGCTCCTTTTCCCCTTTTAAGAACAGGATGTCACCATAATGCTCCAGGTAAAGTCCGTTTTTAGCTCCAATGCTCTGCAAAGCCTGCTCTGCCCATACTTTAGCCTGATCATATTTTTCCAGCTTCAGTAACACCAATGCATAAGTATCTGCAACAGAAGGATTCCCAGGCATTGCGGCCGCAGCTTTAGCAATCAATGATTCCGCTTTAGCGAGGTGTTGGTTTCGCAGGGCGAGGTAAAAAGCATAGTTGTTTAGCAATAAGTAATTTGTCGGTGCCAGCGCTACAGCCTTATCGAAAGCAGCGTTCGCTTCCGAAAATTTCTGTTCGTCAATCAGGATTTCACCTTGTAGCCCCAGAATCAAAGCCTGAAGGTCTTTATTGTCTCCATCCAGCTGCAAAGCTGTTTTAATATTGCTCAGTGCGGCTGCGTTTTGATTGTCGCGATGCAACGCAAAAGCGGTATAGTAATAAATAATGGCCTGATTGGGATAGATTCCCAGGGCAGCATCTCCGGTCTTCACCGCCTCTTTATATAACCCCAGACTCGTCTGAATATTTAAAACCTGTTCCCAAACCGCATACAGGTCTTCCGTCTTCTTTAACACGGCCTCATACTGCTCCAGTGCTGCAGAAAGGTTTCCCTGTTGGTATAAGATATCCCCATATAAAGCCTGAGCTTTGGGATCTGATGGGTTGGACTCCACCATGATCTTCGCCAGCTCTCCCGCCTCCTGTGTCCTGGCTTTATTTCTGGCTGCTCCCCCGGCAAGCATCATCACAATCTTGATCTTCCTTTCTGCCGGCATTCCCGAATTGGCAAAAGCTGTCCTCAATGCCTGTCCGGCAGCAGTACTGTTTTTTGAATTGCGGTAATAATCAGCAAGGGCCAGGTCTACCTCATAATCTTCGGGAGCTACTGTTTTTGCTTTCAGGAGCAATGGCAAAGCCGTTTCATGTTGTCCTTTTTCCATCAGGGACTCGCTCATTTCCAGCAAATCTTTAACATCATCCTGCCCTTCCGCAAGGATCTTATCGACTTCCTGTTTCGTGGCTGCTTTCCCTGTTCCCAGCGTGATCCTTTGGCGGGCCTGGGTCAGCGCTTTTGAAGGTCCGAATTTTTGCTCCAAAAGGTCATAGCCCCTTAAAGCTTCTTCCGTCTTCCCCATTAAAAGGTAAGCATTAGACTTGTCAAAATAATAAGCATCATTCTCCGGCGACAACCGGATCATCTGCGTAAAGACCGTCACCAGTCCTTCCATATTCCCTTTACGCTTGTACAATTCGGCCAGAAGTTTCCAGTACCAAAGGTTGTTGGCATCCAGTGCGACCGACTTTTTGATCGAAACCTCCGCATCTTCCAGCTTATTCTGCCGATAGTTCAGGCTCGCGATTTCGTAATGCACTGCTGCATTATTCGGGTCTATGGTTAAGATTTTATTAAAGCTTTCACCGGCCTTGCTATAATTTTCATTCAGCTTTTCTCTCAGGCCGGCAAAAAAAAGGTTTTTTACCGCGTTACTATCCAATACCGGTTTTACAGGCTGTTGCGCTACGGCCGACAGGCCTGCAAAAAGTAATGGCAGTAAAAGAGACCTTTGCTTCATTTTTTTTTTATTTTCCGGTATGTCCGTATCCACCTGCACCACGTACAGTGTCACCTAGCTCTTCCACTGCTTCCCATGAAATGGTTTCATGTTTGGCGATCACCATCTGTGCGATCCTATCTCCGTTATTTACGACAAAATCAGTATCAGAAAGGTTCACTAACAATACTTTGATCTCTCCACGATAATCGGCATCAATCGTTCCCGGAGAATTCACAATACTGATGCCATGTTTATAAGCCAATCCACTACGAGGGCGGATCTGCGCTTCAAAACCTACAGGCAGCTCAATGTGTAAACCTGTTGGAATCAACACACGTTGTAAAGGTTTAATGGTGATTTCAGTTTCGACGAAAGCACGCATGTCCATCCCCGCAGCATGTGCAGTTTCATATTGAGGCAAGGTGTGTCCGGAATTGTTAATGATATTAATCTTCATTGTTGTATATATTGTTGTTAATCTTTTACTTTTTAAACAGTATTACCTTTAATTCATCTTTTTCAAGATAGGCAATACCCGCTATGAAAACGAGCAGCATGGCATTTCCGATATAAATGTTTCTGTTAAATACCCAGAAAGATAAAATCACCAGAATTACAGAGATGATCAGGTAACTCAGGATCCTTTTCAGGTTATAGGGAATGGGATAATATTTTTGCCCTAAAACATAGGAAATCACCATCATGACAAAATAAGCCAGCATAGACACCCACGCAGAACCCATATAGCTATATTTAGGAATCAGGGCAAAATTTAACAAGATAGTGATCGATGCGCCGACGATAGAAATGTACAATCCAAAGCGGGTCTGGTCAGATAAACGATACCAGATAGACAGATTCATATAAATGCCCAAACAAACATAACCGAACAGCAAATAAGGAACTGCAGGTAATCCTACCCAGTACTCTTCCTTACGGATGAAGTGTTTCAGCAGTTCAATATTGGCAATCAGCCCTACAAATAATACAGCTAAGGCGATGACAAAATAATGTAAGATCGTTGCATATGTCTTTTTAGCATTTGCATTTTTAGCATGACTGAAGAAGAAAGGTTCTGCGCCTAGCCTGAAGGCAGTGATAAAGATGCTGATGAAGATCGCGATTTTGCAAACCGCACCGTAGATCCCGACCTCATGATCGGCAATCGAGTCGGGCAATAACCTGCTCAGCACAATTTTATCCAGGTTTTCATTCACAATAAAAGAGAGGTTAGCTACCAGAATCGGCCAGGAATAAGAGAACATTTTTCCGAACAGTTCCTTATCAAATTTAAGTTGAATCTTTAAAAACTCCGGTAACAGCAAGACAAAAGTCACCAGACTCGCGATTAGATTGGCAATGAAAACATAGCCCACCCAGATTCCTCTGTACCAGGAAGCAAACCACTCCCCCATTGGCCATTGGTGTTTGATCATCAACGGAATCACGTAAATAAACAAAAGGTTGAACCCCACAAAACAACCGATGTTCATGAACTTAATCAGGCTATATTTAAAAGCTTTGTTATCGGCCCTTAACTTGGCAAAGGGAATGACACATATCGCATCTACAAATAGGATCCAGATAAAATACTGAACATAACTTTTATAGTCGGCCAGCTGTTTTGGATCATCGGTCAGGTAATTTGCAATGGGATTGGAAAAGACCAGTCCGGTCACTAAAAACAAGACAGATATAAAAGCAATACACAAAAAAGAGTTGTTATATACCTCCTGCTTTTTATCCTCATGTTTATTCAGGTATCGGAAATAGGTACTTTCCATCCCGAAAGCCAGTACCGCATTGATCATTGAGGCATAAGCATACATCGTGGTAAAGATCCCATACGTACCTGCAGCAAATTTGCCGGTATAGATCGGTGTCAGGATAAAATTAAACAGCCTGGAAAATACAGTGCTTAAACCATAAATTGCCGTCTGACCAAGGAATTTTTTTAAAACAGACACGTGCTACTTTTTGATAATTTCAAAATTACGGTAGTTCTTCAGTTCCCCCGAAGTCACTTCTACATTCTCGATCTTTGCCCTGTCCGGACCTTCATTACACCATTCCTGAAAAACCTCCAGTGAAGTATCGTCACCTTCGGCTTCCATATACACACTGCCATCTTTCTCATTTCTTATCATTCCACGGACGCCCATCTGATCTGCGATTGCTTTTGTGGTTTGCCTGAAAGATACACCCTGCACTTTTCCGGTAATTCTTATCTTGATGTGTTTCATTTATAATTCAAATATTATAGTCAATTGTGTTAAAATTCCAGTGAACTGATACGCTGTTGTGCTATTAAAAACTCCTGCCAAATCCCGTTAAGAATGGCTGCAGCAGGCTTAATCTCCTTTAACATGGCGGATACCTGTCCGATTTCCAGCTCTCCTTCTTCCAAATTTCCTTCAAACATACCTAATTTCGCGCGTGCACGCCCTAAAAGCTGTTTCAATGTTTCTGCATTTGCCCCTTCGGCTTCCGCCTGGGCAATGGTTTCTTCAAAAGTATTTTTCAGCAGTCTGACCGGCACCAGTTTTTTCATTCTGAGCTTGGTATCTCCTTCAACGGCATTAATGATTCTGTTTTTAAAATCAGGATGCGCAGAGGATTCCTCTGCCACGGCAAAAGCCGATCCGATCTGTACCCCATCAGCGCCCAGGGCCAGGGCCGCAAGCATCGCTCTTCCACTGCCTATCCCTCCGGCAGCAATTACCGGAATTTTCAACTGATCTTTGATCATAGGAATCAAACATAAGGTTGTGGTTTCTTCTCTTCCATTGTGCCCTCCGGCTTCGAAGCCTTCTGCAACTACGGCATCAACCCCACAAGCCTCTGCCTTCAAAGCAAACTTGGTATTGGCAATCACATGTACCACAGTAATTCCTTTTTCTTTTAAAAAGCCGGTCCAGCTGGCCGGATTTCCTGCAGAACTGAACACAATCTTTACGCCTTCTTCTACAATGATGTTCATGATTTCTTCCACATTGGGATAGAGCAATGGAACATTCACAGCAAAGGGTTTTGAGGTGGCATTTTTGCATTTACGAACGTGAGTTCTCAACACTTCCGGATACATAGATCCTGCGCCAATAATTCCCAATCCTCCGGCATTGGAGACCGCTGAAGCGAGCCCCCAGCCACTGCACCAAATCATTCCTGCCTGGATAACAGGATATTGTATATTAAATAAGGTTGTAATTCTGTTCGACATATCTACTAAGCTATTCTTTTAATTTTGCCGGTTATCAGGATATCCACATAGTTATCCACAGGGTTATCAACAGAGTTGTCCACAACCTCCAGCAAGACAATACCAGGTGTTTTTCCGACCGCTAAACTACCAAAATGATCTTCAATTCCTAAGAAGGCCGCACCGTTCCACGTTGCCCATTTAAGGAGCTCATCAAAAGAGATTTTAAAATGATCCTGTAAGGTTTTCATTTCTTCAACAATGCTGAGTTGATCATTACTCGCCAAACTATCGGTCCCCAGGGTAATTGTAACGTTTGCCTCCTGCAGGACTTGTAATTCCGGCAATTGATCTTCTATATATAAGTTTGCATTCGGACATAAGCACCAGTATAGCAAAGGGTGATGAGCTGAAGCAAAATCAAGGTCTGACTTACTGGTAAAAGTATTGTGCACCAATAATGTTTTTTGTGCAGTTGAAAGTTTAGGCAGATAAGAAACTAAAGACGTTTTCCCTGTCGCCTCAAAAAAATCGATGTTCAGTCCGAGAAACTGGTATAATTTTAAAAAGCTTCCTGTTTTATGTTCAAAAAAAGCATTCTCATCGGGAG
This sequence comes from Tuber aestivum, assembly GCA_900010015.1. NCBI lineage: Eukaryota > Fungi > Ascomycota > Pezizomycetes > Pezizales > Tuberaceae > Tuber > Tuber aestivum. Next base: position 257,145 of record LN891078.1, read on the forward strand.
TTTCCTGATTATGGATGCTGATCAGGTCATTGCTCTTTTCCCCTTCTGACCGGATCTGATGAAACAATTCATCAGAAACAGAATAAGGCGCATGCGGAACGATCGAAGCTGGTAAAGGCTGAAACGCATTTTTCAATTCAACCGCAGCCTTGATCATTTCTTCGGCTTTGACCGGATTGAAACCCATCGTTTCAATAAAAGTATGGTAATGAATCCCACTGATCTCCTTCACTTCTTTAGAGATGAGTTTATTGGAAATATCGCCTACTGCGACGATCCCGTTTTCATACATCCGCCGGTCCGCTTCTTCCATAGCAACAATGACTTCCGCCTCTTCTGCCTGTCTTTGGCGGATTACCTGCTCTACAAACCCGGGAAGTCCGGTATGTTTGGCGATTTTACCTTTCAAATGAGAAAGCTCCAGATGACAATGGGTGTTGACAAACCCAGGAACCAATGCTCCTTTATAATAGGTAATGTCCGTAACTCCTTTTGATGCAGCTTCAGCTGCAGTTAAAATTTCTTTAATTAAACCCTCGGAATCAATGGCAATCACCCCATCTTTCAAAGGGGCAGCGGATACAGGATAAACGTAAGAGGCAGAAATGTAGGAAACCATAAGCACAAAGAAAAGACATTTCTCTTGAAAAGTTTAGAGAATTATGGCTTTGTCAAACTTAAATCCGGCATTAAGCGACAGCAGAAAAATAATGTCATCAATCCTACATTTTGAAAAAGCATTCCTTCACAACTTTCTTTGGAGGTCACAAATTGTGACCTCCAATTCTCCATCTCTTCTCTTGTCATCTCTATCCAGCATAACCTTTTGACCACAAACAAAATATATTTTGCTGACAATCATTTCATCGGGCACAGTATTATTATTTGACGAACTCATATACGGCCTTACTTTACAGCAGAATTAATTTAAATTTTCACCAGTAAATTTTTGACTCGATTTATCTAAATAGGGATAATCATGATCATAGCGTGTCACTACCGAAATTTTGTTTATTTCCGTTTTAATATCATTAAAACCCGTTTCCAGGATTTCAATAGTTGAAGAAGAATTACCCTGTAGCAAATCTACTTTTTCATTGATCACGTTGAGCTTAATATGAATCGCGTCAAATCTTTTGTTAAACGATTCAAAATTTTTATCAATCTTTTCAAAGGCCGACTGAACCGCATCTATAAATGTATCCAGCTTAT
>LN891078.1:265423-280810 GCA_900010015.1 Tuber aestivum
CCTTGTAACACAAAACATTATTGCCAATTTACCAGATATTGGGGCAAAAAAAATAGCCACTCTTGAAAGTACCGGACATTTGTATAGGAATGGTGCACGATATATTTATTTTGAAAGACCAAATTATTTAGCAGCTTATCCTGAGGGTATAGTTACCTACGAATTACCGAATGGGAGTAACTATAAGGCAGGGATATCTATGGATTCTATTCAACGACTTAGCTATAAAAACATGGATAGTCTTACCAGGATATATAGGGCACATTCAAGTGGAAAAGGACAAACAGATTTTAGCTTTAAGCAAAAGTTTGAGGCAGATTATTTTGAATGGAAAATGATAAATGAGACTAAAATTATTGATGGATTGAGTTGCCAGAAAGCAGAATTAAGTATAAAAAATAAGTTACAGTGGGTAGTTTGGTTTACGCCAGATATACCTATGCAAGCTGGTATCAGTAATATTATAGGGATACCAGGACTAATTGTCGATGCAGAGCATATTCCGATAAATGTACATTATAAGTTAGTTAAGTATAAGGTTGGCCAATATATTGCAGAAGAAATTTTTCATCCAAAAGAATTCGAAGAGCCATTTGTCATGTCGCCAGATCTAAAAAAGAATTCAAGTCCATTACCAAAGAGTAAAATCCAAAAACAGGCAGAGTTATTAAACCAGGAATAATTTGAGAATTGTTTATTTATTTATTTTGTTGCTGCTGGCAGAGTCAGCTAAAACTCAGGATTTTGTTTACCACTTGAAAGGAGAAATAATTGATATAAATGGTATTGGGGTAAATAATTGTACTGTGAAAATTTCGGCGATTACCTCCAATATAATTTATAGTTATTTTAATACGGGCGAAAAAAGCACGTTTGACACAAAATTAAACCTTATAAGTAAAGATTCTATTTTAATTGAGATTAGTCATGTTTCATACAATATAGCATACATTAAGCTCAATCTTAAAGGGCACAATAGTGATAAGGTTAATGTTGTTATGCAGCCTAAAACGAATAACCTAAGTCTTGTTGAAGTTAAAGCACCACCAGTTTGGGTAAGAGGCGATACAACGTTCCATAAAGTAGATTCTTTTAAAGAGGGTGATGAAAGAAAGCTAAAAGACATTCTATTAAAATTACCAAAATTCTCATTGGATAACAGTGGTAAATTATTGTATAAAGAACAGCTTATTGATAAAATAACAATAGATGGAGAAGAAATTTTTGCCGAAAAGGTAGATTTAATGATTAATAATTTTCCAATACATATTCTAAATACAGTACAAGCAATAGAAAATCAAAGTAGTCAAAAAATACTTAAGGGTCTTACAGGCGAAAATAAGATCTTTCTCAATCTTAAATTAAATGCTGGTGTTAGATATAAAACGGCCTTTGGAGATGGAGAGTTAGGGATTGGTAATAAAGGCAGGTATAGTATAGCACCAGTTGTTTTTTCAGTATATAACCTCATAAAGGTAGGTTACATTGGCAATTGGAACAGTATAGGGAACGGGGTCGGTAACTTGCAAGTTAGTGAACTTAAAAATAATACTGAGCTTGTAGCATCAAATTTGTTGATGTCTAATCAAACACTGACATTAATTAATAATTTTGAGAATAGATGGTATATTAAAAACCAACAATGGGATAATCGATTGCAGGTAAATACTCCCATTAGTAAAACAATTAAAAGTGTTACAGAAATCGCATATCTTAGAGATAAACAGATTCAAAATACGTATTATAATTCATCGTTATACAACAATAATGTCTATCAAAGTAGGATCGATTCTAATGCGAATCTTTACAGACCGAATATATTAGCCCTAAAACAAACCTTTAATATTCTACCTGATAGTACACAAGAGTTAAATGTTGTCGGAAGCATTTTTTCAGATGAATCCAAAGGTGTTCAAAATTCAGTTTACAATGGTTTTGGTATTCTGAACCCCTTATATAAGCTTACGGATAACAACTGGAGAAGTTTTAATTTATCCGGCGCATTTACAAAAAGAAAATCTAAAATTAAAGCTGTCAAATTATTTTTTTCAGTTAATCAACAATTTTTAAAGCAAAACGGATATGGTAATTCAATAGATTTTGAACGTATTTTTAATGTTGGCAGCGGATATGACAATTTAAACGATAATTTAAATACTAAATATTTTAGTGTAAATGCTGGAATATTGTCAATGCGTAAGAATGTTAATAATAGGCTTACTAATTTTGGGTTATCTGTTGATTATACTAGATTGCAACTTTCCAATTTAACATCACTAGAACATGTATCAAGTGAAAGTGAGTTGCCTGCCTATTACCCAGCTTTATTAAATAACATTGCTAACTATTCTATTAAAAATGTTGTTTCTACTTTTAGTAGATCCATTAAATTCATAGCTAAAGAGGCCTTTCTGTTCAAAACTGACATAGGCTTAAGTAGTGTTTCTATACAGGAAAAGCTAAAACAAAATGACTTTACTAATCTAATTATCAAATCGTCTATTACCCATAATCACAGACTGTTTAATTCCTTCTCTGCCAGAGCAAACGTCTCTTTCACGCAGCAGGCTATTGATGAAGATAATATATATAGTATTTATTATCCATTGTCTATTACTTCATTTAAAAAAAACGCATATACGGGAAAGTCTTTAAAAAAACTTCATGGTGACTACGTTATTGGATGGACTTGGCCAAATAGCTTAACATCTAGTTCTTTAACTATATTTTCTGATATAAAATTTAATAATTTATTGCCGATATATAGTTACAATTCATTTTTTCAATACCAGAACAATATTATAGTTAATGATGCAATAACGTCTACAACATTGCATTTTAGCCATCAAATACCCTCTTTATTGTTGAACGCCATACTTGATTTTGGCGTAACATATAATTTAACAAACGGGTTACAACAATTTAACGACGAGACATTAAAAACTAAATATTCTTTTTTTAACGCCAACTTCTCCATTAAGAAAAACTGGAACAAACTATACTTTATAAAACTTAACTCCTCTTTTGGCACCTATATAAATAAATTTCCTTTAGCTATACAGGGAAGTGCTGCAAATCGAGTTTCAAATTTCAAGTTTGAATTTTATCAAAGGATGGTTCTAAATAAGCAATGGAATATTATATCTAATATGAATTTCTTTCAAAATAATCTGTTTACCCAAAATAAGGCTAATTTTCTGATTGCAGATATTGAGTGCAATTATAAATTTAAAACAAAGCCACTTTTTTTGTCACTAAGAGTAGACAATTTGACTGATGAAAAGAACTTCTATACATTTAGCAACTCAATCTTTTCTCAGAGTTTTGGTACAATACCATTAATAAGACGTAATTTTTATGCTAGCATTAGGTATAATTTTTAATTAAATGCGTATTCGCCCTACGAACTAAATATTTGATTAACGGATGATATGATTAAAGTTTTGGCTATAACCCAATTCTTTAAATTAATATAGAATTGATGAAATTTATGCATTTGCTAAATCCAGAACTAGATTTGAATGGAAGGAAATTACCGATGACTTAAACAAGCTCAGCATATTTGTAGGACTTATTCTTTACCTCAGGTATTCCGAAAGGATATTCCGCATTTCTTCCGGCTTAAAGGGCTTCAAGATATGTCCGTTCATTCCGCATTCATTGAACTTATTATGCTCATCATGGAGCGTCGAGGCTGTTAAAGCAACAATTGGTACATTTTTAAAATAAGCTCCCTCCATCGCGCGAATCAGGCTTGTGGCTTCAAACCCATCAATTCCCGGCATTTTTATGTCCATAAAGATCAGGTCATAAATGTTATTCGCCACTTTTCTATCGCCTCTTCACCGTCGGAAGCAAAATCCAGGTTGAGTCCCCATTTGCCAAATATCCGCTTTGCAATCAGCGCATTGATCTCATTATCATCAACCACAAGAATCCGTTTATCGGTAAACATATCCGGCTGCTTCAGGGTCTTTACCTGAGGGATATAATCCGATGCCTTTTCAAAAGAAATGGAGAAATAAAATACCGTTCCCTTTCCTTCTTCACTCTCCACAAAAATATCCGCGCCGTAGAGCTCCAGCATCTTCTTGGTAATGGTGAGTCCCAGTCCGGTTCCGCCATATTTTCTGGAGATGTCTGTTCTGGCCTGAATGAATGGCTGAAAGATATAAGCTAATTTCTCCTGTGCTATTCCGATTCCGGTATCCCGAACCTCAAAATAGATCAATACATTTTTATCGTCCTCACTGAGCTGCCGGATCCGCAATATGATATTTCCGCTCTGGGTGAATTTTATTGAATTACCAAGCAAGTTCATCAGCACCTGATACAGGCGCGTTTTATCTCCTTTAATATACCCTGGAATATGTTCATCGCAGATCAGCTCCAGCTTGTTATTACGCGCAGATACGGTCATATGCAGGGAACTCACTACGTCTGAAGCCAGTGTTTTTAAGCTAAACGGAATGGTTTCCAATTGCACATTTCCCGTTTCCATTTTGGTAAGGTCCAGAATGTCGTTAATAATGTTCAACAGGTTTTCTGCGGAGAACCGCAGCAGGTTAAGGTCATGAAGCTGTGACTCTTTCGGATCATTGTCCAACAGCAGGTGTGCCATCCCGATCACCGCATTTAAGGGCGTTCTGATTTCATGGCTCATCACCGAGAGGAACATTTCTTTTGCCGCACTCAGCTGCAAGGCCTGCTCCTTGGCTTCTACCATTTCTTTTTCCACCTGTTTTCGCTGGGAAATATCGGTAATCAGGTCGATTTGCCGTTCTACCTTCCCTTTCTCATTCACGATCGGGGTATTGGAAACAGAAAGCCAGATCGACTCCCCGGATTTCTTCTTTGCCTGAACTTCTATTGCATAAGATTCCCGGTTGCTTGCTTTCTCTCTGGAGGCCAGAATGAGTTTGCGTTGTGCATCTCCTTCCGGCGCCAGGATATCCCCCAGCGGGAGTCCCTGTAACTCGCTTAAAGAATAGCCGGTCAGTTTTTCCAGGGAATGATTAATCCAGGTCGTATTTCCATTTTCATCGGAGATGTTTACTCCCGTATCGGTTTTGCTCGCCACTAAAGACAGCAATTGCAATTCTTCTTCTGCTTTTTTCTTTTCTGTAATGTCGAGAATGATCTCTACTTCAATTTCTACCTTTCCTTCGTCATTAAAAACGACCGTATTATAGATAGACAACCAGATGGGTTGTTTATCCTTACGATAGGCTAAAAGGTCGACGGTAAAAGACTGGTTATTATTGGTCAGCTCTCTGGCCTGTTCGATCAGTTCCAGGTCCGTCCCAGGCCCCTGAATCAGGTCGCCAAGCCGGTTGCCCTTCATGTCTTCCAGTGTAAATCCGGTAATTTTCTCAAAAGCAGCATTTACCCAGGTCACATGATTGCTCGCATCGTTAATGACCACCGCATTGTTTACTTTACTGGCAACGAAAGAAAGCTTCATCAGCTCATTTTCTACCCGTTTATTTTCGGTAATGTCTCTGCCATATGCGTACCACCGCCTGTTTTTACAGACCATATTCCAGCTTAACCAGCGAATGACCCCGCTTTTACTGACGATCCTGAAATCTACATTAAACTGCTTAATTCCGGCAGAGAGCCCGGCCTCGATGGTGTTGACAACCCTTGTGATGTCGTCCCGGTAGCAAAGTCCCCAGGCACTTAATCCTATGGCTTCCTCCACCTCGTATTCGAGCACATTGGTAATCGCACTGTTGACAAACAACAACTCTCCCTTATCATCCAGTATGCAATGAATTTCGGGTGATACGGTAGAAATGGTCAATAGTTCTTCAAAACGCTGATTTTTAATATTCAGTTCGAGCGCTTTTTTCCTGAGGGAAATATGGGTAATGATTTCTTTGGCAAGAATTTGAATGCCTTCTTTTTGTTCGTTGCTGAGTTTTTTGGGAACCTGATCGAAAACGCAGATCGTTCCGAGCTTAAAGCCATGCTCATCAATCAGCGGTGCACCGGCATAATACCTCACATGGCTTCCGTCGATCACGGCGGGATGGTTGATAAAGCGCTCATCACTGAGGGTATCACAGACCTCGAACACCTCATCGCTCTGCATCACATATTCTGCGAAAGAGATATCCCTTGGTACTTCTCTACATTGAAGTCCTATAACAGATTTAAACCACAACCGGTTTTCATCAACTAATACGATTAGCGCAATAGGTGTGTTGCAGATCAAGCTGGCCAGCTTGGTGATATTATCGAATTCGTTCTCCGGAGGAGTATCCAATATATCATAATCACGCAACGCCCTTAAGCGCTCTTTCTCATTAGTTGATGAATTCTGGTTATTAGTTAACATTTAGCAATTCAGTCCCGGTTTATTTATATAAGGGGAACCGACTTACCAGGTTAATTACTTTTTCCTTTACCGCTTTCAAATTGTTCTCATCCTCCGCATTGGTAATTACCTGATCAATCAGATCAACTATAGTTTCCATTTCAGCTTCTTTAAAGCCTCTTGTTGTAATTGCTGCAGTTCCGACACGGATACCTGAAGTTACAAAAGGCGATTTATCGTCAAAAGGAACCATATTCTTATTCACGGTAATATCTGCTTTTTCCAGCGCATTCTCCGCTGCTTTTCCAGTTATATTTTTATTACGCAAATCAATTAACATCAAATGGTTATCTGTACCACCTGAGATGATGCCATAACCTCTTGTCATAAAAGCTTTAGCCATTGCCTGAGCATTGGATTTCACCTGTTTGATATAAGTTAAATATTCGTCACTTAATGCTTCGCCGAAAGCGATGGCTTTAGCTGCGATGATGTGCTCTAACGGGCCACCTTGTGTTCCAGGAAATACTGCCATATCCAATACAGAAGACATCATTCTTGTTTCACCTTTAGGTGTTTTTAGTCCGAAAGGATTTTCAAAATCTTTACCCATCATGATCAGTCCGCCACGGGGTCCGCGAAGGGTTTTGTGGGTAGTTGTGGTTACGATATGGCAATGTGGGAGTGGGTTCGCCAATAATCCACGGGCAATCATTCCCGCAGGGTGTGAAATATCAGCAAGCACCAATGCACCAATTTTATCAGCTACACTACGGATAAATGCATAATCCCACTCTCTTGAGTAAGCTGAAGCACCACATATGATTAGTTTTGGACGTTCTGCTAGCGCAATTTCTTCCAGTTTAGCATAGTCAATCAGTCCGTCTTCTTTTTTAACACCATAAAATAACGGTTGATACAGTTTTCCTGAAAAATTAACCGGTGAACCATGGGTTAAGTGTCCGCCATGAGAAAGGTCAAATCCTAAGATTTTATCTCCCGGCTGAATCACAGCAAGCATTACCGCAGCATTTGCCTGAGCACCTGAATGCGGTTGTACGTTTACCCATTCTGCACCAAAAAGTTGCTTGGCACGGTCAATAGCTAAGGTTTCTACCTCATCTACGATCTGGCAACCGCCATAATATCGTTTTCCCGGAAGGCCTTCGGCATATTTATTTGTTAAACACGATCCTGCGGCTTCCATTACCTGTTTGCTTACAAAGTTTTCAGAAGCTATCAGTTCAAGGCCATTTTCCTGACGGTCCAATTCCCTGTCAATCAAATCAAAAATTAAAGTATCTCTAGTCATTTATTGAAGTATTAATTTGTAAAATTAATGATTTTCCTTCTTAGTTTGGCAACAAAATACCTTACTTTGTACTTCTATTCTATAAAACACTGCATGGAAGATATTACCCGTCCATTATTACCAAACATTAATTATCCTGCTGATTTAAAGCAGTATAAAGAACAAGACCTTGAACAAATCTGCCAGGAGCTGCGTCAGTACATTATTGATGTGGTGAGTGTAAACGGGGGGCATTTTGGCGCAAGTCTGGGTGTTGTAGAACTTACAGTAGCCTTACATTACGCTTTAAATACGCCTTACGACAAATTAGTTTGGGATGTTGGACACCAGGCTTATGGCCATAAGATCCTGACCGGAAGAAAGTCAGTTTTTCATACCAACCGTATTATGAACGGGATCAGTGGCTTCCCTAAGATCAGTGAAAGTGAATACGATACCTTTGGTGTTGGCCACTCTTCCACCTCTATTTCTGCCGCACTGGGAATGGCTGTAGCCTCTCATTATAAGGGAGAAACAGACCGCCAGCATGTTGCGGTAATCGGTGATGGAGCCATGACTGCCGGATTGGCTTTTGAAGGATTAAACCATGCAGGCATCGAGAACTCGAACCTGTTGGTGATCCTGAACGACAACTGCATGTCTATTGACCCGAACGTTGGCGCCTTAAAGGAATATTTAACGAGCATTACCACTTCTAAATCATACAACCGCTTTCGTGATGACATTTCCAATGTTTTGATCAAGCTTTCTGAACTGGGGCCTAACGCGCACAAGTTTGTAAAGAAAATTGAGAAAAGCATTAAAGGGACCTTGCTGAAACAAAGTAACTTATTTGAAGCCTTAAACTTCAGGTATTTTGGCCCTGTGGATGGTCATGATGTACAACGTCTGGCACAAATTATCTCTGACCTGAAAGACATTCCCGGCCCTAAGCTGTTGCACTGTGTAACGGTAAAAGGAAAAGGTTTTGCGCTTGCAGAGAAAGACCAGACCAAATGGCATGCTCCCGGATTATTTGATAAAATCACCGGAGAGATTAAAAAGCCGGTTTCTGATAAGCCTCAGCCACCGAAATACCAGGATGTTTTTGGACATACCCTGGTAGAACTTGCCGAAGCGAATAAAAAGATTGTCGGGATTACTCCTGCCATGCCTTCGGGCTCTTCCATGAACATCATGATGAAAGCCATGCCTACCCGTGCATTTGACGTGGGTATTGCAGAACAACATGCGGTTACCTTTTCTGCCGGACTGGCTACACAAGGACTCGTTCCTTTCTGTAACATCTATTCCAGCTTTATGCAAAGGGCCTATGATCAGGTGATTCATGATGTGGCCATTCAGAACCTCAATGTGGTATTTTGTTTAGACAGGGCTGGTTTTGCAGGCTCTGATGGGGCAACTCACCACGGGGCTTATGACCTTGCCTATATGCGTTGTATTCCAAATATGACCGTTGCGGCTCCAATGAATGAAGAAGAGCTGAGAAACCTGATGTATACTGCACAGCAGGAAAATGCAGGACCATTCTCGATCCGTTATCCGAGAGGAAACGGGGTGCTTACCGACTGGAAACGTCCATTTAAAGTATTAGAGATTGGAAAAGGCAGAAAAATCTGTGACGGAGAAGATGTGGCGATATTAACGATCGGACACGTTGGAAACTTTGCTGTTGAAGCTTGCAAAGAGCTGAACAGTGAGGGCATTCATCCGGCACATTACGACATGCGTTTCGTGAAACCTCTGGACGAAGCTTTATTACATGACGTTTTCAAACGTTATAAAAACGTGATCACAGTAGAAGATGGCTGTCTGCAAGGCGGTATGGGAAGCGCTGTACTCGAGTTTATGGCAGATCATCAATACAATTCACATGTGGTACGTCTGGGCATTCCTGATGAGTTTATAGACCATGGAGAACAACCTGAATTATGGGCATTGTGTGGATTTGATACGAATGCCATCATTACCGCTGTAAAAAAAACGGCTGTAAGAAGGACGACGGCAACGATCGCATCTTAACGAAATAACGATATTGAAAAGAAAAGGGAGGTGTATTTGCACCTCCCTTTTCTTTTTTGAAGCTTTTTTTGAAGTAAATCCTCCATATCTGGCCTCCCTGGCCGGGTATTCGGACTAAAATTCCAGGACTTTAAATTCCGTCCGGCGGTTTGCCTGATGTGCTGCAGCAGAACAAGCCACTCCGTTTGCACAGCGGTTCAGTAACTTTTGCTCTCCATACCCCATAGCAGTCATACGGTCGCGGGAAATCCCCCTGGAAACAAGGTAGTTTACCACCGAATTTGCCCTTCGTTGTGACAAGTCCAGGTTGTAGACATCTACCCCACGGGAATCGGTATGGCTTCCCAATTCAATTTTTAAGGTTGGATTGTCGCGCATAGTGCGAACGAGTTCATTCAGAATCTGAGCTGCATCTTTACGGATATTGGCTTTATCAAAATCATAATGGATGTTCTCTAAACTCAGGACCTTACCTTTCTCAAACAGTGGATTTAGATTTAAAGCTACTTTAAGCGTATCTGATTTAGTTATGCCAATGGTACTTAAGCTGGCAGAGTCGCCATAGAAACCATTTTTTGTAGCCAGCACGCGATAGTCAACGCCGTGCTCCAGCTCAAAGAAAAAGGTTCCATCATCCTTACTGTTTTGCTTACCGGTAATGGTTCGCCCTGCGCTAAATAAAGTGACCGCAGCTGCGGGAAGTTGTTCGCCGGTTTTCTTATTATAGGTAACCCCGGCTAAAGCCAGGATAATTCTTGCCTTCTGATGGCTGAAGGAATAAATGTCATCATCCCCTTTGCCTCCTTTACGATTGGAAGAAATAAAGCCTGCGGTGTTTGCCCCGTTGATCACGAAGGCAAAATCATCCGCAGCAGAGTTCAGGGGGAATCTCATATTTTGTGGCTTGCTCCAGCTTGAAGCCAGGCCTTTACTGCTAAAGACATCCAGGCCTCCCATTCCCGGAAGACCGCTGGTTGAATAGAACAAGGTTCCATCAGGAGCAATTGTGGGAAAAAGCTCATTAGCCGCGGTATTGATGTCCTTCCCGGCATTTAAAGGTGCTGACCAGGTACCATCTGTATTTGCAGTAACATACCAAATGTCTGTTCCTCCGTAACCTCCCGGCATATCAGAAACAAAATACAGTGTGTTTTCATCAGTACTTAATGCCGCATGCCCTACAGAATATTCCTGCACCTTGTTATAAGGGAAGGCTTCGGCTTTTTGCCATGCTCCGTTTATCTTTTTCTGAATAAACAGTTCCAGCGTATTCGTTTTATAACTTCGTTTATTTTCTCTGCTCAGTTCCCCATTTTTCCCTGGATAAGTACGGGTAATGAACAAAACATCCCCAGCTTTATTTCCGGTTACCGGCCCCATGTGAAAGCTTTCCGTATTCAGGTTATTCAAAGCTGGCAAAGGATTGGAAAGTACATTTTCCGCGCCGTTTTCCGCAGTGAAAATTTTCAGGAAGGAACTGCCTGTCCATCCGTATATTTTCTCATTAAGACCTTTTGCAGGTTCTCCGGCATAGTAAACTGTTGATCCCAGAGGAAAAGCAGCAAACTCCGCGTTTTGCGTATTTACGGTCGCTTCATTTCTCAATTTATGAGCGGTTGGATGAGCCATCCAGACCTCTGCAGAATCACAACCGGCCAATTCATTGGCTACTGCCTCCTGTTTTCCGGTTTTAGCAGCATACTCCTGCAACATTTTTTTTGCCTGTTCATATTTGGCATTTGTTTTAAGTACCTCTCCATAAAGGATCAGGTTTTCGTCATTGCTTTCCGGATCGGCAACAATGCGGGCATACCAGGTTTCGGCATCTTCAAAATTGTTCATCTTCCGGTAACAAATGGCCAGACGTTCCATATCCTTTAGCTTTGGTTTTTTCACAACCACCAATTTCAGGTATCCTTTAGCGGCATTCGCATATTGATACTCCTGAAAAAGGCGGTTGGCCCGTGCTCTCAGGTCGGGTTGTTCCTGTGCTTCAACAGATCCATAAAAGCATAACAATAATGCTGTGGTCAGGAAGGTATAAGTCGTTTTTATCATGTTAAAAAAATCTTGGACTAAGTAAACGTTTGTCTTTACCGGGGAAGGTCATGCCAATGGTAATCTCATGCGTTCCGTTCTGGATGCTGCTCAATTTGCTCGTGATATAATCATAAGAATAACCGATCCTAAAGCGCTCCGTTACATAAAACTGAGTGACGGCAGAGATAGAATTCTGATGGCTCAGGCGTTGTCCTTTAGTATAGTCCTTGTCCCATAGGGAAACACCCGTGCGGAACGAGCCACCCAGCCAGAAACGGTCTCCGAAGATCAGCATCGCACTGAGGTCCAGACTCGTCGGGCCTTTAAAATCTTCCTTCACCAGCAAACTTGGTCTCAGTTTCGTGTCTTCCGACAAGTTCAGCAAGGTTCCTGCAATCAGGTAAAAATGGCGTTTACGTTTCAGGTTATCTACCGTATTGCCATCCCATTTAAACATGCCATTCGATTTATCTCCCGAGAACATATCCATCACGGATGCTCCGATATACCATTTAGGACTGCTATAATACACTCCAAAGCGCATATCCGGAATCGTGCTGCTGATCTTTCCGACAGGCAATTCCCTGTCGTCGGGATCTTTTGGCTTCAGTTTATTCCCATCCAATCCATACTGTGTTAAGCCAAGGCCGATGCCAAAGCTCAGCCGCTGTGTATCTTCTGCATCTAACCTCAGGCGGTAGGCATAATTGCCATATACAGAGGTAGAAGATTGTGCACCCAGTTTATCCGCGCTAAGCTGCAGGCCCAGGCCAACATTCTTACGCGTCGGATCGGCAATCCCATCGATAGAAAGCTGCCCCGTTTGGGGAGCTCCATCCAGTCCGCTCCACTGACTCCTTAAAGCCATTTGAGCGAACCATTCTTCTTTGTATCCTGCATAAGCAGGGTTAACACTCAGCGCGTTAAAGATATACTGGGAGAACTGAATGTTTTGCTGGGCTTTTGCCGGAAGCAAACCAGCAACGGTTAATCCAAGAGCCAGTATTCCTTTTTTTATAATGTCCTTATTCATGATTTGATCAACTATCTTTTGATTAATACCCATCCTTTATAAACCTCCAGTTTACCTTCCTTTTTCAATCGGATCAGGTAGTAATAGGTTCCTTCATTCAATCCCTCGCCGGTCCAGGTGTTCCTGTAATTGCCATTGCGGTATACTTCATTTCCCCATCTGTTAAAAATGGTCAGTTCGGCACTATTGAATTCTTCCAGACCTACAATCACAAACTCATCGTTCTTTCCGTCGCCGTTAGGGGTGATGACATTTGGAATAAAAAAGCCTTTAATCGTAATGTTTGCCGTCGCTACATTCGTCCAGTTTCCATTGGCATCTTTCACCTTGTAAGTAAAGCTATCCTTCCCTGTGAAGCCACTGTTAGGCACATATACTACGGTACCGTCCGGATTTTTCTTCAGGACGCCATGCTTCGGCTGTTCTATAATTTCTACTGTTGGCTTTTCAAAAGCAGCGCCATCCGTTTTATCATTGTGCAGTAAAGGAATTTCGATTTCTTTATTGAACTCCGTCTCCGCCACATCATCAATAGCCATCGGCTTAGAAGGCGTAACCTCAACTTTCACCGTTGCCGGGTTAGAGATCTGTCCGTTTTTATCGGTTACCGTATAGACAAATTCGTCTGTTCCTGTAAAGCCGGGATTTGGCGTATAGGTGACAGTTCCATCAGGGTTTAGGGTCAGTGTTCCATTTTTCGGCTGGGTAATAATCCTTGTACTTCCCGGAATGACCGGGCTGTTTCCAGGCTCATCATTTTTCTGTACTTCAATTTTAACCGGCTTATTTTGTTCTGCTTTCGCAAGGTCATCTTTCGCGACAGGTGGTTTTGCCAGCGAAATCACTGTTGGATCATTATTTCCGGCATCCGTTCCCGACACTGAGGTGATCTCTTTGCCCTTAGGATCTTTCGCGGTTACTGTGGCCTGGTTGGTCACTTTACCAACCGCAATATCTGCGGCTGTAATGGTATAATATTCCTTGTGGCTCATGCTTGCACCCGGAGCCAAAGATCCGGGGACCCGAATCGCTGAGCCTCCTAATAAAGGATCGTTTAAGGTGATTCCTGTTAAGGTAGTATTCCCTGTGTTTTTGATGATAAACGTATATTCAATCTGATCATTCAGGATGAAAGCATCCTGCTCACCGCTTCCTTTATTGGTGATTTTCTTTACCAGATTTATTCCTGCCAGCTGTTCTGTTGGCGTCACGGTACAATCTTTACAACCCGGATTCGTTGGTCCTCCCGGTATCGGCGAAGGATCTTTCGATTCTGCATGTACCTCTTTGTTTTTAGGATCTTTTCCATCCGCTTTCGCCAGGTTACTTACAGATCCTCTGTCCAGGTCTTCCTGGGTAAGGGTATGTTTAGCGGTAATGTTTACTGTTGCACCAGGTGCCAGGCTTGTAATATTTGCCGGGCTGATGCTTCCCGCATCTGCATTATCATCAGTAATGATGATGTTTCTGAGGGTTACATTTCCTGTGTTTTTCAAGACCAGGTTATAGTTAATTGCTCCTCCCACTTTATTATAGGTACCTGCGACAGCCGTTTTCGATAAGGTTAATGCTCCTTTTTGAATGATCGGCGTAACCGTACAATCTTTACAGGCAGGATCCGTTGGTGCTCCCGGCACCGGCGAAGGATCTTTCGATTCTGCATGCACCTCCTTGTTTTTAGGATCTTTACCATCTGCTTTTGCAAGATTGCTCACATATCCTCTATCCAGATCTTCCTGGGTAAGGGTATGTTTAGCCGTAATGTTCATTGTTGCATCAGGTGCCAGACTGGCGATGCTTGCCGGGCTGATGCTTCCTGCATCGGCATTATCATCGGTAATGATGATATTTTTTACCGCTACGTTGCCTATATTTTTCAATACCAGGTGGTAACTGATCACCGCCCCTACTTTTTGATGATCTCCTGCAATAGCCGTTTTTGACAAGGTGATCGCTGCCTTCTGTTCTGTAGTTACCGTTACTTCCGGCACTTTCGGATTAGCCGGATCTTTTGGATCGGTTACGATTGCTTTATTAACAATTGTTTCCACATTCGATAAGTCGGCCGCAACTTTCAGGGTCAACAACACCGTTTTAGTTTGTCCGAAGGGAACATCAATCGTCCAGTTTACGCGGGTTCCACTTGCTGAACCATTTTGATCTGCACGGACAAAACTCGTCCCAACAGGCAGATCATCTGCGATGCTTAGCCCAATCAGGTCTTCTCCTCCGGTATTGACCACATCAATTGCATAGATCAATTCGGCCTCCGATGCTACTTTTCCGTTCACAAGGCCACTTACCACTCTTTTTGCAGTCGTAAAACTACGCTTTGCATCAGTAGGCACCTCCACTTCCGGAATTACAGGAGGGTTAGTCGGAATGGTCGGGTCCGTAACCGTTGCCACATTTTTGATCGTCGCAATCCCCGTTAAATTGTCCGCTACCTTTACCTGGAAGCTTACTGTTTTGCTTTCGCCAAAGGCTAAATTAACCACCCAGTTGAGGGTACTACCCGTCAGGCTACCTCCAAGATCGGCAGTTCCTTCAACGTAGGTGGTATGGCCTGGTATGTGATCCGCAATTGCGATGTTCGTTAATGCGGTACTTCCTGTGTTCTTTACTTCAATGCTATAAGTGATGATGGATCCGGCAACG
>LN891078.1:280830-294808 GCA_900010015.1 Tuber aestivum
ATGGGCTGGTATAGTCGGATCGGTTACTGTTGCTGCGTTTTTGATCGTCGCAATTCCAGTTAGATCATCCGCTACTTTCACCTGGAAACTTACCGTTTTGCTTTCGCCAAAGGCCAGATTAACCACCCAGTTTAGGGTACTACCCGTCAGGCTACCTCCAAGATTGGCAGTTCCGTTAACATAGGTGGTATGGTTTGGGATGTTATCCGCAATCGCGATGTTCGTTAATGCGGTGCTTCCTGTGTTTTTTACTTCAATGCTATAAGTGATCGTAGAGCCGGCAACAATTTTATTATTCTGTAATCCCGCGCTGATTTTTTTAGTTGCGGCAAAGCTTTTGACCGGGTCTGTCGGCACTTCCACCTCTGGATTTACCGGAGGATGGGTTGGTGTAAGCGGATCGGTTACTGCTGCTACGTTTTTAATCACAGCAACACCGGTCAGGTCTTTTGCCACTTCTACCTGGAAGGTCAGGGTTTTGGTCTGACCAAAAGGAACACTAACCGTCCAGTTTAAGGTATTGCCTGTGATGGCACCTCCGTTATCTGCTGTTCCTGCCTTATAAGTGGTATGATCAGGAATAATATCTGAGATCTTAATACCTGTCAGGTCAGTACTTCCGGTATTCTTAACCTCAATACTATAAGTAATCGTTGAACCGGCAACGATCTTATTATTATTTAATCCTGCACTAACGGATTTTACAGCTGTAAAGCTTCGGATCGGATCTGTTGGCACCTCTACTTCCGGGCTTACCGGAGTTAATGGCTTTGCCGGATCAGTAATTGTTGCGATATTTTTGATCGCCGCAATACCGGTAAGGTTATCCGCAACCTTTACTTTGAAAGTTACTGTTTTTGCCTGGCCGACAAGGACATTAATCACCCAGTTTAGGGTATTACCTGTTAAAACACCTGCATTATCTGCTGTTCCTGTCACATAGCTCATCTGATTAGGAATCACATCAGCAATTTCAAGATTGGCCAATGCCGTATTTCCTGTATTCAGAACCTCTATACTGTAGGTAACTTCTGATCCTGCTGTAATTTTATTGTTTAGCAATCCCCCTGTCACTTTTTTGACCGCGGTAAAACTGCTGACCAGTTCTACCGGCACCAATACCTCCGGGGTTAAAGGAGTTGTAGGATCTATCGGATCAACCACGCTGGCCACATTCCTGATGGAAGTTATTCCTGTTGAATTCGGACCAACCGTTGTTTTAAAGCTCAGCGTTATTTTATTGTTTGCAGGAACCGTAAGGTTTGCCCAGGTCACCGTTGTTCCGGTTAAAATCCCGCTATGTGAAATCGCCGTTGCCCCTACCAATCCTGCGGGAAGAACATCATTTGCAGTTACCCCTGTTTTATCCGTGCTATTCGTGTTTTCTAAGATGATGTTATAAGTCAGCACATCCCCTGCTTTTACCTTAGCGGGATTCCCGTTAATTTCTTTTGTAGCAGTGATTTTGTTGATGATTGTTGCCGTATTATTTTTCTTGATGTTATTACAAGGGATGGCCAGACCACTTAAAGGGTCGTATGCACTACATTCAAAATAAGGGTTTGTTGGTGGCACATTTGGATTCGGGTTGGTCGCGTCAATGTCTGTGACATCATTAGGGCGCATAATTGTTGCCCATACCTCCATATTTCCGGCCACCATTGCAGGACCTACTGTTCCTTTGAAAACATACTGACCTTCACAACCGCTGGCGAGTTTCAATACAGACTTATACAATCCGGTTGCGGGGTCGAAAACTACAGGAACTGCTTCGGTAGCACCACAGGCAGATACAAACTGCATGTCGCCCATGATAAAACCTGCAGGTAATTTAAAAGTAAAGGGCGCACCGGTATTGTCGTAAATTCCGGTAATGGGATCTTTTTTTCCAATTACATCACTTGGCCCGCCGTTTTTTACTTTAACAGTATAAGAAAGTTCATCCCCTTTAGTAACGATCGTTTTTGAAGGGACGATACTGATGACTTCAAGATCGGCCTCTTTTACATCGACTGTGATCTCTTTAATTTCTTTTGCCCCGAGAATAAATGTCCAGGTATCTATAGACCTTTCATCAGCAAAGGTTCCCGATGTAGGGCTGCTCGAGCTGCCCCATTTGTGACCATTCACCGAACTGCTTGTCCCCAATGGTGTAATAAACTGACTGGCATTAACCGGGTTTGAAGGAATATCCCTGGCAGGCAGGATCAGACTATCATCCCAATATACGATATCCGACTGTACGCCATTTAACTGGGCATTCAACAGTTCGAGAATCATTCCATTAGGATTGATCTCCATATCGAAGTAAGGGAAATGCACCTCTGCTCCCTGTAATTGAATATTTAAAATTGCGGGAACCTGGCCATTCGGCAAAGGAACTCCGGCGCCATCCTTCCCATCCCATGGGACATTATTTGTTCCGGCCAATGCGCTCCCTGAAATCGCGCGTGTTGGAAAATAACCCGGATTCCCTGCGGCAACTTTACTTGCAATTTCCATTTTAAACCGCCCGGCCAGGTTGGCATCAAAACGAATTCGCCCTCCTTTATTACTCACCTGGCCGACTGTACCATCTACTCCAACGATATTCAAATTCTCTACAGTTGGTATAAGTCTTGGATTCTTCAGCCATGTTGTTCCCCCTGGAACAGCTCCATTCGCCGTTTGTGGCAGATCAGGATCCGGCAAAGTATAAAATATTTTATGTGTGATACCTGATTCGGTATCTTCTGTGGTTGGATTCTGAATTTTGCTGGAGATACCGGTAGTGGTATTTAAACTTTGATAAAGCGGCTGACCATCCGTATCTACAAAACCTTTATTGTTGACAAAAAAAGTAAAGGAAATCCCATTATTTCCATTGTTCTTTACGTTATAAGTATAGCCATCCTTTGTCAGGATTTTTAATTGTCCATAGAAATTATAATTGTCCTTGAAACCTGCATCGATATCCATATTCAGGATATTTGCATAAACCCTTCCTTTCTGCCATGCATTTTTCGCCGCATTGCTGATGGAAATATCCCAGGCTGCTATTGTCGCCGATGAATTATTTTGCGCCCAGTCTGCATAGCCATAGACATCGCTTTGGCGTTGCGTTGTTGTGCTCGTCTCACCACCATTAGCTATAAACTCCACTTTATAAATCCCTCCGGCACCTGCGGGAACGTCGTAATAATAAGGTGTATATCCACCATCTGCCTGATTTGGAAGATGAGGCCCGAGTTTTTCCGCATTACGGTCCGGAATCCTACCCACTTCACTACCTGCTCCGGTACGTGGAGTTTGGTGAGACACGATCATACTTCCATCCGGCCCTGTCAGGATCAATCTGGAAACATTGGCAGCGTTACTCGCAGCTACTCCCTGCGTACTTGAAGCAATTGCGATGACTTCCCCCGCTTTTGCATAAACATAATGTGTTCCTAATGTTGGGAAAGGATAGGATGCGCTGCTTGCCGTACTTGCCCTGAGCCTTGCCCGTCCTCCTTTTACCCCATCCGGATAAATGTCCTTTGAGCCGTCTGCATAACTGCTAAAGCTGGCCGCAAATAAAAAGCACATCAGTAATGATGCAAAATGAAAAATTCTAGTAGCGTGTTTCATGCGATAATTTTTGTTCCTGTTCTGCGTTGTATCAGAATGGGCGCAAAGTTGTATAAAACAGGACTTTAGAATGTACCAGAAAAGCGGGAAGCACGACACGCCATTTAACTGGCACACCTAAAAAGCCGATCCTCCCTTTCTTTTTGACCCTTATACTCCGATGGCGTACCGCTCGTCTGCGATTTGAAACAACGGTCAAAGAAACTCCTGAAATTGAAGCCCTTTGAAAGCATATTTCTTTCGATTTCAAATTAAGGGGCTTGTCATTTAGTAAACGGAAGGTATGTTCGGCACTTAAAATATTTCTGACATTTTTAACGATGCCTCCGGCACAACAGATTTGCAATGAGGTAAGTTTTCGGACTGGCCTTTCTATTTTTTAAGCATCCTGTTTACCTGATACCTAAATACGAACACCATGACCGTGAGCATAGTAAAATAAATGACCATTCTGGGCAGGACTGCACTCGCTTCCTTTCTGGAGATAGCGCCCGAATACATAAGAACACCAATTAACAGGGCGACTATAAAAACAAGAATAAACACCGCAGACACCATCGTCTTTCCCTCCCGGCTATGTTCCTTTTCATCCACTCCGTTGCAGAACAAGAGCAAACCGGTATACCCCATCATTGAAATTGCGATAAACAGGTATAACCAGTGGAGGATAGACTTCAGACAGGCAGCGCGGAATGAGGGAAGCAGCAATAGCAGAAAGTACAGGATCAGGCCAATAGTGGCAGGTACAAAGTGCAGGAATGTACGGCCCTTCTTCGGCATCTTTCCGGAAATGGCATAAAATGACAAATAGCAAAGCGGCCCGTAGACCAGGCCAAAAGGTGCTGCCGAATCGATGTAGGGTTCCAGGGGAAAGCACACTTCGCAGAAGAGTACAAAAGCGCCATGAAAAAGGATAACTATGGAGCCGATATTGATCATGCGGTCGAAAGTACCGGGCTTTCCTATACAAGAACTCAGGTATAACGTTACCGATGACAATACAATAATACAGCAGGTGATAGATTTTATCAAAGTGGTTACGGGTTTAAAGGTTGCGGTATTCAGAGGGTGTACAACCCACCTGGCTTTTAAAATACCGGTTAAAAGAGGTTTTAGAGTTGAAACCACTTTTATAAGCCAGCTCTTCCAGCGTCAGGTCTACGACTGATTTATTGATGAGCTTACAAGCATAATCAATTCTAAAACGGTTGACATAATGGTAAAAATTTTCGCCTACCCTTACGCTCAACACCTGGGTAAGGTGATGCTTGGGAATCCTCAGCTCTTTGGCAAGAGATGCCAGTGATAACTCCGCATCCAGGAAAACCTTTTGCCGGATCATAAGTGCATACAACTGTTGTTCATAGCTGTCTAAAAGCGCTTCAGAAAGCGTACTTTTTTGGTAACGCTTCACTTCCTCTTCTTTATTCCCGCTACCTGTTTCCAGTTCGCTCCCCTCCGGGGAAATAAAGCCATTAATCGTATAGCGAAAGACAAGAAATACCCCTGCAAACAAGATCGCATAAATTAATCTTCCCGGGATCACTTTATCCGCTGTTTCTCCATAAAAAATGGTTTTGTAAGCAAAAATGATGTAGATTATACTACAAATCAGCATTAAAAATCCCAGCCACTGAATCAGTTTCTGCGCGCTGCGATAGGCTACATTATGGTTAAAGCGATAAAAAAAGAGGATACTTAAAGCATAGACGAGTAGAAAAAGGGTTCGTACGGTATGATAAGAATACCTCAGCCATTGATTTTCAAACAACCCGGCATCAGTGTACCTGAGGATATAAATAAGCACCGCAAATCCAAAAGGGCTTAGGTGCAGCAGAATTTTCCAGGGCTTAAACGGAGTGTCCGATAAGGACTGAAAGGCAAAACACAAAAGGGGACCATACAGAAAGGCAAAAGGAAGGTAGAGAATATAGTCTCTTTCTAATAAAATCTGTTCACTTACAAAAAGAGCGGTAACGTTAAAGAGGATGCCTGCTACAAGCAGACTGATTATACATTGGAAAAGCCTATGGTTGTTCTTTTTATAACCCAGATATAACGTTACAAAAGTTAAAACTATAATGCTGCAGAGAAAGTATTTTATCATGACATCATCATTCGGTTCAAAAGTATACCCATCATCATTGCAAGGTCTATTTCAGTAAGGCGCTTAGGAAGCACAATTATCCGGCTCAAATGTATCGTTAGAAAACCGCAACAATGGGTCAACGGTGTGGGACATTCGACATCCCAGCTGGGAGCAACGTTTCTTTTCAGGAAAAATTAACACTGCTAGCCCGCATTTTTCAGCCCGCGATAATCAGAAGGTGTACAACCTGTTTTTTCTTTAAAATACCTGTTGAATGAAGTTTTCGAATTAAATCCACATTCATAGGCCAGAGACTCTATGGTAAACTGAGCTCCTGCCTCCTCCAGAAGTTCCATTGCATGTGCAATCCGATAGTCGGCAATCACCTGATAAAAGCTCCTTCCCAGATGGACATTGAGCAACTGAGAGAAATGGTGTTTCGGGATCTCCGTTTCCTTTGCCAGCACCGCTAAAGACAGTGCCGGTTTAAGGTAAATCTTTGAAGTTTTAAGGTGACTGTGCAGTTTATACTCATATGCTTTTAACGTTTCTTCTTCCAGGCCCGATTTGGAATAACGCGAAGGCGACAGCTTTTCCTGGTCGGATTGCAAAGGCGCCTTTTGTAGCAAGAGGTAGCGGAACAAAAGTCCGGACACCATTACCTGGGTTCCATACAGCAAAGCCAAAGGATTAAATGCAAATTCTAGCTTTATCCAAAAGGAATCAATCGCCAGCAATGCGACGATGAACGCCCAGGCTCCTTCAATAATGATCATCTGGCTAATTAAACGGTCTTTTTCAGGAGCGGCAGGTGGCACTGCCTTCATTTTATAGCCGGTAAAAAACGCATAAGAAACCAAAGAAAGCGATAAACTGAGGTGATGAAAGGAATTGATCATCAACCTTCGGCTGTGCCATTCGCCACTTTCTTCCGGCAGGCCGTACGTCAAAGTCACATACAACAAGGTTAAAAAGAGGAAAGGAATGCTGTGGACTAAAACCGTCTTCACAGGGATTTGCTTTTCTCCCGCCGTCAGATATAGAAAATAAAATAACGGTCCGTACAGGAGGGCCATCGGGCTCCCAATTTCATTGGGCAACCAGTTACTGATAAAATACAGATGAGTTAGCTTATAAATAACATGCAATAAGGAAAGGCCAAGAATGAGCCGGATGCACTTATTAAAATTATTTTCAGATTTGCTTATTCGGAGTACAGCACCCACTATTAGAATATGAAAACCTATAATTAAGAGTATAAATTTCATTATTTCGAGCGTAACGTCTAATTTAAAAGCAAACTTAAACAATAATATTCAATGAGTTACCCGTATTTCCCGCAAAGAAAAGACCCCGTATTTCCCGCAAAAAAGCAATTTATCAAAATAACAAGGGAAATAGAAAAGCTCCTGTAATTGTTCTACAGCGGCTTTTCCGGGTATTTAAACGGACATCAATTATTTGCTGTATCCTGGTGTTTGTGTCAATACACCTTTTTTGATCGGTCAATCTGACTCTGCGAAGCCGGCATCAGGTACAGTTTATCCGTCCAAACCCTTTCCTGAACCTGTTAAGAATATTTAAGCCAATGTTGCGTATAGTAATCCCTAAATAAAGGTCCATAAGGGACTGACTTTATGCAAACGGTTGTGTTTAAATAGGTGGATAACGAAATATTTAAGGCAAATCAGCCGAGGGTAAATTTTGGGGTTTTACTCACAAAAAAATATAATGCTTTAAGTCATAGGAATTAGGGTAGAAAAGTTACCAAAACCATTTTTACCGCATGGGAACGAGTAATTTTATCTAAACGAAAATACCTGAATTAAAAACCCGGGATTTCACGCAAACGATTGAATACAGTTTTAAGCTTCCTTCAGGCGCTGTTTTTCTTTGTTCCAATTCCCTTTATTTTCGTCACAAAACAGGATCTAAAACCTAAATAAACTCAAACTTTTCTTTTTCTCTAAATCGGAGTACCAAAGGCAATAAAGGCCAAAACAACAGCCATAACGCATTAAATATCTGAAAGTTAAGCCAAAACAGCATTTGACGTATTAAATATAATGGTCAAATAATCAATTGAAATAACAAACCAACAAAAGGCAAAAAAACTGACCAGACTATCAGCCAGTTAGCGACTGAAAAAGCTCTAATGACAATAATTTGACATAAATAATTCTATTAAGCCTACTTTTGCACCCGTAAATTTTACAGTTAATTAACATCTATTTAACACTTAACACACATTTATGAAAAAAGTATTATTATTTTTAGGAATGGCTATTTTTGGAGTAGCAGCACAAGCACAGGATTTCAAACCAGTTGCAGGTGACGTTACAACTGAATTTGGTTTAACAGGCGGTATTAACAACACAGATTTCAAATTGAATGATGGTGCTGCTTTATTACGTTTCCGTTATTTCAACAAAGAAAAAGTTGCTTACCGTTTAGGTTTCAATGTAAGCTCAACTAATGATAAAACTAACGCTTATGGTGCTGATGCCAATCAAAAAGGTACTTTCACTCAAAAAGCAACTAACGTATTGATCAACTTAGGTATCGAGAAACACTTCACTGGTACTGACCGTTTATCTCCTTACGTAGGTGGTGATATCCTTTTCGGAACAGGTTCAAGAACAGAAACTTCTGAAAACACAACCAACAAAGGTGTTACTTATACAAAAGACATTTTCAACGAAACTAAAGGTCCAGGTTATGTATCTTTCGGTCTTCGTGGAGTTGTTGGTGCTGATTATTACATCGCAAAACGTATGTATTTAGGTGTTGAAGCTGGTTTAGGTCTTGTTTACGAAAAAGAAGGAAAAACTAAAACTACAGCTACAGCTGCTGGTGTTACGACTACTGTTGAGCACAAATCAGCAGGAAGCTCTTTCAACATCAAACCAAGTGTAATCACTGGTGTTCGTGTTGGTTTTGCATTCTAAATAAAAAACTGATCTGATCAGTTTTAAGATAAATAAGGCTGTCTGAGCGGTATGAAATTCATACCCTTCAGACAGCCTTATTATTTTAACCAGTTTCTAAATGCCTGTGCAATTTCATCCTCCAGCACCGGCTTCGACAAGAAGTCGTTCATTCCAGCCAGGATACACTTCTCTTTTTCACCTTTAACATTTCCTGCAGTTAGCGCAATGATCGGCAATTCTTTCAGCAACAACTGCTCTCTGATGTATGTTGCGGCTTCATAGCCGTTCATTTCCGGCATTTGCACGTCCATCAGGATGATATCCGGAACCTTTGACTTACAATACTCCAGGCATTCCAATCCATTTGAGGCTTCATGGATTTCGGCATTGGGTGCAATCCTTCTGACAATGGTCTTCGCTAGCAGCATATTGATCAGGTTATCTTCCGCAATGAGGACATGAATCAGCTTTTTGCTACCCTCTGTTTGTGCAGCAGGCCCATTTCCCTTTGTTTTTTTCACCTGATACAAATGAGATAAAGCATAATACATATCCCTCATTTTAACGGGCTTGACCAAACGGCAATTGATATCCAGCTCATCGCAGGCGCGAACCACAGTATCATCGTCAGAAGAGCTGAAAAGCAAGACGATAGGCTGGGTATCCGATTTGCTGTTAAATCGTTTTCGGATTTGCCTGATGGTTTCCAATCCGTCCATTTCCGGCATATGGTAATCCATCAGGATCACATCAAACTGAGCTCCTTTATTGAGCAATTCAATTGCCTCAAAACCATCCTTCACTGCAACCGAGCTGATTCCTCTGAGCAAGAGCATCTGTTCAATGATGATTCTATTGTTCTCATTGTCATCGACCACCAATACCCTTTTAATCATAGAAAGGTCCGTCCACTCGAGAGGGTCCCCTTCTTCCGCCTTCAGCTTGATGTCAAAGAAAAAAGTACTTCCATTTCCCGGGCTGCTGATCAATTCCAGCTTGCTTCCCATCAAACCTAACAGCTGATTGGAGATGGTCAGTCCGAGCCCTGTTCCTCCATATTTTTTTGTGGTAGAGCCATCTTCCTGAGAAAAGGCTTCAAATATCTGATGTTGTTTTGCCAATTTAATACCGATTCCGGTATCCCTCACCTGAAAGCGAAACAGGGTATGGTCTTCCGATGGCGCTTCCAGTGCGACGATCTTTAGTTCTATCTCGCCGTTTTCCGTAAACTTTACCGCATTGCTCAATAGATTGATCAACACCTGTTTCAACCTTACCTCGTCTGTCCATATAAAACGGGGCAGATCTTCAGAGACGTTCAACAACATTTCCAGACTCTTACTTTGTGCCTGATAGGTATTGATGTCAACAGCCTGACTCGACAGTTCATAGAGGTCACATTTCTCGATATCCAGTTCCAGTTTCCCTGACTCGATCTTAGAGAAGTCCAAAATATCATTAATGATGCCTAACAACGCGTTTGCAGACTCATTCACGATGGTCAGGTATTGTTCTTGTGTTGGACTTAAAACTGTTTTCAGCACCAGGTCGGTAAAACCGATCACGCCATTTAACGGCGTCCGGATTTCATGGCTCATGTTGGCCAGGAATTCGGATTTCGCAAGACTGGCCTGTTCTGCCTGTTCTTTTGCTTTATGCAGCTCCCCTCTTTGTCTGCTGCTTTCAGTAATGTCCTGAGTAAACATCATAATGCCCCCTACAGATCCATCAAACTGATACCAGGGCCGGACCTCCCAGCGAAGGCATTGGTCATCATCCCAACCCGTCGGCCGCCAGATGTCCATATCTTTTTTAATGACCTCTCCCTTCAGACAGCTGCTGTGAATGTCCTTCCATTCCTGGGTTATATTAGGAAAGACCTCATAATGAGATCTTCCAAGAATTGGCGTTTCCTCCAAATGGTATTCTTCGATCCAGCGGTTACTTGCCGCAATATACCGCAGCTTCTTATCAAACATCGCTACTGCTGCCGGTGCATGCGTAACAAAGGCCAGGAGCCTTGCTTTCTCTTCAAATAAGGCTATTTCTGCCCTCTTTTTATCCGTGATGTCCTGAAATGTACCGAAGATCCGCTTGCAGTTTTCATTTTCAAATTCCACATGCCCCAACGACCTGACCCAACGTTCATTTCCCTTTGCACTGACCATCATCAGCTCAAGATCCCAGGTTTCCCCATTAGTCATGGCTAATTCCATCGCCCTGCGGATTTTGTCCCTATGCTCTCCTTCCTTATAAAAATGAAGGGCTGTTTCCAGTTCAGGTTCAAAATCATATTCGACTTCATATATTTGCTTCGTCACTTCAGACCAGGTCACTTTATTTAGTCCGACATCCAGGTCCCATCCGCCGATCTGTGCCATGCGGTTGGTTTGCTCTAACATCTTTTTGGTCCGGTCCAGGGCTTGTTCCAAACGGTGCTTTCCTGTGACATCGATAGAGTTCACAATCACATATTGATTGCCCCCAGAACCAGATTCCACCAAATTATTATACAGCCAGACCTTGTGTGAACCATTTTTATGAAGGGTAGTCATCAATCCTGATGAAGTTCTGTTATTCTTAATTTCTTTAAGGTAAGTCTGTAAATGCGGATGGTGTTTTACTGGGATCAGTTCAAACATACTCATCCTGCAGAACTCTTCTGTCGTATAGCCCAGCAACGCTGCACCTGCAGTATTGACTGCTTTAAATTGACCTTCCAGATCATGGGTACACATTAAGCCCTGAGAATTTTCAAAAAAAGACCTCAGGTTATGTTCACTTTCTTTGACCTGAGCTATCCTCAGATTTTCCTGCGTAACGTCCCTTCCTATCGCAAAGACGTTTTTTGTACCCGGTTCTGGTGTAACCGTCCATTGCAGAGTCCTGTAATCGCCATCAAAAGTTCTGCACCTTGCAGAAAAACTGGTGGTCGTATCTCCGGCAGATAGCTTTTCCAGCGCAGTGAGGCAGGGCTGCAAATCATCGGGATGAATAAAAGTCAACAGGCTATTGCTGAGCAGGTATTCCGTGCTCCAACCCAACACCCGCTTGAATGCAGGATTAACACGTCTTAGAAAGGCATCCAGACCAGAGATACAAATCAGGTCATTAGACAATTGATAAAAGTTATCAAAAAAACGGCTTTCCGCTGCTTTTCTTCTCTGCACAATCAACTCCATGGCTTGATCAGCCAGCAGGGACAATGCATTCTTTTGTACCGTACTCAGGACTTTCGGACTGGGACTCAACACGCATAAAGAGCCCAGGGCATGGCCGCCGGGATCTACCAGGGGATATCCCGCATAAAATCTGATATGTGGCTCCCCCTTTACATGCACACTGTCTTTAAATCTTTCATCTTTGCTGGCATCTTCTATTTCAAAAATTCCGGGATTTAGAATCGTATATTGACAAAAAGCAAGTTCTCTCGGGGTTTCCTGTTCCTGGATTCCTACTTTAGACTTAAACCATTGCCTGTTTTTATCAAGCAAGGCGATCATGGAAACCGGGCTTTCGCAGATTAAGGAAGCCAGCTCAGTAATTCTGTCGAATTCTTTTTCCGCTCCTGAATCCAGAAGTTCATAACTTTTTAGAGCAAGTAATCTTTCTTTTTCCTTCGGCGGGAGATGGGGTATTTTCATAGGGATGAATTCTCTCAAGGGCAATGTTATTTGCGCTATAACAAATATAACATTACCCCATTAATATCCAACCCCTTTCAGATTGTTCAAATCTCCCTATTTTGTAACGATGATTTCATCCGCAAACAACCAGGCAGGCTTTCCTTCCCCGCTATGGCCTTTTGGCAAAGCTTCCAGCACTTTAGCCGTCACCCGGATAAAACGGGCCTTCTTCTGCGCAAAAGCGGCTTGAAAGTCATAGATTAAAGTCATCTTTTCTTCCGGAGAAACCGGACTGTTGATGATTTTCGGGTCCCTGAACGTAATGCCATCATCGGAAAGCTCAAACTTTACCCACCTTGGCATCATGATCCAGTCTTTATAATTCTGCAAACAACCCAGGCTAATATTCCCGATACTGGTTTCTGCCCCCAGATCTATCGTTGCGATTAGGTCCTGCCCACTGAATCCATGCCAGTATTTATTAACCGCAGCTGTTCCACGAATTCCATCTGTTAATGAATTCGGGCCATCTGCCAGGTAATTTGGACTCACCGGGTTGGTATAAACCACCTTTTTAGCTGTTGCCTGATGAAAAACAAAGGATTGTTTGGCAGGAACCAATCCCATTACAGTTCCGTTTACTGCATAAACAGCTTTTAATGTCGCCGTAGCATCAATCTTTACCGGTCCGGTATATTTAAGACTCCCTATAGTAGGCTGTTCTCCATCAAGGGTATAAAAAATCTGTCCGTCAATGGCATCCGACAGTAGTTCGGCAGTTAATTTCCCATTACTGATGGCCGGCTTTATGGCAACGGTATAATTCCCAGGCGAAAAATGATATCCTTTTTGTTCAAAGCCATTAAAATGATACTTCAACCGTTCAGAAAATCCATTCCAGTTTTTTGCTTGTGCCGGCGACCACACCACTTCGGCCAAAGCCAACATACGCGGCAGCATCATGTACTCCAGATGTTCCTTTGTCCTGATATGTTCTGTCCAGATATTAGCCTGAGCACCCAGGACATATTTAGCATGTTCTCCATCGAGTTCTTTAGGGATAGGTTCGTAATTGTAGACTTTTTTAACAGTATTGAATCCTCCGAAAGCCAGAGGCTCTCCCTCGGGACCAGCCTGATAATGGTCAAAATAAAGGGGACTCCCCGGGGTCATGACCACATCATGTTTCATTTTTGCAGCTTCTATTCCCCCCGCTTCTCCCCTCCAGCTCATTACAGTCGCCTCCGGAGCCAATCCACCTTCCAAAATCTCATCCCAGCCAATCATTTTCCTTTTTTTACCGATCAGAAATTTTTCCATCCTGGTAATGAAGTAACTTTGCAATTCGTTTTCATTTTTCAGGCCCAGCGTTTTCATTCTTGCCTGACAACGCGGACAGCTTTTCCAGGAAGTTTTATCCACTTCATCACCTCCGATATGGATGTATTTTGAAGGGAAAAGAGCAACGACCTCTGTCAATACCTCTTCCAGAAAAGTAAAGACTTCTTCGTTCCCCGCACAGTAATTCGAGGATGCTCCTGTAAAATTACCCCCTGTTAAGGGCAACTGAGGGTGCTGACTGCAGCTGAGATTCGGATAAGCAGCAATGGCAGAAGCCACATGCCCTGGCATTTCTATCTCCGGTACAATATTTACATTTCTAACCGCAGCATAAGCAATGATCTCTTTAATTTGTTTCTGGGTATAATACCCACCATAAGTAG
>LN891079.1:0-14677 GCA_900010015.1 Tuber aestivum
GCTGTTTGATGTCGCAGCGTTTATCGCTACAGCTCAACGAGCTACTCACTAGCTACGACGAATAAAGTTCTTCAGAATAGCTCTCAATTGAATCTATATAGATCTCTTAATACTGATTCTACTGGGGATTGTGTGACGCCCCCGCTGTGGTTTTTGCATGATTATAAAATAAGCTTTTAAGCAGTAACACAAGTTGCAAAGCCATGAAACGAATGAAATACTGTGATGAAAACCTAACCCACTCTTACTCAGCAGGTTGGGATGCCAAATCACGCCTACTGTGCATCCAACCGACACAACCTAAGTGACCCGACAGAAATATTGACAGAGGAAACATACTGGCAGGACAAAATACTGACAATTCACTGTAACTGGTCAAACATATGCTTGGAGGGTCAGCTAGCGTGGTATTCATCTAGGATCAATCTGTGGGTAAACGCAATGTGAATGTTGGCTGTTTTCTTAGTTTTACTTGTTGTCATCCAACTCATCGTCCAACTCGTGGTCACCGTATACCGATCCGCAGCGCGATCTCTTCCGCCTGTCTGCCGACATGTTTGCTGGATCATAATCAGCGCTGCACTTCCGCACCTTAGAACTCCCTGGGCGAGTAGGGAATACACCACCAGCACCCCAACGCTCAACTGCATCTTTCCCAAGATACTCATATGCCTGCAATGGTGGGCTGTCAGGCCTTATGTCATTGGACTCATGGTAGGAATAGGCTAGGAGATCTAGAGAGTCATCCTGAATGGGGTTCGAGAGAAGCCACACTCTGACACCCTTGTTATTGTCGATCAAAACAAAGTCGAGCTCGTTTAGAGGACTCTCGTGGGACGTTCAGAGCATCTGATATCCGTCACAAGTGGTGACCAGTATGTACCTGACCCTGGATACAGGTAGGCATCTCAGGATCATAGCACACACCCCCTGGAAGTCATATGTATCCAACGCTGCAAACTCTATGCCTGTGATATATGGTGGATGTCAATGAAGCAAGTGGTAGTGGGGGTGTACACATGCTAACATTTTTTGGGCCCTGTGCAGCCCGAGGCCCCTGATGGACAGCTCGACCCAGATGATACGTACCACCCGAGGGTGCCCAAGTAGTGCATTCCAATCTATATTTTCTTAGTATGGCTGAGTCTTAATACTGTCACTGGGAGTTTTTATAAGTACTTACTTGTTAGCACAGAAAGGGGTCGAGGACCATTGTCAATGGTAGTACCTCTACCTCCTGATGCCGGATGTTGAAGTACATTGTGCATTGGCTTTGGCACCTGAACTGGCTTTTTAACTTGGGTCTGAGGGAGGTTCTGCGATTCCAGGGACATCAGAATAGCATTGCCAACTGGAGTTGGATTCCGGGATTACAGGAGCAGCGGAGCTCTTTTGCTAACTGGAGTTTGATAAAGATTCTGGGTTCCCTCGGACGGCGGAACAGCTTTGCTAACTAGAGATTGAGACAGATTTTGTGATTCCGGGGGTACCGGAAACCGTTTTTTAACTGGACTCTGAGGTAGAATCTGATATTCCGATTCTGCCGGAACACCTTCGGGCGCTGGGACTTGAAACAGGATTTTGCCCGCCTTGATGAAGGGTCCCAGCAGAGTAGGGTCCCAGTGGGATGGGGCCCTTGGTGGAAGCAAGATTGGGTCCACGATCAAGCTGCCAGGCACTGTTATGCGGGTGCCGACAGCCCTGTGACCTGGAAAACTCCTGAGAAGTGTGGTTTCGTACTTCTTACCAGCGTCCTTAACCAGTTGGACAATGGCTTCATCAATCTCCTAAATCCTGGGTAACTTGTTTGCCGCTTGTGTAGAGACCAGGGAATTACAGGCTGGATGCAATCTCCTCATCCCCGCCACAATCTGGCTGAAATCATTATTTGGGAAACTATGGATATTGACAAAGTTCCTTGCTAGCAACTGGTTTTTGACTGTTGATCGCCATGCCATATATAGGGTCTTCCCCTGCACACTATCTGCGAACCTAAGAGACGTCTTATACTTACCGATTGTTCAACTAACAGGGCGCTGAGCATTAACCTCTCCAGCAAGGGAATTGGCAGGAAGCACGTACGCTTGACCTGCAGGACTTGGATGTTTTTTCTTTCCCTTACTGAAGTTGGGCCTGTGGATGTACTGGAAGTTAATGGGGGCCTGCGCCATATCGTCTTGCTTTAGTCTAATAGGTGGAATGGCTGGAGATTTTGTGTGTTGTGGGCATTAGGAATAAGTATAAATAGTTAGTAGTATGGCATCATTCCCAGGTGGGCAGTTCGTTTTATTAATCAGAAATCACGATAGTCCACATGAAAAGGCGCTTGTTTTTCAACAATTTGGGAATTATATTCCCACGTTTGGGATATTCTGGCTGGCACGGGATGAAAATTGGATAATCAAACTATACGATAGGTATTTATAATCAAGAGTATAAACTCAGAGGTCTACTACTAGTGCTAATGAAACTCGGTTGGTAGAAAGAACATGTACTTGCTCCTACGTAATGTCACAATTCACCGCGCTTGACCGGAGGGTGTACTAGCGGTATTTCCAGAAGTAACAAGTGCCTAAACTTCGCTCTGCCAGCATGCTTATGAGTAAACACTCCGTCACCTGTCTCTGGACCTATTCAAAATTCACCTCAAGGGCTAGCTTCCCAATTGCCATGCCTGTCGAGTGCTCTTTTTGTCGCCACAGGTACGCTTGCGCAGGCCCTTTTGAGAAACATCCCCAAATGGCGCATTCAAATTTAGACATCATTCTCACATCTACTCTGTGGCGTATTGCCCCCACAGATCATGCTCACGTCACCAGCGGTGAAGCAGACGTACCTAACCACAATGATGCGAACGGCGAGAAAGAACAGCTCGATTCAGACTATGAATCTGAAGTGAGCTGCGGCGGATCCGATTCTGGTAGATTAAATGGTGCATGTGAGTCTGATACGGAGCCACTCGACATTGATAGTGTTTCTTCGTCAGCCACTCGACGAGTGCATTATCCAGGGACTGGGCAATCAATTGGGGATGTGAAGGGATTTGAAGAAGAACTCGATAATCTGTCCAAAAACCCATGGGCCCCATTCTCTACGCCACATGAGTTCAAATGCGCATCCTGATTAATTCGGTCTAAAGTCCCAAAGTCATCAATCAACGAGTACTTTTCAACGGGTCTCGGCACATCTGCCTTGGCAGGCTTCACCTCGATGTATACACTTGAGGCCTGCCTTCGGCAGTTAGATCCATACGGTCCTTATCTGCACTGGTTCGAAGGCCAAGTTGACGATGGCACAAGAAGATTGCCCTTTTTCTATCGCAACATCCTGGCCTGTATCAGATATCTTCTGTGCCAGATCACATATACCGATGATCTCGTATACGTGCCGCGGTGTGAATATGACGCCAACGGTCTGATGGTATACGCCGAAATGGATACAGCGGACTGGTGGTGGGACATCTAAGTACAGTGCCACATTGTTATCCAACTACTGTTGGCGGGAGCTCAAGCTAACAGATGTCAGGACGCCCTTCCGCGTAGCGCCACAGTTGTCCCCATTATTGGGATGTCAGATCAGACGTACCTCAGCAACTTCTCTGGTGACCAGACGGCATAGCCGGTATATATCACTGTTAGGAATCTGCTGTCGACCACGCGTAACCGACCTGGATCAATGGCAGTTCTCCTTCTCGCTCTCTTGCCTGTGCCCCCCAAACTGGCAAACCCCGCTTCCGCAAATGAACTCCAGCAACAAATTAATGCGGATACGCTACAAGGCGTATTCCAGCTCATATTTGAGTTCTTGCAAGATGCAGCCCAAGCTGGCGTCCCGGTTGACTGCGGAGATGGGAGACTGCGGAGGTGCTTCCCTATATTGGCAGCTTGGACGGCAGATTATATGGAAAATGAGACCCTACATGGAGTAAAATCCAATACCTGTCCGAAGTGCGAGGTGCCTCCGGATAGGTTAGGATCCTTGATACAAAATGGGTATCCCATGAGGGATGACGCGACATACAAATGACTACAATAAGGAAGCCTGGATCATGAAACAGACTCCATTGCTGACAACATCAATAGCACCTTTGAGGGTCTTGGCATCAAGATTGGACAATATGTCTTTCATGGGCTTCCATGTGTTTCAGCACCCGATCTATATAAACCAGATTTGCTCCATACAGTTTACCTCGGACTATTTAAGCATATAATGGACTGGGTTCAATTATTTCTCAAGAAACAGGCACGAAGTCAAGCTTTCGACGACACCTGGAAGGGTTTACCACCATATCCCGGATTCTCTGTTTCAAAAAAAGTGTACTGCGAGGTTACGCAGTGGCAAGGAAAGGAGATGAGGAACCTGGGTTGCTGTCTTCTGGTAGTGCTTGCCGTGGCGCTGAGACAACCCGACAGTACACAAGTAGGGCCCTTCAAACGGACCCTGGCCTGCATTAGATCTTTACTGGATTTCAGTTTAATGGTGCAATACCGAAGCCATACAGAGGAGACTTTAGATTATATACAAAATTATCTGAACCGGTTCCATGCAACGAAGGATGTTTTCCTCGAGTTTCGGATATTAAAACGCATACGAGCAAAAGTTCAGGAGCAATGGAGAGAACAATACAGAGCAGCTGTAGCTCCATCACCAGCCCGGGCTAAATCCAACTAGCTCCAGACGTGAGTGCAGCAACGTGAGATTGAAGACGACCAGCATTTGGACTTGATCCATATGGAAAGTCATTTCTATTTTATCAAGATGCATCTACTCTCTCACTTTTGCGATCACGTAACCCAGTTTGGCAACATTCCAATGTATTCTACCAAGTTTGGGGAGCTGGCCTATAAGGAACAGATTAAAGATGAATGGCGACACTCGAATAAAACTGATGCTGCATGGCAGTTCCTCCACAGCCATGGCTGATAACACTGGATCCAAATGCGGCTTCTGAACTTAGATTTCCTACAACATCGCGGGGCCCACATCCCGGCTGATGTTGGTGAACTATTGGTCCCAGCGAGCCCACTATCCGTACCAGAGACCCGCCGTAGGATCCCGAGAGGACGTCATGATAATGTTTCTGATGCTTTAGACTTTTGCAATGTCTTGGGTATCTTGATTGAGAATCTCGGTGGAGAATTGATTCAATATAGCCGTCAAGGCCTGCCCCTTGACTGCCGGCTTCCGGAAGATCCTGCGGTACTCCGGTATCTTCCTGTCGAGCTCCTTTCACAACTTGAAATTCCGGTTCCAGCGTTTCTGAAAACAGATGTTTACGACATACACCGGGTGCGATCCACCGGAGACGAGCCATTCCGGAAACAGGAAAGCCGCAATGATTGGGTTTGGGTACAGACTGGAAGAGAGGAGATGTATGGTGTACTAAGAGGAAGCCTGCTGGGGAAACTCGTGGCGCTCTTCAAACTCCAAGACTGCACACAGGGCGATAGGGTTTACCGACTCGCGTGTGTCTAACTGCTGAGTGTAATTAACTTGGGACGCTCATCCGAGTTTCATGATCTCATTACCGTACAGCTGAAGCAGGATGCCCGAAGATTTACCATAGTAGATATTGGCACCATTACCGGCTTAGCGCACTTGATCCAAGATGCGGAACAGCACTGGCTTGGTAATAGTCAGATCGATTTACGGACGGTCAACGAAACATATTGAATGATTTGGCAAATCACTCAGCAAGTATTTGATCCCACGGGAAGCACAATGCGGCACAGGGCCAAAACCGGTCTTTACGTCCTGTTCTCATAGGATGGGCGTAGGGCTGAGACACCTAGGAATTGATGGCATTCAATGTATAGGACTTAGGCGCTTATGGCAAGAGAAGGGTAAGAAGGAGGACTAGGGCGTAGATATCACATAACGGAAAGCTCTTGGATTTGTAACCACCTGTGGATAGTATAATGTAGATATATTAGGAAGTCATAAAATGGAAATAAACTTGATCAAGATCTAACATTTAGAGTGGGAATGGAGTGTTGAATTTTCTAATTCGTTTTATATGTATATTCTTCTTGATAATATCGTATATTCCTCTACTTAGTATTATTTCTAGTTCACGGACATTACTACAGCGGAGTATGTATTACGTATATTTCATTGATATTTCATGATACGATTAGGGGATTATGGCGTGCTTTTCTTATCTGGTGTTCGGGTTTATTTCTTACATTTTATGCATCATCAGGCACGGTTATCGGTCATTTGATTTACAATTATGTTTTAATTATCCGTTCAGACCACCTCAGATTTACGCATGTTTTATGGGATTTCCTTGGCAGTTCTTTAGGGTCAAACACGTTCGCACTTATGTTTTTCCTACTTATGTTACGGTCAAACATGTTGATACTTATGTTTTCCCTTACATTTCCTCTTAGTTACGCGAACGATGCGCACCTGTATAAATAGGGGTTACCACCCATCTCGCTTAAGAGAATTAAGGACAAGAACTACTACCAATCTACCTTCATACAAAATTCCTCCTCGGTTAGCGTGCCAGCAGTATACTCTTACTACTGTGTCGTACTTTCGTACAAAGTTATTAAGATAGTGCCGTACCCACACATTTGAACAGGTTATGAGCCCGGTACCTCTATAACTATACGACTTACACCTACACGCTTCCTACCTACGACGATCGAAACATTTCACCCGACGCGAAACATTTCTACCTTCGAAACGAAACAAATTCATTTGAGTTGAAAACATTGATCAAACTGAAACTTCCTTCGAAACCAAACTTTCTTTCCGCAGCACGAAACTTTCTCGGCGAAACGTTCTTGGCATTCACCCTCGCTTAAAAGCAGAATCTGCCACCCGTTCCCTCCTAATCCTCTTCTTTCCTTAGGCACCGTTCACGCGGTCCTCCATCACCCTTCCGGCACTTCTCACCCTTTTGGGAGCCTGAATCAGACATCTGCTGGCGCAGCCGCAGTCCCAGGAGCATCCGGGTGTACTGCAAACAGGCTTCCACTAGTATAGGAGTGTTGGCCTATGGGGGTGGTGGCTATTAATTTTGATCGAGGATTTTTAACATAGGTTAAATCAAAATGACCTATTTTTTGCAGGTCCGAAACCTTCGGACAAACCCCATTTCCACCAGACGACGACCTCTCCGCAGAAGAACTCCAGCAACCTCCACTCGCTCCAGTACCTCCATTCCCTCCGGCTCCTCCTCCTACTGATCCACCTGCGTCACCGCCGGGCGCACTGCCTCCACCTCCACCAATGGATCCCGCCGGCCCGGCAAACCCGCCGGCGCCAAATCATGCCACCAACTCCAAGGGAGACTGGGCACCCGCCTATAAACTGAGCTCAATCCCAAAGCTCACGGGCCCAGAAAACTACAGAACGTGGCGTGATATATCAGAATATGTTCTCACTTTATTTAATTGTTGGGACGTAGTAAGAGGAGAAGAAACATTACCGGAAGCAGGAACAAACACTGGACCCGATAATGATGAAGATGCTTAAGAGTCTTTCCGCCATCGTTACCAGTGGGCCTCGGCCTACTTCCTCGAAATGATCAATCCAAAATGGCTAATCTTGCTGGCCACCCACAAGACACCACCCGCTATCTGGACAGCCTTCGAAGATAAGTTCGCTCGTGAAAACACCTCCACCTTCTTTGACCAGCTAAACGCGGTCCTCGATTCCAAGTACGATACGTTCGAACCTATGCCGGACCACATCAACAAGTACGATACCCTATGGAATCGAATGCAACTTCGTTGCTCCTCTGCTTCGGAAACCGACCGATCCGCTCTACCGTTTGTTTTTAAATCGGTATTCGAGTCAACCGAAGCCAAAGCCGCCGTTCTCCTCCGTTCCCTGCCTCCGTCGATGAGCAACATTGTCGACAACCTCCAAACCAAGAAGGACCTTACCTACAATCATGTCTACAACAAACTGTTGGACTTGAAATCCTCGGTTAATTCTGAGGACGATAAGGCGTATAAAAGCGCTGATGTCAAAGGAAAGGGAAAGGCTCGCGATACGGTCCGCCGGCAACCGGCCGAAACGAAGAAATGTTCCTACTGCAAAAAGCACTACCCCTCTGCTCGCAGTGAAGGTCACTCCTGGAATGAGTGTAACAAGCTGAAGGCTGACGACGAGAAGCGAAAGAAGGATAGAGCCGGACACTCGGCTAAGATCAGAAAGGAAGAGACATCCAAACTGGTCAGTACCTCTACCTCCTCACCTCCTAAACAAAAGACCCCTTACCCGAATCAATGGGTTGTCGATACAGGCGCAAGCTCACACATGACCTCGAACCTAGACCTTCTTTCAAACTTCGAACCCTCACAAGGCACAGTTAAGTTAGGCGATGATTCGGTAATAGAATCATGCGGCCGTGGAACAGTGAAGCTTAAGGCCAAAACATCTGATGGCCGGACAGCCTCTGTCTTTCTACAACGGGTTCTTTGGGTTCCTAAGTTGGGTTCTTGCAACTTGTTGTCGTGGCGCACTGTCGTTTCTTTGGGAAAAGATTTTTCTTTGCGCAGTTCTGGGAAGGATATGTATGTTTTTAGGGAAAATAAAACAGAGGTTCTATGGGGAAAGCTTGACGGACAGGACTATGTTGTGCAAGAGGAAAAAGAGACGGCGAACAAGATGACTTACAAAGAGTGGCATGAAGCCCTTGGACATCCATCCCCGCAATACCTCCAAGCCGACCACTACTCCGACTCTCCCGCTATTCCTACTGTTCCGAAAGACTGGCAATGCGAAACCTGCATCACCTCCAAGTCAACTAAGTTAAAGCCCAAACCAACTGAGAAACGATGTGACACACCTTTCGAGTTAATTCACTCTGACCTTAGCGGACGATTCTCCAAACCCTCCTTTGGCAAGTCCTGGTACTACGTCACCTCCATCGATGACAATACACGCTATGCATGGATCTACACCATAAAAGCGAAGTCCCACACTGTAAAAGTATTCGAACAGTTCATCAATGAAAGAACAACCCAGGATTCCACCACCATCAAAAGATTCCGTACTGACAACAGAGGCGAGTACATCAATGACAAGATGCTTACCCTTTTTCAGAAGCATGGAATTGTACATGATAAGACCCCTCCTTACTCACATGAATCTAATGGTGTTGCCGAACGGTACAACCGTACCATCATCATATCGACAGGCTCTATGTTGACTGGACTTACCCTTAGCCTTTGGGCCAAAGCAGTCTCCACCGCCGTCTACCTTAGCAACAGACTCCCTAACCGAGCCATAGGAAACTCAACGCCCTATGAAGCTATCTACAAAACAAAGCCGTTGATCAACCACCTGCGCCCATATGGGACCAAATGCTACGTCCATATACCAGAGGAGAAAAG
The DNA here is from genome assembly GCA_900010015.1 of Tuber aestivum. Lineage (NCBI taxonomy): Eukaryota > Fungi > Ascomycota > Pezizomycetes > Pezizales > Tuberaceae > Tuber > Tuber aestivum. The sequence continues at coordinate 9,357 of LN891079.1, forward strand.
AAAACCTGGGACGAAGCTACAGCCCTGGGCCTTGGAAGGATATCTTGTCGGTTATACCTCCTCCGACAAAATATACCGGATATATATACCATCGCGACATCGGATCTCTGAAACAAGACAAATCCATTGGACAACCAAGACAATTATACCGCTTGACCCAACTGGACCGTCGGATCCAAGACAACTGACCCATACATCGGAGACCTTTGCGACCGTCACGCTTCCGTCTTTCTCGACAGCCTCGCAACCTCGCGACAAGCCTCAGGAAATAGAAGATGATGACCAACCTTTCCCACTACCAGATGTTGAAGTACATCCACCTCCACCACCAGAACATCCAGAAGACTACGAGAATCCCGCACCTCCTTCTCCAACTCTGGAACCACCTGCCCAAGAACAGGATCAACCACCGGAACCCGCAGAAGGAACAAGGACTGGGTCTGGACGAGTTTCAAGACCACCAGTTCGATATGGCAGAAATGCTACCGAAATGCCCGACGAGGACCCTACCACTTATCACCAAGCTATAAACAGCCCCTACCGTGACCAGTGGACCTCGGCTATGGACTATGAAATTCTGGCGCTCGAGAAGAGTGGAACCTTTGATGATGTCGATAAACCGATTGGACAGAAGATAATCGAAAGCAAGTGGGTTTATAGAGTTAAAAGAAACGCTGATGGCACCCTTGAAAGGTATCGAGCAAGAGCCGTCGCTAAAGGGTTTGGACAAATCCCCGGCTACGACTTCGAAGAACCCTTTGCTCCCGTCATACGTTACGAATCTCTCCGCTTTCTTCTCGCAATCTGCGCTAAAAACAAATGGCAACGGCGACAATTCGATGTTAAATCCGCTTTCCTCTACGGCGAATTGAAAGAAGAAGTTTACATGTGACCGTTACCTGGGTTCGGTGACGAAGGCAAAGTATGGAAACTTAACCGATGTCTCTATAGACTTAAGCAATCTGCAAATGAATGGTATGCTCTCTTTGCCAGATTGTTGACCTCCAGAGGATTTACGAGGTCATCCCTCGAGCCATGCAGGTTTGTTCACAATAAACACGACATCTACGTTTCGATTTACGTTGATGACATCGCTATCCACGCAGCCGATACCCCCGAAGCTACATCTCTCATAGAAGACCTGAAAACGGCATTCGAGATTACAGATCTAGGGGAAGCCACATTCCTCCTCGGCTTGCACATCGCATACGCACCAGACGGGCTACATCTTACCCAAGAGCAATACATCAAGTCAGTCCTCAAACGATTCTCAATGGAAAACTCTAATAGCGTCTCTAAACCCTTACCAAAAGGCATTCAACTTACGTCAGGGACCAAAGACACACGCATTCCAGACCCCTCCAAATACCAATCAATGATAGGATCACTCATGTATCTGACTACTGGCACAAGACCCGATCTAGCGTACACAATTTCTTTCCTCTCTCGATTTTCTGCTTGCCCTACCGAACAACAGCTCAAGGCCGCTAAACACGTCCTTCGATATGTTAACGGAACAAAACACATTGGACTCTTCTACCCTTACAACGCGACAAACGCTATCGATACCTACGTTGACGCTGACTTCGCCTCTTGCCTCGATACCCGCCGTTCTTTTTAGGGATACATTGTACTTCTCAACGGTGCATGCATCTCATGGCGCTTGAAGAAGCAAACCTCGGTCGCACTATCAACAACCGAAGCCGAATACGTCGCAGTGTCACTTGCCGCAAGACAAATCCAATGGTTCCGAAAGGGCCTCAAAGATATCCGTCTCGACTTACCGATCGCTGTACATGCAGATAACACCGGCGCAAACTTTCTCGCGAGAAACCATCAGCTAAACGACCGAACGAAACACATTGATATACACTACCACAAAATACGGGAAGAAATCGATAATGACTCGTTCACGCTCCTGAAGGTTGCCTCCTCCGATAACCTTGCCGACATCTGCACAAAAGCTTTAGCGAAACCGGCTCACGAACGATTAATGGGACTTTTGGGCTGTAGATAATAAGGGGAAGTGTTGAATTTTCTAATTCGTTTTATATGTATATTCTTCTTGATAATATCGTATATTCCTCTACTTAGTATTATTTCTAGTTCACGGACATTACTACAGCGGAGTATGTATTACGTATATTTCATTGATATTTCATGATACGATTAGGGGATTATGGCGTGCTTTTCTTATCTGGTGTTCGGGTTTATTTCTTACATTTTATGCATCATCATGCATGGCTATCGGTCATTTGATTTACAATTATGTTTTAATTATCCGTTCACACCACCTCAGATTTAGGCATGTTTTCTGGGATTTCCTTGGCAGTTCTTTAGGGTCAAACACGTTCGCACTTATGTTTTTCCTACTTATGTTACGGTCAAACATGTTGATACTTATGTTTTCCCTTACATTTCCTCTTAGTTACGCGAAGGATGCGCACCTGTATAAATAGGGGTTACCACCCATCTCGCTTAAGAGAATTAAGGACAAGAACTACTACCAATCTACCTTCATACAAAATTCCTCCTCGCTTAGCGTGCCCACAGTATACTCTTACTACTGTGTTGTACTTTCGTACAAAGTTATTAAGATAGTGCCGTACCCACACATTTGAACATGGAGTAGCGGCAAATGGAAGCTTACATGAGATAAAGAGTCCTGACATCGGTAGGACCGAATTCTTAAACTAGAAGTGTGGCATCAGGAGTTCTCAGTGAGTTGGAGGCTCCCGGGGGAGATGGGGACCAAGTCCAGATGCCAGAGGATGGGATGGTGTGAACCAGATGAGGGGACGCTGGGTATCAAAACACTGTATCGCGACTCTGAAACGAGCAGATACGCTAAATGCATTACTACAGGACGGAGAAAGAAGGTGTGGATACAGGCGTCTGGAATTGTTACACATATGAACGCACAGACCTTCCCCGCCTACATACCTCCTGAAAACCGCGAAGATTTCATAGCCAACATGCCCCTCCGGTACCCCCGTTGGCCCAGTATGCAGTAATAGTGTCGCCGGAATTTGGTGTCCTGACTGTATAAACCGGTGAAAACGAAGCATGCGTGATAACACCTTATACGTCAGCGCTGTCCGTCCAACTGGTAGCTATCCGCAGTACGTATAAGAGAGGAGCTCAGACCATGTCTGAAGAGTGGAACGGAGTCAATTGGAGGGGTAACCGTGGAGCTACAAGCTAAGCGAGGTTCAGCACCTCGAAGATAGAGAGCAAGTGTTGGGATGAAATTGCCAACAGTTCAATGAGTTATCGGGATGTGCCCGTAAGAACGAGGCATGAAGCCCAGTCTAGTGCTCGTACAGTGTAGAGCCAACCGGATGCCTATCTGTGTATGAGGAACTTGCCCATGATGTTGACTAGTCCGATCGTGACGGAAAGTCTTCCAAGTCAATGCAGTCAAGTTGTGAAGACAACGAGGCATTTGATAAGTCTATCGACTGAGCTGATCACTCCAGTCAGAGTAAGGAGGATGGTGAGTTGGCTCGAAGTGAGACCACTCGTTCATACCTAAACCTCTGAGATGAAGGAATCATGCGTTTTTGCCGGAGAGGTTTGGAACGTCCTCGCAGACACATGACAACACATGGAGACGGTAGTCCGAGGAAGATGCAAAGTTTGTCAGGGTCAAACAGAATCCCCGTACAATAGGAGGGGATGGAAATTAGGAACAGTATATTGTTTGGTAATAGATAGATGTAGCCCGCGACCACCCAGACGTGGAATATAAATATCGAGGTGCCTCCTTAGCTTTCAGAGCATCCTCCGTCTCCGCTACACCTCCGGCGATTGAAAACTCAACCCCACGGTTTTTATCGTGAGTTTTTTGTTTCGTCGCGAAACTTTCTCCACCCTCCTGCCCACTCCTGCCTTTGGCCTCGGCCTAGGGGAGTCTGGCTCTTCTTTCCTCTCCCGCCCGGGGTATTGACTTCGGTCTACCGTCGCAGGGCCCTCTCTCTCCTCTGGGGTGGGTCGTTCGGAGGCCCTCCTGGGCTGGCTGGCAGGTGGTGGGATCCCTTCCACTACAGTGACGCTATCTCTCCCAGAACAAGGGACTACATGAGAGACGCGGTAAAACACCTGCTATGCTTTGCCTAGGCGGCTGTTGATGATCTTCCTTCCCCCTTCCTCCTCCCCCCACGCGTGGTGGGGAGTCCTCTCCTCCTCCTGAGTTGGCCTCGCTTAACCTTCTCACGGTCGGCAACCCCTTAACCACCATCGTCAGACGGCCGGGACTACAGTTGCAGTAGGGGAGAACAGCCAACAGGCTACGGTCGATCTCCCCATTCTCTTATCTCCCTAAGAGGCTGCCTAGTCAGACACGAACGCGATACTTATAGACGATGTTTAAGGTCTTTGGGTCTACCCCACCGCTCTCCTCTCCCGACAGTCGAATCGGCTGGCACCCTACTGCTGCACCTTCCCCTCCCCCCGGTTATCGCCCACGGCCGGCTGGTCTCCTCCTTCCCTCCATGGTATTGCACTGTCTCCTTGGAGTGGGTCTGGGGGGGCCCCCTATCTTAGCGCGCTTCATGCGTCGCTTTCCGCTTGAATGAGTGGACTCGCCCTTCGGGGCCTACGTGGCTTGCTACTAACCTTTCTTTTGTCTTTTTGGGATTTCTCAGTGGGTTTTCCTGGCCCTTCTTGCTTTCTTCTTAGCTAGGATTTCCTTGTTCGTCCATCTAGCCGGGCTTGGGTTTCTTTTCTTTGAGGCGAGATGTTCGGTTGGCTCCATAACCAGAGGGGCTTGGGGGGTTGGCTTTTTCCTCTGGCGAGAGGAGGGATATGGGTTTTTTGTCGTCATAGCTAGCGCTCTATACGTTTTTTGTACCCTAAACAAATAATCAATGAGTTAAATAAAAAAAAAAAGGAGAAATCCTTAGCTTTCAGAGCACGCTCCGCGCCCTCTACTTTCCTCTCGCTTAAAAACATTACCGCATTCGGCCAGGTAAAACTCCAGGGTTTTGCGTAGCAACCATCTCCACACACCTAATTCCTCCCTCACTTAGGCTTCAGTCTCTAAGTGCACAGCCCTCTCACTACCCCGCACTGCCCCCTTCACCATGGAGGGGCCTGGTCCGGGCCCTTCAAGGTCTGGCTCTCGAGCCTCCAGTCGTGCCTCTCCCTATGAGTCAAGTGCTCCAACCCCCTCTCTCCCCGATAATCTCACCCTGATAAGGGATGAACTAGCCCGCACTCTCCGCCACATAGGACAGGCAGCCCCCCCTATTCCCCCCCTACCAACGCTCAGCTTCTGCATCTGTCTGCTGGCGAGGTCATCCTCCTACCACTAGTCTGCA
>LN891079.1:55969-71075 GCA_900010015.1 Tuber aestivum
TGTGGTGTGGGTTGGGTCCTGGTAGACGCAATCTTGTGTAACAGACAGGGTCTGAGGGTCGGGTAGCCCAAGGCACACCACGATCAGTATAGGCAGGAATCTGGAGACGAGGTCTAGGTGCGGGGGTACAACCGAAGCGAGTTGTACGAGGTTCGGGGTTCAGGGGTTCAGGGTCAGGGTTCAGGGGTTCAAGAGGACGCTAGAAAGTAGAGAGTGTAATTCCTAGGTACAGGTGTCCGAAGGAGATTACCAGATTACGTAAAGAACATAAAGTATAAGGGGGCACACCCCCTTATATAGATAGGAAATCCTCCATGATCACTAATACAAAAGAAAGCCCTTGGCGTCGCGCGCAGCCGCGATCTTTCCATCATGTTCCGCCAGGTTCTGTTGCGTGGCAACCTATCCCAATCATAACACGAAGGAAATCCTACAACGCAACCAAAGAAACCACAGCCGATATATGCAACCAAAAGTCCAATGTTCCTCCACGTCCAGCACGCTGGGTGGCCGTGATATATATGCACATCAGTTCCTGCGAGAAGTTTACCAATACACCTGCCAGAGTGAAAACCTCTGCGCATCAGTGTCTCGTCAGTGGCTAACTGTCGAGACCCTTAGGAAAGCTAACTAAATGACTCTCTTCCCATATACTATGACCTATGCAAGCACTCGTAGACATCAGCTGTCCTCCGGCTAAGTTCCATCTTTCTTGATTACGAACTTAGGGGGTCTACGACGCTCCCCCGGCGAGCTGTGTCGGCGGCGGGACCCATAGGCGCTACCCATGGTCCCTTACCCCTGGAACACCACTCACCGTGATAAGTGTCATGCTATTAGAGTCTTCATACAACCCACAAAGAGCCTATGGCAAAGGGGCACGTATAGGCTTGATTGGCGTAAAACCTTCCCAGATGTCTCCGGCACTACCCGGGACTACTCTGGGGACCCATCCGGATAGCTCGCGCTAACTCCGTCAGTTTTGGTCTGTTTTACTCCGTTCCTTTTGGAGAAGGTACTTGACCTTCTCACCTTGGCCCCCCTTATATATGCTGCAAACAACCTCCGGTCAGACGGATGGCGACGACGCATACAGTGTTATGGACATGGCTTCATAGATTCCATTTAACTAGCATGACGGCAACTCCACCCATTTTGGCCCATGACCCCCGGGGCGAACCCTGGGGCCGCAGGTACCTGTTAGGAATAATTGTACCAAGTTACAGCTTGTTCGGAGCACTATACCTCCTTCCGGAGTCTTCCGATCAAAGTGCAATCATGTTCCCGTTGAGCGTCATTACGTAACAAACAATCCTAACATTTCCCGGAATTGCTCTGAGATCATTTCCAACAGAAGGTAGGGTAATAGTGTCCCAAAGGTAGGGTAAGTATGTCCATGGTGACGCGAAACCAGTCTCCATGGTAGGGTAACGTGACTTCCTTAGGTAGGGTAAACTCACCCGCCCTTCTGACCTAACCTTTAGGCCAAAGCGGACATAGTCACGTTACTACCACTACTTAGGTACACCAAATACCTTAAGTACCTTCTGTTCTTAGAGATATCCTGACCATCAGATATCTCTTAGATATGCGCCTGTATACCTTCCTTGTCTACCATCAGACCTCTTGGTCTTTTGTATAGGCGTAGACACAGGTTACCATAGCTCTATAACTTAGGGTCGTTACACTACCCCACAAGCGCCAAATGGCGGCCTTAAGGATGGCATGCTCCCCACCCGAAATAAACCCCGCTGTGGCCAGGCTCCCCTCATCCTTTCCCTCTGCATCAGCAACAAGGGCCCCGGACTCCAACCGGGCCCTGTCTGTTAGGCTGAAGGGGAACGCATACCCCCTTCTCTGGAAGACCCCTAGGCCTTCTCCCACTGTACGATCCCACCGCCCTAGTGATGGCATAGCTCATTCCCTGGCTCAAATCGCCACCAGGGGGACTCTTCTGGCCCTGAACAGGCACCTGGTCCCCGGGGCGGTCAATAATCTTTCCTCCTCACAAAACTACTCCCTCCTGAAAGCTACCACCTGGTCCCTCCTTTCTCAGGACTGGGTGCTGGAGGCCCCCCCCCCTCTATACTATCCCTATCCACCGCCGGAGGCCCCGCACCCTGTCATGGGGCTGGACCGCTTCCTGGCTGGAAGAATACATCAAATGAGAGCTGGAAAGAGCTATCTGGCAGCCCACACACCCTTGAACGAGCCAGACAAACCCACCACTTGCTCTGCCTGTGGCCTTGAGCCAGAGACCATGCAACATGCTGTCCTCTCTTGTCCCTCTAAGGCCTCCTCGAGACTGCTCCATATCCTGGGAGTTGATTCTGTGGCCTGTGAGGCCCCCCTGTAGGCTGATAAGGACCTCTTATAGGGCTTAGCACAATACATTTCCGATACCAGAACCAATTTCCCCCCCGCCATGGGTGGGGGATAGGCGTCGCCCAGTACGAACCTAGTTTCAGATTGAAGTAGCGGTTCGTTTTGTTGTCTTTCCTGACTTTATTTGACTTTCCATGCGTTATGTTCCCTGCGTGCGGGAGGAGGCTTGTCTTTCCTTTTGTGATCAGTCACCCTGGCGGGCGCAGTGGGTTGTATTACTCACAGGCGGGGATTATTGGTGGGGAAATATTTCATTACTGTTTGTTGTTTTTGACATTAAGGTTTTATTTTTGCTATAGCTAGCGCTCCATGCAGGTTCTTGTACCTTAACAAAGAATATAGGAGTTAAACAAAAAAAATGAAAAAAATGAAAAAATCATTAGCTTTCAGACATCCTCCGTCTCCGCTACACCTCCAGCGATAGAAAGCTCAACACCAGGGGTTCTATCGTGAGTTTTTTGTTTTGTCGCGAAACATTCTCCACCCTCCCGCCCACTCCTGCCTTTGGCCTCGGCCTAGGGGAGTCTAGCTCTTCTCTCCTCTCACGCCCGGGTATTGACTTTGGTCTAGCGTCGCATGGCCCTCTCTCTTCCTGGTAGTTGGTCGGTCGGAGGCCCTCCTTGGCTGGCAGGCAGGTGGTAGGATCCCTTCCACTATAGTGACGCTATCTCTCTCAGAACAAGGGACTACATGAGAGAGGCAGTAAAACACCTGCTATGCTTTGCCTAGGCGGCTGTTGAAGATCTTCCTTACTCCTCCTCCCCCCACGCATGATGGGGAGTCCTCTCCTCCTCCTGAGTTGGCCTCGCTTAGCCTTCTCGTGGTCAGCAACCCCTTAACCACCATCGTCAGACGGCCGGGACAACAGTTGCAGTAGGGGAGAACAGCCAACAGGCTACGGTCGATCTCCCTATTCTCTTGTTCCCCTAAGAGGCTGCTGAGTCAGACACGAACTGTAACTGGAGCTGGTACTCAGTTATTAGTTTCTTTTATGTTTTGTTTTAAGTATCAGTTAATACTTGGTTAGTTTTACGGATTGATTGAGTAAGAACCTGAGTGAGAACTCATGATCGTACTCAAACATATGTACTTAAAAAGACTGCCAGTTTCTACTAAGGAAAAGGGCAGACTACGACAGTTAGTATGCTAATATACTCGGTTGAACCGTTATCTTTATTTTCCTATTATACCACCGAAGCCTCCCGTAGCGAGCTTAGAAACAGTCGATGTCTGGTAGATTGTCGGCTCGCTCTTATTGTACTAGCGACGTGACTGGCGCCCTGAGGTGAACACGTGTCACAAACTGTGACTAAGCGAGGCAGATTTTACATAGCTCGCAATACTGAGCTATAGGTATGTTAGGGATTTCACATGACGCACACTAGTGCCCCATAGGTTATTATGTTTACCTGTTTGTGACTCATAGTTGTGAGTCATATGATGTTATGAAGTTTCGCACATGACTCATACTTATGAGTCATGGGTTTCACTCGGGTGACGTGAGTTGCGCACCTGACTTGGTTATTATAATTTGATTGATTTAAGGAATGTTGCGCAGCAACTCATAGGAGTCGACTGAGGGATTTCAGGTGATTCATAGTTATGAGTCACAAGGTTCGCGTGACGCATAAGTATGAGTCACGCCAGGTGAAGAGCTACTATTTAAAGGGTCACTAGGACCCCTAGTATTAGCTCTTCACACGTTCTTCTTGTTTATTTCCTACCTCTAAGTTATTATCATTAAAACCTACCTTTACACTCTTTCAGATTTATCTTAAGAAACCCAAGAATTGTCTTTCCTCCCACGAGCAAGAAGTAAGTCCAAAGCGAGGACTAAGGAGAAGAATAAGGAGATAGGCGCGAACAAGATAGTAGTCATAGGACTGGACTATCGTGATTGCGTAGGCACAGGCCTAAGAACTATCACCTTACACTAAGAGAAGTATCGTTACCTGTCGCTAGGTCCTACTCGGAAGGATTCTTAACCTTAGAACATGTCTACAACGCGACACTTAATGATTACACCACGGATCATTTCAACCGAGACCACAAGGGAGACATAGACGTCCAAGACGACAGTCTAGGATTAGGAGGATTGGAAGAAGCGCTTAGCGAAGGAAGCCGACACTCAGCGAGATCAACAAGTCCTGTCACCCCCGAACCTATCACTCCACCTATACAAGAAGAAACTCCAGACACACCAAGACCTGAAAGAATGTCAGGACCAGCACCACCACCAGGACCGCCACCAGCGGGGCCAGCCCTGTTCACGTGAGAAGAAGTGCAACAGATGATACGGGAAGAAATCCGAACCAAGGACCAGAAACCGAAAGTTAAAACACCACCAAGATACGATGGTGAAAGAAGCAAACTACGGGGATCTATGGTCCAACTCCTCACATACTTCAATGCAGTGGGATGGAACCAAGGATACGATGATGACAAAATACGCTACACCTTGACCCTACTCGAAGGAGCGGCCCTACAGTGGGTTACTCCTATAGTGCTCAGTCAGACACCTGTACCATGGACAACCTGGGACAGCTTCAAAATCATATTCGAAGCCCACTTCATGAATATAGAACTGAGCCAATCGGCGCGGAACAAATTGGAAGACATCAGACAAGGAATGAAGAATGTCACCGATTCTTGGTATGAATTAAGACTTCTCCAATACGACGCTGAATGCGACGAAGCAACAGCTATGAGATGGTTTATAAAAGGTCTGAAGAGGACCTATCAAGAAGCCTGGAGATACAGCAAGGAAAAATTCACGACTACAGAAGCCATGGCCAGCTCGGCCATTCGAAAAGAAATTCAATTTGGACAACTAGACTGGATACAGCAGAATCAGCCAGCCTCGACCCAGTCTAACCAAGCGAACACGGGATACCAAAACAACCCCAGGAACCAGAATAGAACCTATAGGACCACGACGCAAGGAGGCGATGCAATAGACCTGGACGTAACAAGAAGAAGACCATCGCTCAACCCCGGCAGAGACAAATACCTTAGGAGACGAAACAACAATCTGTGCCTAAGATGCGGAATAGCAGGGCACATGATCAAGGATTGCAGGCGGTCTGCTAACCCAAGTCAAGGAAGAAGCCAACAGCATACCAGGCCAAGCACCAGATTCTAACCCCACAGCAATATCAGAGAAATTGATATCGAAGATGAATACGAAACGGTGGCAAAAGACGAAGGTCCCCAGCAATAGATGGTCTGCGGGACCCTCCGAAAAACAAACCCATCTCGACGGCCAACTACTACACTCTTTTAAGTCAGAAAAGGAACAATAACGACAATGATCATATCATGATCGAAACCACAATATACGACGATAAAAAACAAACAATCAGGATACATGCGATGCTCGACTCGGGAGCAACTGAAGACTTCATATATGAAGAAGTCTGCAAGAAATATCAGTTAAAAACCAAGAAAACAAAAAAAGAAAGGCAGATTTACCTAGTAGACGGAAAACCCAGTGATATGGGGCCAATTACCCATATAGCGCAAGTACCTATGAACATTGGGAATCATAGGGAAGTGGCGACCTTCCAAGTGGCGAATCTGCAACACCATGAGATAATCCTAGGGATGCCATGGTTACGACAACATGACCCCACCATCAGTTGGGAAGAAGGAAAGGTTGCGTTTACCAGCCAACGATGTACGACATGGTGTCTCAATAGCTCACCGGTAATATATGCAACACCAGAAGAAGAAGCAATACAAGAAAACTTAGACGCGAAGTTCAATCAAGTTCGATCAAGAAAGGATCCAAGGATCAGAGTCAAGAAGTTAAGCCACGAGGCCAAGATACCCACGAAAGGGTCTGAGAAGGCGGCAGGTCATGACCTATACGCCAATGAAAAAGTCACAATACCAGCCAAAGGGCAGGTAGTCATCCCTACTGGAATAGCCATAGAGCTACCTCAAGGCACCTATGAGCGTATAGCACCACACAGTGGTCTCGCAGTCAAATATCGACTCACTACCAATGCGGGAGTAATAGACGCCCACTGTACTGGTGAACTGAAAGTTGTCATGGTCAACCAAGGGGACAAGGATCACGAGATGAACAAAGGCGACAAGATTGCGCAGCTGATCATCGAAAAAATCAATGAATGAGAATTCCAAGAGGTGTCAAACCTGAGGGAAACAATCAGAGGAACTAAAGGGTTTGGAAGCACAGACAACCAAAACCCAACCGAGAAGAAACAACCAAAGGTCGAAATCAATAGGATATCGGCACAAGTATTCAACAAGTTCTACCGCTGAGGAGAAGCGGCAGGGATCCTTAAATGGGATACCCAAGAAGAAGGAATAAGTCTGGCCAAAATTAACATCAGTACAGAACTGGCCATAAGGAGTCGAACTCAAGCAAAAGAGGAAAGATTGGATCGAGTAATACCAAAGAATACCACCAACACCTGGACCTATTCCAAGAAAAGGAATCAACCAAGCAACCACCTCACAGACCTGAGGTAGACCTGGCAATCGACCTGGAAAGATCTACTGCGGAACTACCAAAGAAAAGAATATACCTATTGGGAGAAACCGAACTGGAAGAACTAAGAAAATATATCCAACAAAACTTGGAAAGGGGATGAATAAAACAATCCTATGCTAATGGAGGATCACCCATCCTCTTCATCAAAAAAAAAGATGGGAAGTTAAGATTATGCATTGACTACCGAGCACTCAATGGCATAACCAAAAAGGATAGGTACCCCCTACCTCTAATTGGCGAAGCATTGGACCGACTAGCATCAGCCAAATACTTCACCAAATTAGACATACGGGACGCATACCATAATGTCAGAATCAAAAAAGGGGACGAATGGAAGACAACCTTTACCACGAAATATGGGAATTACCTATACCTCGTCATGCCCTTCGGACTAACCAATGCACCAGCCTCATTCCAACGATGGATCAACAACGTGCTCCACAAGTACCTGGATATATGTTGTATTGTCTATCTAGACGATGTACTCATATATTCCAAAGATATGGAACAACACAAAAAGGACGTTAGCAACATTATGGCAGACATCAAAGCATCGGGAATGAGATGCAAACCAAGCAAATGCGAGTTCCACAAAAAAGAAACGGAATACCTAGGATTTATCATCAATGGAGAAGGGGTACAAATTGACCCAGTCAAAACCAAAGCAATATGGGAATGGGAATATCCAAAAAACAAAACAGATATACAATGTTTTATGGGATTCTGCAACTTCTATCGAAGGTTTATAGAAGGGTTCAGCTGAACTGCTAAACCCATATATAACCTGACCAAAAAGAACGCCAAATGGGACTGGGGACAAAAGGAAAAGAAGGCCTTCGATGAGCTAAGGACGAAGATTACCCAAGGACCAATACTGGTACACTTTAATCCAGAAAGAGAAACGAGGATCGAAACGGACACTTCTAAATATGTATGCTCAGGCATACTATCCCAAAAATGCGAAGACGGCAAATGGAGACCAGTAGCGTTCCGATCCAAAACAATGACTCCAGCAGAATGCAACTATGATGTCCACGATAAGGAACTATTGGCTATAGTTTAAGCATTGAAGGAATGGAGAAGATACGCACAAAACAACAACTCATTGGTCAAAATCCTTACAGACCACAAAAACTTAGTACCTTTCATGACTATGAAGGAACTAAATGGACGACAAATAAGATGGATGGAAAAACTGAGCACTTACAATTTCAAAATCGATTCTCGTCCAGGAAAAGAAGCAGGAAAACCGGATGCATTGACTCGAAGATCAAACGACAAACCTAACACCCCAGAAGATGAGAGAATCAAGCAAAGACAGCAAGTACTGTTGCCAAAGGAAAAATATTTCCAAACCAAAGACGAAGACAGTGGATACGAATCCCTAAATGAAATTCATACAAGGATGTCATTGGAAGAAGATATCAGGAAAGAAAGCTCACACAACAAGGAATGTCAAAGGATAAGACAGGAGCTAGCGACTGGTAAGAAGAAAATAAAAGGCATAGCCCTAGGACTGTGCCAATGGAAGGATGAACACTTGCGGTACGACGGAAAAATATGGATACCGGATAAAGAAAGATTACTCACAGAAATTATACGACACCATCACGACCCCCCATATGTGGGACATGGAGGAATGGCCAAAACTACCGAGTTCATCACCAGACGATACTATTGGCCAAAAATAAGGGAAGATATCAAACAATACATCAAAAACTGCGACATATGTCAACGAACCAAAGTGGTTCGACATGCACCCTATGAACTACTCAAGTCGAATGAAGCACCTGAAAAACCATGGAAATCAATATCACTTAACTTCATCACGGACCTACCAAAGTCAGACGATCAAAATGCTATTCTAGTAGTAGTTGATCGCCTGACTAAAATGAGTCACTTCATACCTTGCAGAACGGATATGACGGCAATACAATTTGCGGAAATATTTCTAAAAGAAATATACCGACTACATGGTTTACCAAAAGATATCATTAGTGATAGAGGATCACTATTTACGTCAGAGATATGGAAAAAGATAACAAAAAAACTTGGAATAGAACGGCGCATGAGCACAGCATTCCACCCGCAGACAGATGGGCAAATGGAACAGATAAACGGCATATTGGAACAATACCTACGGGCATACGTCAATTACCAAAAGGATGATTGGAGCAAATGGCTACCAATGGCTGAATTCGCCTACAACAATGGAAAACAAGAAACTATCAAGACAACCCCATTCTTTGCGAACTATGGCCTACATCCAGAACACGAAAGGATAGGTCATATGCTCCAAGGAAAGATAACGGACAGAAAAGACATGAATCAATTACACGATATGTTACGAACCGAAATGGTCATGACACAACTACGACAGAAAGAAAACTACGATAGCCACAGAAAACTTGATCCGAACCTAAAGTCAGGAGATATGGTTTGGTTGCTGCCACGGAACATCAAAACCACATGACCAACGAAAAAACTGGATTACAAGAAAATAGGACCATTTAAGATCTTGGCAAAAATAGGAAGTCACGCTTATAAGCTCGACCTTCCACCGTCAATGAAAATACACAACACCTTCCACATCAGCCTTCTCGAACTCTATCAAGACAATCCTCTACCATCTCAAAAGAAACCACCACCACTGCCTATCGAAATAGATGGTAAATGAGAATACGAACTCGAAGAAATTACCAACTCTCTATTACATTACGGTTGACTGCAATACAGAGCAAAGTGGACGGGATACTCTCCGGAACACGACAAGACTTGGTACCGAGCCGAGAACTTCGGTCATGTGCAAAATGCAATCGACCAATTCCATCAATGATACCCGCACAAGCCATCAATCCAGCGTCGAAGAGGTACCAGAATCCAAGCAATCGAGGCCACAACTACACAGAACCGACACCTATCACTGGGAACTGCCCCAGATCAGATACCAGCAATTACCGATAACGTCGGCCCTACAAAACACCCCAGAACGCGATGTGTTCAAACACATTACACCAACAAGTCCGGGATACTGAACCCCCACCCCACCGCCAGCTCCAGTCAAGAAGGAGCTGAGCAACGAAGACTGGACCAACCTGGTAGACCTCAATGTAAGGAAAACCACCACACCCGAAAGGAAACAGGCGAACCTGTCATGGACGGCTTGCTACAATGACGAGTGCCAAGTGCACTTTACAGAAAAAGAGTACTCGGGATATTGGCCTCGAAGGACGAACAAATGGCCACCCAAGACCTCACCCTTGGGATCACCAACAAGATCCCCGACCCCAGAGCCAGAGGCTCTGGTACAATACATCCAACCACCTCCGAGGATAGAGTCGAAGAGGAGGGGGGCGAAAAAACAGAAATAGGCAAAACCCAGGAAAGCGAGGCATGTATCCTAGGAGAAAGAGATGGAAAAGGAGGAGACGGAGACGACGGTAATGAAATTGTTGGCAGAAGCAGAAGAGATGAAAAAATTGGTAGAATGGCAGGCGGAAAAGATCGGACAGCTCCAGAGCGAGCTAAGGGAGGAAACGAGGATAAGGAAGGCACTCCAGAACGACTGCAGGAGAGAAGAGAAGGAGGCGGAAAGAGCCCTGACAAGAGTACGGAAAGTAAGTGCTTGGTTAAACAAGGAAACCAAGTGGGGACTAGCCGCGGACAGGGCATGGGGATTGGAGGAAAGGTTGATATAAGCCCAATGGGACTCGGGCTGAGGGAGAGGAGAGCTAATGTCACAAACTGTGACTAAGCGAGGCAGATTTTACATAGCTCGCAATACTGAGCTATAGGTATGTTAGGGATTTCACATGACGTACACTAGTGCGCCATAGGTTACTATGTTTACCTGTTCGTGACTCACAGTTGTGAGTCATATGATGTTATGAAGTTTCGCACATGACTCATACTTATGAGTCATGGGTTTCACTCGGGTGACGCGAGTTGCGCACCTGACTTGGTTATTATAGTTTGATTGGTTTTAGGAATGTTGCGCAGCGACTCATAGGAGTCAACTGAGGGATTTCAGGTGATTCATAGTTATGAGTCACAAGGTTCGCGTGATGCATAAGTATGAGTCACGCCAGGTGAAGAGCTACTATATAAAGGGTCACTAGGACCCCTAGTATTAGCTCTTCACACGTTCTTCTTGTTTATTTCCTACCTCTAAGTTATTATCAATAAAACCTACCTTTACGCTCTTTAAGATTTATCTTAAGAAACCCAAGAATTGTCTTTCCTCCCACGAGCAAGAAGTAAGTCCTAAGCAAGGACTAAGGAGAAGAATAAGGAGATAGGCGCAAACAAGATAGTAGTCATAGGACTGGACTATCGTGATCGCGTAGGCACAGGCCTAAGAACTATCACCTTACACCAAGAGAAGTATCGTTACCTGTCGCTAGGTCCTACTCGGTAGGATTCTTAACAACACGTTATATTTTTTTAACCTTAACGAGTGGTTAAATACGTCGAATCAAGGCCTGATCAACCTACGAGGATTCAGCAAGACGAACGGTACCAGCAGAAGCGGCAGACCACGACAGTCGACTCCTGCATTGTCAGTGGTGTGTTATAGATCCACTTACGACTCGGAGTGGGTACGAGATCCGACAAGAAGGCCTAATCCAAAGGAAAGGAACAAAGCCACCCACAGAAACTACACCTGGTGCATTCTCAGGTTCACCAGCGAAAGAACGCAAACCACCAGCACTATCACCGCCTCCACCCCTACCTGACGGCTCTTCAGAAGAAGAAGAAGTCATGTCCGGCTCCTGAACCCCAGCCCCCCCACCTGACCCTCCAGCGGAACCACCCCTACAAAAGCCAAAACTAAAAATCTTGCAGCCTCCCACATTCTCGGGTAGAGGAGAGGACCTGAGACCGGAAGCATTCGAACGATGGCACACTAGCGTAAGGCAATACCTATCAGTATACAGAATAGAAATGAAGGATTATGGATCAGGAATCTATCTCGGAAGCTTCTGCACAGAAGATGCGACAGAAGCATACCATCAGTGCATTAAGGAATACCGAGAACCGGACAAAGTAAGGGCACTAACAACAGCCAACTTCCTACAAGATCGATTCCAATCATCCCATAATGCAGACGAATTACTCCAAAGATTCAACAATATCCAACAGACCCATGGAGGAAAAACGGATAAGATAAGAAAAACGGCAACATCATTCCTTATGTATCACAGTCCATTACCTGCGGGTACCATTTCAGCATATTCCCTCAAAAAACGATTCTATGAAAGCATGCATACCAAACTACGGCAGGTGGTCGAACCACAAGAAGCAGCATCCGATGATATACACGCAATTATCAAAAGAGCAGAAAGGCATGATGCCATCCTGTGGAATACAAATGCCTACAGGACAACGGATATAGGGAAGGACAAGGGGCAGAGGTACAATCCTACCAAAAATTTGAAAAAGAATGGAACACCGAGATCAAAAGACACCAAGCGGCAGTGACAGCGAAAGGACAACAATGAATGCTTTGAATGCGGAAAAAAGGGTCACTATGCTAAGGACTGTTATATGCGGAAATCCAAAGGCAAGCACATAACGAAGGAGGCTACCACGAACCTCCTGGAACAAGAAGAGGACAGCACCTACAAGGAAATTAGCATTAACACAGTAGTTGCGACTGTTAACTGCCACAAGACCACCCCAGTAACAACAACAAAAACACTCCCGCTCCAGTCACTGGAAGGAGTGGTAGAAATAAACGGCTTCCCCGCTAAAGTACTATTCAATACAGGAACGATAGGACATGACATCTTAAGCAATACTTTTGTGGCCACACACGGCATAAAAACACAACCTACAAAGTACCCAGTTACCCTTAATATGGCCATGAAAGGATCCTGATCAACTAGCGATAGCCAGGCAACCACCGCGGTTAGAATAGGGAAAGCAAACTTCTCAAACAATCCCATGCTGATCGGAAACATTGTAAAATACAACGCGCTCCTCGGAATGCCATTTATGACTCGTCACAAAGCGAGTATTGCCTGTGGGGACATGATGATTACCTTCCCAACTCAGAAAGTTAGGGTCTTATGCAAACCAACCAGCAGAGAACACAGGTCCGCAGTGTCTGAGGCTGGTCAGGCGATCATAGAAGAATACAACGATGTTTTTCCTGATGAGATACTGGACGGGTTACCACCCCTACAGAAAATCAACCACTGTGTACAACTAATACCTGGATCATGAATCAAAGATCAACCAACCTACTCAGTTCCAGAAGGATACAAAAAACAACTACACGAATGGATCCAGACGAAGTTAGTACAAGGGGTCATCTACCATGATACAGTAACAGGTGCAGCCCCTATGTTTGTACAACCAAAGAAGGACAGGGGAACTATCAGACCACTAGTCGACCTTAAGTGACAAAATGACCTAGTAATCAAAGACACCCCCTCCATACCCCGGCAACAAGATATCCTGAATGTGGGAGGATGGAAGAAATACCAAATCAAGATTGACCTCCGCGACGCATACTTCCAAACAAGGGTGGATCCCAAGGATGAACAAAATAATTCATTCAAGTCACTCTTTGGAACTATGATTAATCGAGTAATGTTACAAGGAGACAAGAATGCACCTGCCACCTTCATGCGCATAATGGAAGATTTATTAGGGGAATACCTACATGACTTCGTATGGGTATATATTGATGATATCCTGGTGTTTTCGGATATGGCGGAAGAGCATATAAACCATTTACGATTAGTTTGTGAAAAATTGCGCAAGGCATGATACTACGCGAGCAAAAAGAAATCAGACCTATTTGTAGATAAATTGGATATATTAGGCCACATCATTGACAATAAGGGAATCCATCCAGCCCCTGAAAAAATACGGGCCCTGGAAGAATGGACAACACTGACGAACAAAAAGGAACTACAATGATTCCTAGGGTTGCTAAACTATGTGGCACAGTTCCTGCCGCATCACGCCACTTTGGCAGCCCTGCTCACTGATCTGACGGCTGGGGCTGAGTGGGTGTGGACACCGACCCATGATCAGGCATTCAGAAACACTAAATGCCACCTCAAGTAACACAAAGTCATTATTAAGAATCCTACAGAGTAGGACCGAGCGACAGGTAATGATACTTCTCTTGATGTAGGGCGATCGTTCTCAGGCCTGTGCCTATGCGATCCAGATAGTCCAGTCCTGTGACTACTATCTTGTTCGCCCCTATCTCCTTATTCTTCTCCTTAGTCCTCGCTTAGGACTTAACCTCTCCTCGTGGGAGGAAAGACAATTCTTGGGTTTCTTAAGATAAATCTTAAAGAGCGTAAAGGTAGGTTTTATTGATAATAATTTAAAAGTAGGAAATAAACAAGAAGAACATGTGAAGAGCTCATACTCAAGGGCCTAGTGACCCCTTTATATAGTAGCTCTTCACCTGGCATGACTCCTACCTCTTGTCACGCGAACCCTGTGACTCATAACCATGAGTTATGTGAAATCCATCAGAAGACTCCTATGAGTCGCTGCGCAACATGCCTAAAACCAATCAAAACATAATAACCAAGTCAGGTGCGCAACTTGCGTCACTTGAGTGAAACCCATGACTCATAAGTATGAGTCATGTGTGAAAATCATAACATTATGTGACTCACAACTGTGAGTCATGAACAAATAAACATAATAACCTATGGCATACTAATGTGCGTCATGTGAAATCCCAACATAGCTATAACTCGGAAGTCCGAGCTATGTGAAATCTGTTGAATTTTCTAATTCGTTTCATATGTATATTTCCTTGATAATATCGTATATTCCTCTACTTAGTATTATTTCTAGTTCACGGACATTACTACAGCGGAGTATGTATTATGTATATTTCATTGATATTTCATGATACGATTAGGGGATTATGACGTGCTTTTCTTATCTGGTGTTCGGGTTTATTTCTTACATTTTATGCATCATCATGCACGGTCATCGGTCATTTGATTTACAATGATGTTCTAATTATCCGTTCACACCACCTCAGATTTACGCATGTTTTATGGGATTTCCTTGGCAGTTCTTTAGGGTCAAACACGTTCGCACTTATGTTTTTCCTACTTATGTTATGGTCAAACACGTCGATACTTATCTTTTCCCTTACATTTCCTCTTAGTTACGCGAAGGATGCGCACCTGTATAAATAGGGGTTACCACCCATCT
>LN891079.1:71461-94981 GCA_900010015.1 Tuber aestivum
TACTCTTACTACTATGTCGTACTTTCGTACAAAGTTATTAAGATAGTGCCGTACCCACACATTTGAACAGGTTATGAGCCCGGCGCCTCTATAACTATACCACATACACCTACACGCTTCCTACCCATGACGATCGAAAGATTTCACCCAATGCGAAACATTTCTAACTTCGAAACGAAACAAATTCCTTTGAGTCGAAAACATTGATCAAACAGAAACTTTGTTTGAAACGAAACTTTATCGCTCGGCACGAAATTTTCTCGGCGAAACGTTCTTGGCATTCACCCTCACTTAAAAGCAGAATCTGCCACCCGTTCCCTCCAAATCCTCTTCTTTCCTTAGGCACCGCTCACGCGGTCCTCCATCACCTCTCCGGTACTTCTCATTCTTTTAGGAGCCTGAATCAGACCCTGCTGGCGAAACTCAGTGGGCCCCAGGTGCAACCGGGGTGTTTTGCAAACAGGCTTTCACTAATATAGAAGTGCTGGCCAATGGGGGTGGTGGTTAATAACAGAAAGCGGAGATTCCTTAACATAGGTTAAAACAAAAATAACCTATTTGCATGTCCAATACCTTTGGACAACCCCCATATCCACCACACGACGAACCCGACGAAAAAGAACTCGAGCAACCTCCTCTCCCTCCGATACCTCCACTTCCTCCGGCCCCTCCTCCTACTGATCCAGCTGCATCACCGCCGGGCGCACCGCCTCTACCTCCACCAATGGATCCCGCAGGCCCTGCCAACCTGCCACCGCAAAATCATGCCACCAACTCTAAGCGAGACTGGGCACCCACCTACAAACTGAGCTCAATCCCAAAGCTCACGGGCCCAGAAAACTACAGAATGTGGCGTGACATATCAGAATATGTTCTAACTTTATTTAATTGTTGGAAGATAGTAAGAGGAGAAGAAACATTACCGGAAGCCGGAGCAACTATCGGAAATGACAATGATGAAGATGCTCAAGATTCTTTCCGCCATCGTTACCAGTGGGCCTCGGCCTACTTCCTTGAAACGATTGATCCACAATGGCTAATCTTGTTGGCCATACACCAGACACCTCCTGCCATTTGGACAGCCTTCGAAGATAAGTTCGCTCGTGAAAATACCTCCACCTTCTTTGACCAGCTAAACGCGGTCCTCGATTCCAAGTACGATACGTCCGAACCTATGCGGGACCACATCAACAAGTACGATACCCTATGGAATCGAATGCAACTTCGTTGCTCCTCTGCTTCGGAAACCGACCGATACGCTCTACCGTTTGTTTTAAAAATCGGTATTCGAGTCAACCGAAGCCAAAGCCGCCGTTCTCCTCCCTTCCCTGCCCCCGTCGATGAGCAATATCGTCGACAACCTCCAAACCAAGGAGGACCTTACCTACAATCATGTCTACAACAAATTGTTAGACTTGAAATCCTCGGTTAATTCTGAGGACGATAAGGGGTATAAAAGTACTGATGTCAAAGGAAAGGGAAAGGCTCGCGATACGGTCCGCCGGCAACCGGCCGAAACGAAGAAATGTTCCTACTGCAAAAAGCACTACCCCTCTGCTCGCAGTGAAGGTCACTCCTGGAATGAGTGTAACAAGCTTAAGGCCGACAACGAGAAGCAAAAGAAGGACAGAGCCGGACACTCGGCTAAGATCGGAAAGGAAGAGACATCCAAACCGGTCAATACCTCTACCTCGTCACCTCCTACGCAAAAGACCCCTTACCCGAATCAATAGGTTATCGATACAGGCGCAAGCTCACACATGACTTCGAACCTAGACCTTCTTATAAACTTTGAACCTTCACGAGGCACCGTTAAGCTAGGCGATGATTCGGTAATAGAATCATGCGGCCGTGGAACAGTGGAGCTTAAGGCCAAAACATCTGATGGCCGGACAGCCTCTGTCTTTCTACAACAGGTTCTTTGGGTTCCTAAGTTGGGTTCTTGCAACTTGTTGTCATGGCGCGCTATCATTTCTTTGGGAAAAGCTTTTTCTTTCCGGAGTTCTGGGAAGGATATGTATGTCTTTAGGGAAAATAAAACAGAGGTTCAATGGGGAAAGCTTGACGGACAGGACTATGTTGTGCAAGAGAAAAAAGAAATGGGAAACAAGATGACTTACAAAGAGTGGCATGAAGCCCTTGGACATCTATCGCCGCAATACCTCAGAGCCGACCACTACTCCGACTCTCCCGCTATTCCTACCGTTCCAAAAGACTGGCAATGCGAAACCTGCATCACCTCCAAGTCAACTAAGTCAAAACCCAAATCAACAGAGAAAAGATGTGACACACCTTTCGAGTTAATTTACTCCGACCTTAGCGGACGATTCTCGAAACCCTCCTTTGGCAACTCCTCGTACTATGTTACCTTTATCGATGACAATACACGCTATGCATGGATCTACACCATAAAAGTGAAGTCCGACACAGTAAAAGTGTTTGAACAGTTCATCAAGGAAAGAACAACCCAGGATTCCACCACAATCAAAAGATTCCGTACTGACAACGGAGGCGAGTACATCAATGGCAAGATGCTTACCCTTTTTCAGAAGCATGGTATTGTGCATGATAAGACCCCTCCTTACTCACATGAATCCAATCGTGTTGCCGAACGGTACAACCGTACCATCATCACACTGACAGGCTCTATGTTGACTGGACTTACCCTTAGCGTTTGGGCCGAAGCAGTCTCCACCGCCGTCTACCTTAGGAACAGACTCCCTAACCGAGGCATAGGAAACTCAACGCCCTATGAAGGTATCTACAAAGCAAAGCCGTTGATCAACCACTTGCGCCCATACGGGACCAAATGCTACGTCCATATACCAGAGGAGAAAAGAAAACCTAGAACGAAGCTACAGCCCCGGGCCTTGGAAGGCTATCTTGTCGGTTATACCTCCTCCGACAAAATATACCGGATATATATACCATCGCAACATCGGATCTCCGAAACAAGACAAATCCATTGGACAACCAAGACAATTATACCGCTTAACCCAACTGGACCGTCGGATCCAAGACAACTGACCCCTACATCAGAGACCTTTGGGACCGTCACGCTTCCCTCTTTCTCGACAGCCTCGCAACCACGCAACAAGCCTCAAGAAATAGAAGATGACGACCAACCTTTACCACTACCAGATGTTGAAGTACATCCACCTCCACCACCAGAACATCCAGAAGACTACGAGAATCCCGCACCTGCTTCTCCAACTCCGGAACCACCTGCCCATGAACAGGATCAACCACCGGAACCCGAAGAAGGAATCAGGACTCGGTCTGGACGAGTATCACGCCCACCGGTTCGATATGGCAGAAATGCTACCGAAATGCTGGATGAGGACCCTACCACTTATCACCAAGCTATAAACAGCCCCTACCGTGACCAGTGGACCTCGGCTATGGACTATGAAATCCTGGCGCTCGAGAAGAGTGGAATATTTGATGTTGTCGATAAACCGATTGGATGGAAAATAATCGAAAGTAAGTAGGTTTACAGAGTTAAAAGAAACGCTGATGGCACCCTAGAAAGGTATCGAGCAAGAGCCGTCGCTAAAGGGTTTGGACAAATCCCCGGCTACGACTTCGAAGAAACCTTTGCTCCCGTCATACGTTACGAATCTCTCCGCTTCCTCCGCGCGATATGCGCAAAAAACAAATGGCGACGGCAACAATTCGATGTTAAATCCGCTTTCCTCTACGGCGAATTGAAAGAAGAAGTTTACATGCGACCGTTACCTGGGTTCGGTGACGAAGGCAAAGTATCGAAACTTAACCCATGTCTCTATGGACTTAAGCAATCTGCAAACGAATGGTATGCTCTCTTTGCCAGATTCTTGACCTCCAGAGGATTTACGACATCATCCCTCGACCCATGCATGTTTGTTCACGATAAATATGACATCTACGTTTCGATTTACGTTGATGACATCGCTATCCACGCAGCTGACACCTCAGAAGCTACAGCTCTCATAGAAGACCTGAAAACGGCATTCGAGATTACAGACCTAGGGGAAGCCACATTCTTACTCGGCTTGCACATCGCATACGGACCAGACGGGCTACATCTTACCCAAGAGCAATACATCAAGTTAGTCCTCAAACGATTCTCAATGGAAAACTCTAATAGCGTCTCTACACCCTTACCAAAAGGCATTCAACTTACGTCGGGGACCGAAGACATACGCATTCCAGACCCCTCCATTTAACAATCGATGATAGGATCACTTATGTATCTGACTACTGGTACAAGACCCGATCTAGCATACACAATTTCTTTCCTCTCTCAATTTTCTGCCTGCCCTACCGAACAACACCTCAAGGCCGCTAAACACGTCCTTCCATATGTTAACAGAACAAAACACATTGGACTCTTCTACCCTTACAACGCGACAAACGCTATCGATACCTACGTTGACGCTGACTTCGCCGCTTGCCTCGATACTCGCCGTTCTTTTTCAGGATACATTGTACTTCTCAACGGTGCTTGCATCTCATGGCGCTCGAAGAAGCAAACCTTGGTCACACTATCAACAACCGAAGCCGAATACGTCACAGTGTCACTTGCCGTAAGACAAATCCAATGGTTCCGAAAGGGTTTCAAAGATATCCGTCTCGACTTACCGATCGCTTTACATGCAGATAACACCGGCGCAAATTTTCTCGCGAGAAACCATCAGTTAAACGACCGAACGAAACACATCGATATACACTACCACAAAATACGGGAAGAAATCGATAATGACTCGTTCACGCTCCTGAAGGTTGCCTCCTCCGATAACCTTGCCGACATCTGCACAAAAATCTTAGCGAAACCGGCACACGAACGGTTAATGGGACTTTTGGACTGTAGATAATGAGGGGAAGTGTTGAATTTTCTAATTCGTTTCGTATGTATATTTCCTTGATAATATCGTATATTCCTCTACTTAGCATTATTTCTAGTTCACGGACATTACTACAGCGGAGTATGTATTACGTATATTTCATTGATATTTCATGATACGATTAGGGGATTATGACGTGCTTTTCTTATCTGGTGTTCGGGTTTATTTCTTACATTTTATGCATCATCATGCGCGGTCATCGGTCATTTGATTTACAATGATGTTCTAATTATCCGTTCACACCACCTCAGATTTACGCATGTTTTATGGGATTTCCTTGGCAGTTCTTTAGGGTCAAACATGTTCGCACTTATGTTTTTCCTACTTATGTTACGGTCAAACACGTCGATACTTATGTTTTCCCTTACATCTCCTCTTAGTTACGCGAAGGATGCGCACCTGTATAAATAGAGGTTACCACCCATCTCGCTTAAGAGAATTAAGGACAAGAACTACTACCAATCTACCTTCATACAAAATTCCTCCTCGCTTAGCGTGCCCGCAGTATACTCTTACCACTGTGTCGTACTTTCGTACAAAGTTATTAAGATAGTGCCGTACCCACACATTTGAACAAAATCTGCCTTGCTTAGTCATAGCTTGTCACAGTCATGCAACCATTAAAAGATTCAGGGAAGCCAATCTGACTGATAACTGATGCATCAGACGTAGGGGTAGGAGCCTGGATAGGACAAGGACCCACCCACAGCATGGCTAGGCCAGCTATGCTCTATAGCCGAAAGTTTACTAATTCCCAGTTAAATTACGGCACAACTGACAAGGAAGCACTAGCCATAGTGGACGCGCTACACAGCTTCAGCTACATATTAATGGGAAGAAAGTTTACGATAGTGACGGACCACCGCCCACTACTATTCCTGAAGACTATGAAGCAACCTAGCAGGAAACAAATTAGAGGGGTTATGGAACTCAGCAAATATGATACAAAGAGAATATACCAAGAAGGAAGTAAAAACTATTTAGCTGATGCTCTGTCCCGAGTCTATGAAGACGCTACCTCAGAAGAACATTTTCACTATGCTCAAGATATTACCTACCAAGACGACGACCTCTCTGACATCACAGAGTATGAGCAAGAAACAACAACAGACCCAGCTGCAATGTCGAATTACCAGCCACCAACAGCCGAAGATGCTCCTGATTCACCCCCTCTTAAAATCCATGAACCGGCGAGCTGGGCAACAGACTGCACAATCCGTGACGGCAACGATTGGGGGGACCGTGTTACCCATACTAGTACACCACCAGGAGACCTGGAACATGTAAGCCTCCACTTCACTATATGTGATATTGACGAATGTACCTACTACGCAAGCGACAAATTAGGATCTAGGTACTCACCCAGGCCGAGATCACACCAGTCAGGAACATCCTATGATACGCCTGACGATGAGGCTATAGCAGAAATGCAACAACTCACATCAGAAGCGGACCTACTTCAAGAAAGCCGCCAAACAAATCTCTACCACCCATGGCCATCATCATGGATCAACCCATCCTGGTTGGAAATCCCAATCGAAGAACCACCAAGTAGCCCACCACCTTTCTTGCAAGTATGCGGTACCACAGAAAACGTACCCCTGTCTAGATTAAGAGAAGAATCATAGGTATACGCCAATGAAGTAATTGAATCAGTTACGCCACTGACCATGGACGATTACAGAAGGAGCCTGTCCCACCCCGTTACTGAAGACACTACCCCTAGGAGAATAACAAGCAGAAATACAGACATCGAGGAGGAACAAGCTACGGTCCAAGTGTGCAAGAAGATGGAAAACAACTTGCAACAACAAATGATCAAAGGCTACCGAAGTGACCCACTATATGATAAACTATTGAGCGGCGGATCAACAGAGCTTAACCTCTACGAAATAGACGATGGATTGGTCTATTTCCCGACAAGGTACGGGGCATGGTGCCTGTATGTCCCTAATGGATATCCAGGTAATAAGGAGACCTTACGAGAATACATCATATGAAACATCCACACCAATGGGTACCATAGCGCAAAAACGAAGCTACATTATGCAACTGGCTACTTTTTCTGGCCGCAAATGAGTAATGATTTCCGCCAATATGTGGTACAGTGCGACACCTGCCAAACTAACAAACCTAGGACCCAGTTCCCCGAGGACACCGCAAGAATACTGCCTATCCCAGCAGAAGTATTTGAATCACTCGCTATCGACTTTGCCGGACCATTGAACAAATCAGACGGATATGACATGATTATGGTAGTTATGGATAGATTAAGCGCATGGACTTGGTTCATACCCACCAGGTCAACGAACACAACAGAACCAACAATCGCGGAGCTAACCAAGCAAGTATGCACGCCACATGGCTATCCTTGCTCCATAGTAACCAATGCCGACCCACGGTTTACTTTCAAATTCTGGCAACAATAGTGTAAATCCCTAGGCATTGAGCATCTCTGTGCCCAGCCGGGACACCATGAAACCAACGGCCAGGTAGAACGGCGAATTAGAGAACTCAAAACAGCAATGCAAAATATTACGAATAAGAGACAGAACAACTGGAAGCCAGCACTAGCTGAAACAGCAGCGCACATAAACAGATCGTATACGGAGACCTATGGCTGTTCCCCCTATGCAATAGTGTATGGAAAAGAATACGCCATGATGAAAACCCTCCGGTTTGGGAAATCATATATGCCGGCCACCGCTGAGTTCCTTAACAGACATGAGGAAATGAGAAACCTGGTATACCAGAATCTGCAACTGGCACGATTCCGGTCAACCCGGAAAGCCGCAAAGAGACGCAGACTACACAAGCGCATCCCTATCGGACAACAGATCCTGGTGTATGGGAGCCAGTTCACAACTCAATCAGGAAGAAGCAGAAAACTGGAACCCATGTGGAGAGGCCCACTGGCATTCACGGCAACCGGATTTCATAACTATACGGAAAACTAAAAGGTAAAAATGGATGCAAGGATGTACCGCTGACCCAAAGGTACCTTTCATGCAAGCTTGGTTAAGAAATACATACCAAATGATGATGACAAGTTCCCTGGGCAAGTCCACGCAAAGCCAGCCCTGATACTAATAAACGAGCACTCAGAATGGGAGGTTGACAAGATCCTGGACCACCGGTAGCGCTACAATAGAGATGAGTTCCTCGTCAGCTGAAAAGGATATCCTCCAAGTGAGAGCAGTTGGGAACCAATCGAGGGACTAGGAAATACGACTGAACTAATCCACGAATGGTGGGCAAGTA
This sequence comes from Tuber aestivum, assembly GCA_900010015.1. Lineage (NCBI taxonomy): Eukaryota > Fungi > Ascomycota > Pezizomycetes > Pezizales > Tuberaceae > Tuber > Tuber aestivum. The sequence goes on from LN891079.1 coordinate 79,609, forward strand.
ACAAGAAAGGAGACCCACCAACGATCCATGAGGTAACGATGTACTGGGTACCAACAATCCCGAAAATAAACTGATGGCAATTCACACCATGGACCCCAAAAGGTTTTTGGGCCCCCTACAGTGACGAGGAATTCTCACCTAGAGACGAAACAGAGCAGGACTCGGAATCTCCCACATCCTCAGAAATTTAAGCGACCCACACACACACACACCTACATGAAACCCACACACTCACACTCTCAGAAATTTAAGCGACCCACACACACACACACCTACACAAAACCCACGCACCCACACTCTCAGAAACTTAAGCGACCCGGACACACTCACACCTGCACAAGGCCCATGTACCTAGAACCAAAGGCTTATAAAAAGGTGTACTGCGCACCTCAACACAAGGCACGAACAAGACAAGCACACATACACACTCCCCTAAGTGCACATATTCCCACTACACCACGCATACATACAAAATATTCTGCACCCATCCATACCTCTACCATGCATAACACGGACTTTACAGAGCTAAGCGAGCAGGACTCCTACCTCGGGCGTCTGAATTCCAGACACCTTGGGGACATATCTACCCTACAGAGATGAAGGCCGATCTACATATTCTGTTGCCTCGGTTGCAACCAGATGGACTATATCACAACGGGCGCATGGTGGAAATCGCTAAAAAGAGCCTATAATAAAAAATGCGCCCCGATGTTTTTTACCTCCTATGTTTGCAGGAGCTGTGGAAGACCGGAAGCGGGAGAGGGTTGTGTTGGGGGACTGGCATATTTTTACAACTGCCAATGTGGATCGGGGTTTGAGCATGACGACGACGAGTTGGAAGAGGCTCGGCTTTCTTATCTTTCATTGTTTGGGTAGTAGTTTGTTGATTTAAGGGTTTTGTTTTGTTTTGGAAAATGTAACCGGAGCTGGTACTCGGTTATTAGTTTTGTTTTAAGTATCGGTTGATACTTAGTTTGTTTTATGTTTTGTTTTAAGTATCAGTTGATACTTGGTTAGTTTTACGGATTGATTGAGTAAGAACCTGAGTGAGAACTCATGATCGTACTCAAACATATGTACTTAAAAAGACCGCCACTTTCAGCTAAGGAAAAGGGCAGACTTCGACAGTTAGTATTCTAAGATACTCAGTTGAACGGTTATCTTTATTTTCCTATTACACCACCGAAGCCTCCCTTAGCAAGCTTAGGAACCGTCGATCTCTAGTAGATTGTCGGCTCGCTCCTATTGTACCAGCGACATGACTAGCGCCCTGGCATGAATACGTTACACTCCCCCTGGAGCAAAGTACCACCCCCCCCCAGGCTACATCCTAGATATCCCAGTTGAGGATATCGACTCCCCTGTACTGGTTGATGGAGTGTGGTATGGTAACCGACGAACTTTCGCAGCCAGACATCCCCGCTCCTTTACAGCCTTCCAGTTTGCCCAGGGTGAGTTCCCAGAGGAGTCTACTTTCTGCCCAGGCCCTGCCCCCTCCTTCCTCACGCTAGTCACCCCCTCCTCTTCCTACTCCAGCGCTGCAGCCCCCTCCAGGGGCCAGGTACAGCAGACCAGCGCCAAGGACAAGAAGAAGGCGACCACTGCAGGCCAAGTCGCAGCATTGTGTAGTGCACCCTCCCGTGTCTGGGAGGCTGCCCCCCTACTGGCTGCCGAACGTCGCTTCTTCACACCCCAAACCGCCCCGGTCCCCCACCCCGACGCAACATCCCTGGCGGCCACCACCCCTGACATCGTAGCCTCCGTCCTCCGACAGGCTAACTGTCCCTTCCCCATCTTCTTCTCAGCTACTGTCAACACACGTGGCATGATTACTCTGCTCGCTACCGATCCCCTCACACCTGCCACCAGGTACTCCTCCTACTACATGGCGCTTGCCAACAAGATCAACCAGTCCTTCGCAGTTGGGGACAACCCCTACCGCCCTTTCTGTCCTGCGCCCAATGAGGTGCTGCTCGTCATCCACGGCCTCCCAGTCGCTTTCCTCCTGCAGGACCAGACTGACCTCTTTGCTACACTCGCTGAGTCCATTAAGAACGCCAAGCATGTCGATATCTTTGGTGTGTACTAGCTGCAGCCCGACCCCCTCCTCTGCAAGGCCACCACCCCAGTGGTCATCATTGTCGCCTCCTCCGATGTGGCCCATATTGCGTCCAAAATCCTCCTCTACTCCAAGCTCCCCGACGTCCAGAATGCGGTCTCCAAGAACAAGTTCATGCAATGTAGGCATTGCTGGAAGTTTGGCCACCCTGTGCCGGCATGCACGGCCAGCATTCCCGCCTGCCCAATCTGTGCATCGAACCACACGAGAGCCAACCACCGTTGCCCCAACCCAATGTGCCCCAAGCTGGGCTTTCTCAAACCCGTCATCAGCTGCTGCCCAGCCTCTCCTTCCAAGTGTGCAAACTGCTCCGACGGCCACCCCGCTACTGACAGGTCCTGTCCTTCTCGCCCTTCCCAGCCGAGGCAACAGACTTCAGGGTCTGAGGCCGAGGATGAAGAGGGGGACGACAGCATGGACCAGGACGATGCCTCACCAGGCGATGCTCATACACCCTCTCCCCCCCTCCCAGATGCTGACCCTTCAGCCACCCCCCTACCCGTTGTTGCCCCAATACCCCATGCTCCGGCACCTGCCTCGCAGTCTGCTGCCTGCTTTGCCTCCCTAGGGGAATCCAGTAGCCTGTCTCCATTCCCTCCAACTTCCTTTCATAAGTGATAGTATGACCCATGGATCCAAATTTGGTGGACTGATTGCCGCCAACCCTCACTTTCCTGCCATTTCTTTCCATGGTTCAACATAACTACTTCGGGACCTGGAATGTTTTTCTTTCCCTGTTCAACAGCCTTGCTGTACAGTCCTCTCCTCCCCACGTAGTGGCCCTCCAAGACCCCCGGGTCTGGCGGGGAAAGCTGCCGTCCTTTACCATGTACAAATGCTTCTCCCCTCCTGTCGCCTCAGGGCGCAAGCCTAAGGTAGTCTTCTTTGTTTACCAGGAGCTCCTTGGAGCCTACCCTGTTCTTCCCTGTTTTTTTGATCGGCCTGACCTAATGGCACTGGACATCCACTCGCCTAGAGACCTGTTTTCATCCTCTCTCCATGTCTTTCGGATTTACAATTTGCATTCTATTAATTTTGTGTCCTCCCACCGCCGGACAGTGTTGCCGGCAAACGCATTCCCCCTTCATAATTTCCCCACCCTCACCCTTGGAGACTTTAACCTTCACCACCCCCTTTCTGACCCTTTGCGCCAGTTTTCCGACCAGGATCTCCTGGAGTCCTCTCACTACTTTGAAGCGGCCTCCGAGGCTAGCTACAGCCCACTCAACACCCCTGGCATCCACACCAGGTTCTCTTTTGACTTGGCAACTAGGCCCGGCGATCTCGACCTGGCCTTTGCCAACAAGCTCCTGGCTCCCTTCCAACATTCCTGGTCGGCTGACCTTCCCTCTACCAGCTCAGACCACGTCCCCATTCTTATCAAACTTTCCTCTCCCCTAATGCACCAGGCCCCTCCTATGCCAGACTGGGATAAGGGGGGCTGGCCGCTGGTACTTGAGGCCCAGCAAGGGGTCCACATTTCACCACCTCCTCCCCTTCCCACCCCTTCTGCCCTCAACTCTTGGTTCGATTGCCACTTCGGTACACTTTCAGCCCTCCTCTTGGCCCCTGCCCCACTAAAACGCCCTTCTCTTAGGTCTAAACCTTGGTGGTCCCCCCTCCTGACTTCCCTGCACCATGCCTTTAACGCTGCTGCCAGGAGGTCCTGCTCCTCCCCTTCACCAACACTCAGTGTTGAGGCTCGAGAGGCCCGCTCCCTCTACTTCAAGACCATCAAAAAGGCAAAGGCAGAGTACTGGAAGAGCTTCCTGGCCAGAGTTGACTCCCACTCCATCTGGACGGCCAGGAGGCTTGCTATTGGAAGAGCCCCTGACCGCTTCCCCTCCTTCCCAGGCCTCTCATCCCCTGAACAGATCAACTCAGCTCTTCTGAGCCACTTCTTCCCCCACAGGACTTCTGCTCCCACCCCATCTATTCTCAGGCCGTTCTGCAACTCACCTCCTCTTCTTCCCGAGGAGGTGCAAAGGGCCCTGTCCAAGTCGTCAAACTCTTCGGCCCCGGGCCCGGACCAGATCCCCTATTGGGTCTGGAAGAAGATCCATGCTGCTAATCCCTCCCTTCTCATTAACCTCCTCTCGCCCTTGCTGTCTTTGAGCTTCCACCCTCCCTCCCTCAAAAAGGCCAATGGAGTTGTCCTCTCAGGCTCCAAGCTGGGAAAACCAGACTATTCCTCTCCCTCCTCCTTTCACATCACCGTCCTTCTCCAGACTGTTTCGAAAATCCTAGATAGGATTGGTGCCGCCCGCCTATTCATGGTCGCCCACTCGTGCGGCCTAATCAACGCCAATCAATGCGGCTCACTCCCCGGACTAAGCACCTACGATGCCTGCACTGCCCTCACCCACGAGATCTGCTGCCTCTAGAGGCCCGGGCTCAAAGCCTCGTCACTCTTCCTTGATATCAAAGCGGGTTTTGACAACATCAATTCAACACTACTCACTACTTTCATGAAGTCCAGGGGGGTGCCTCCATACATCTGCGCCTGGGTCCAGTCTTTCCTTTCTAATAGACATTGTCGTCTTCTCTTTCAAGGGTCTCCTAATGTGTTCTCTCCAGTGCAGGTGGGCGCGCCACAAGGGGCTCCTATTTCTCCTCTTTTGTTTGTCATCTATGTGTCTCCTCTTCATTTGGATATCCCCAAGGGAATTATGTTCTTTTATGTTGATGATTTCACTGTTACGGTGGCTTCTTCCTCTTACAGGCACAATGTGCAGCGCTTACAACACTACTTTCTGGCATTGAAGAGAAGGGCGAGTGCTATAGGTATGTCCTTCTTCGTGCCCAAGACCGAACTCTCCCACTGGAGGACCTCAAGGAACCACGGGACGCGCTGCTACACCCCTGTTACCCTGGATGGCACTCTCTTCCACCCCGTTGGGCTGGTTCGCTAGCTCGGCTACTGGTTTACCCCTAGCCTGGAAACCTCTCTCCACTTTGCTAAACGATTGGCCCTCGCCCCAGGGGCTTTCGCTATTGTAAGACAACTCTCTCCTCCTGGTAAAGGCCTACCTCCTTATCTCAATAAGAGGCTCGCTGTGGGACTCATCCTTCCTATCCTCTCCCATGGGGCCGATCTCCTGGTACCCAATGCGTCTGCACTCCACAAGTTGGAGGTCTTCTAGAACCGCGTCCTCCGCTGCGTGACCCACTGTTTCCACTCTACCCCTATCTCGATCCTCCTTTGTAAGGCCAGCATCCCCCCTCTGGTAGTCCTCCTTCCCCACAAGCGCCGGATGGTAGCCTTGAGGATGATCTGCTCGGCGCCCGAGATAAACCTGGCCTCAGCCAGGCTCCCCTTGTCCTTTCTCTCCACATCAGCAACAAGGACTCCGGATTCCAACCAGGCCCTGTCCATTGGACTGAAGGGCCATGCCTACTGCCTCTTCTGGAAGACCCCCAGGCCCTCCCCTGCCGTACGATCCCACCTCCCTATTGATGGTATAGCTCATTCCCTGGTCCGTGTCACCACCAAGGGGATTCTTCCAGGCCAGAACAGGCACCTGGTCCCTGGGACAGTCAACAACCTCTCCTCCTCACAGAAGTACTCCCTCCTGAAAGCCACCACTCGGTCCCTCCTCTTCCAGGACTGGGCCCTGCAGGCCCCCCCTACTCGGTACTACCCCTTTCCTCCGCCGGACACCCCGCACCCTTTTATGGGGCTGGACCACTTTCTGGCTGGCAGAATACACCAGATGAGAGCTGGAAAAAGCTACCTAGCCACACACACCCCCTGGAATGAGCCAGACAAACCCACCACTTGCCCTGCCTGCGGCCTTGAGCCAGAGACTATGCAACATACTGTCCTCTCCTGCTCCTCTAAGGCCTCCTCGAGACTCCTCCATATCCCTGGAGTAGATTCTTTGGGCTGTGAGGCTCCCCTATGAATGGATAAGGACATCTTATAGGGCCTTGCGCGATTCATTTCCGATACCTGAATCAGCTTTCCTCCTGCGATGGGTGGCAGGTGGGCATCGCCCAATACCAACCTTGTTTCAAATTGAAGTAGCGTTTCTTTTTGTTGTCTTTCCTGACTTTACTTGACTTTCCATGCTTTACGTTTTCTCTGTGCGGGAGGAGGCTTGTCTTTCCTTTCGCGATCAGTCACCCTGGCGGGCGCAGTGGGTTGTATTACTCAGAGGCGGGGATTGTTGGCAGAGAGATATTTCATTACTGTTTGTTGTTTTTGACATTAAGGTTTTTGTTTTTGCCATAGCTAGCCCTCTATACAGGTTCTTGTACGTTAACAAAGAATATATGAGTTAAACAAAAAAGAAAAAAAAAATCATTAGCTTTCAGAACATCCTCCGTCTCCACTACACCTCCAATCATTGAAAAATATTTCCTAATCGGGAACGACTCAACACCGAGGAATCATCACCACTTTTCTATAGCCTTGCACCCCCCCGCCGGGGGGTGCAGGCTGTTTCTTTCCATCCCTCTGCCCATCGGGGCCTCTCTTCTACTCCTCCCCTCATCTAGCATCTCGCCTCTGCTGGATGGGAGTCCCCTCCGCACTCTGGGGCCCTCATTGTAAGGTTTCTGTCCTCTCTACCATGCTTTTGCTTCACCTCGCTTAGCATCAGTACGGTTGGCTTTGGCGGCTTGGTGATGGCTGGACGGTCAGTTGGGATGGTGGTCCCCTGGGCTATTGGGAGTAGCCTTGCCTACTCCTGTGACCCTAGTTGCAGCCTCCTGCCGTATTGTTTGGCCGGATCTTTGCTTCCTTGCCCTCTTCCTCCCCCCTCCTCTGGGATTGGCTGGCACCCTACTGCCTCGGCCTTCAGGCCCTATCTTCACTGAGGTGGTAGTGCTTCGGCCTGCCCCTCCCGCCTCCCCTCCATGCCAGTATCACTTGATGCTGCTCTCACTTCTGCCACCCTCGCGGCAGCTCTACAATTCTTTCCTAGCTCTGGTATCACTACAGGCACCATCCAACCTTTTCCACAACCAGACTCCTCACGGCTGGGGTCTACCCCCTCCCTCCTTGGCAGTATCGTCTTCCCTCCTCTATCACAGGTTGCTGGCATCTCTCACCTGTCCTTCTCCCTCCACGATTGCGGCCGGCCCCCGGCCGAACGACCCGTTGGCCTACCTTGGTATTGCACCATCTCCTGGGTTGAGCTGGCCGGCCCCGTCATGGCATTTCGCCAGGGTCCTATTGTGGGCCTGACAGTGGACACATTTGTTCACGGACGCCTGTAGAGGCACTTGGGGGTTTCCTAATCTATTCTTTCCTTTGTCGAGATGATGCTGAAGGGCTTTCTTCCCTCTCCTGCCTTCCCTGTGGAGGACGATTGTTCCTGTGCGGGGCGGGATGTGCGGTTAGGCCCATACCAGAGGGTCTTGGGGGGGTTGTTTTGGTCCCTGGGGCGTGGGGGAATGCGTTTGAAATTAAGGTTTTGTTTTTGCCATATCTAGCGCTCCATGCAGGTTCTTGTACCTTAACAAAGAATATATGAGTTAAAACAAAAAAAAAAGAAACAAAATCCTTAGCTTTCAGAATCATCAGTTAACAGAGAAGAGATCTTATCAATATTTTCGTTATACTTTGATACCTACTTTTGTTACAAGCTTTCTTGACCACTCTCCAAGAAACCTTATTAGCCCCAGTCACAATTCGCTTGACTTAGAATTGGCTGCCGCCTAACAGGAATAGAGGAAAATGTAGGAGGTGAGTGGGGACGGCGTCAGGACGGCCAGACGTGGGAGGCGTCGCAGATGACGGGATAAACTGGGGGTTGAAATGTAGGACTCAGCGGACGCGGCTGGCTGTCGCAAGGCAAGACCAGACGGACAGGACGCAGGGGACGGAGAGGAAAAATACCGTGTGTCAAGACGCAGTACCCGCACGTCTGACACAGGATTTATTTTCGCTGATGTGCACTAATCGGAAAAGGAGTATGCAGGACATTGGCCTCTGGAAGTGAACCAATGGCCACCCAAGACTTCACCTCTGGGATCACCTATAAGATCCCGGACACTAGAGCCAGTGGCTCTAGTACAATACATTCAACTGACTCCAAGGACAGAGTCGCGGAGGAGGGGGGTGAAAAAACAAAAATGGGCAAAAGCCAGAAAGATGTAACACGTCTCCTGGGAAGAAGAGGTGGAGAAGGAGAAACCAGAGACAATGATAATGAAATTGTTGGTGGAGGTGGCGGAAACAAAGAAAGTGATCGAATGGCAAGCGGAAAAAATAGGACAGCTCTAGAGCGAGCTACGGCAGGAAACCAGGATAAGGAAGGCACTCCAGAATGACTGGAGGAGAGAAGAGAAGGAGGTGGAAACTACCCTAACGAGAGTATGAAAAGTAAGTACTTGGCTAAACAAGAAAACCAACTGGAGACTCACAGCGGACAGGGCATGGGAATTGGAGGAAAGATTGATGTGAGCCTGATGGGACTCAGGCTGAGGGAGAGGGGAGCTAATGTTACAAACTATGACTAAGCAAGGCAGATTTTACATAGCCCGCAATTCGGAGCTATAGGTATGTTGAGATTTCACATGACGCACATTAGTACGCCATAGGCTATTATGTTTACCTGTTCATGACTCACAGTTCTGAGTCACACGATATTATGACTTTTGCACCTGACTCAATATATGAGTCATTGGTTTCACTCAGGTAACACGAGTTGCACACCTGACTTGGTTATTATGTTTTAATTGGTTTTAAGTATGTTGTACAGCAACTTATAGGAGTCAGCTGATGGATTTTATCTGACTCAGGGTTATGAGTCACAGGGTTTGCATAATGCAAGGTATGAGTCATGCCAGGTGAAGAACTACTATATAAGGGATCGCTAGGACTCCAAAGTATTAGTTCTTCACACATTTTTCTTGTTTATTTCCTACCTTTAAGTTATTAAAATAAAACTTACCTTTACACACTTTAAGATTTATCTTAAGAACCCAAAGATTATCTTTACTCCCAAGAGAGAAAACTGTCTTTCCTCCCACGTCGAACGAATAAGTCCTAGATGAGGACTTAAGAAGATTAGAGGAATAGGCACGATAAGATAGAAGTTAAGAAGGACTTGACTATCAACATTGTGTAGGCATCGGCCTAACTATTACCTTGCTATGAATTAAGAATCGTTACCTGTTGCATCTCAGCACCTGGCAGGATTCATAACAATTCCACGGGAGTCATCGTTTTGGATCGGAAAGCCACTGGTCTCCATTTCCCATCTTTGCATTTTTGGGATAGTATGCCTGAGCATATATATTTCGATTCGTCTGTTTCAATCATCGTTTCTATTTTTGGGTTGAAATGTACCAGTATTGGTCCTTGGGTGATCTTGGTTCGAGGTTTGTCGAAAGCCTCTTTTTCTTTGGCTCCCCAATCCCATTTGACATCCTTCTTAGTTAGGTTATATAGGGGCTTAATTGTTTGGCTAAAGCCCTCTACAAACCTCCTACAGAAATTGCAGAATCCTATAAAACATTGGATGTCGTTTTTGTTCTTCGGGTATTCCTATTCGCAGATTGCTTTGGTTTTGACCGGATCCATTTGGACTCCTTCTCCGTTGATCATGAATCCTAGGTATTTAGTTTCTCTTTCGTGGAATTCGCACTTGCTAGGTTTACATCTCATTCCTGATTCTTTGATGTCGACCATTATGTTGCTGACATCCTTGTAGTGCTATTCCATATCTTTGGAGTATATGAGTACATCATCCAAATAGACAATACAGCATATATTCAGATACTTGTGAAGGACTCTGTTGATCCATCTTTGAAAAGAGGCTGGTGCATTGGTTAGCCCGAAGGGCATAACCAGGTATTGGTATATTCCGTATTTCGTGGCAAAAGTTGTTTTCTATTCGTCTTCATTCTTTATTCTGACGTTGTGGTAGGCATCCCGAATGTCCAGTTTGGTGAAGTATTTGGCTGACGCTAGTCGATCCAATGCTTCTCCAATTAGAGGTAGGGGGTACCAATCCTTTTTGGTTATTTCATTGAGTACTCCGTAATCAATGCAAAACCTCAGGTTCCCATCATTCTTTTTGATAAATAAAATAGGTGACCCTCCATTGGCGTAGAAGGGTTGAATCCATCCTCATTCCAGATTTTGTTAATTATATTACCTCAGTTCTTCGAGCTCTGTTTCTCCCAATGTGTATATTCTTTTCTGTAGCAACCCTTTGTTGCATTCTTCGAAGTTGATTTCCAAGTCTACTTTGGGTTGGTGAGGGGGTAGATTGGTGGATTCTTTTTCTTGAAATAAGTCCAGATGGTGATGGTATTCTCGTGGTATTAGCTTATCCAACTGTTCGTCTTTTGTCTGTGGTCGACTTCTTATTGCGAGCTCTGTACTAATGTTAATCTTGGCTAGGGTGGTTCCTGCATCTTAGTTATCCCATTTGAGGATTCCTGCTGTTTCTCCCGGGCGGTAGAACTTTCCAAAAGCTCATGTGAATATTTGGTTGATATTGATTCTTTTTGTTTGACCTTCCTTGGTCGTACTTCCTTGGTCTGTACTGCCAAACCCTTTGGCCCGCGCTCTTGGTCTTGGCCAGGCTTTCCACTTCCTGAAGCTCTTTTTTGTTGACTTTTTTCAATTATTAGTTGTGTGACTTTCTCACCTTTTTCTACCTTATATTCTTTGTCGTTCTGGTTGACCATCACAACCTTCAATTCACCTGTATAGTCGGCGTCTATTACTCCAGCATTGGTAGTGAGTCTGGGTTTGACTGCGAGACCACTGCATGGTGCTATACGTCCATAGATGCCTTGAGGTAGCTCTATGGCTATTCCCGTTAGGATAATTACCTGCCGATTGGCTGGTATCTTGACTTCTTCGTTGGAGTACGGGTCATGCCCTGCTGCTTTCTGGGACCCTGTGGTGGGTATCTTTGCCTTGTGGCTTACTTTTTGAACTTTGATCTTCTGATCCTTTCTTGGTCATACTAGGCTGAACTTGGCATCCAGGTTTTTTTCGATTGCTTCTTCTTCGGGAGGTATATATACCACTGACGAACTGTTGAGACACTATGTTGCATATCGTTCGCTGTCAAAAGTACCTTTTCCTTTTTCCCAGTTCAATGTGGGATTGTATTGTCTTAACCATGGCATCCCAAGGATAATTTCATGGTGTTGTAGATTTACCACTTGGAAGGTAGCTACTTCCCCATGGTCTCCGATTTCCATAAGTACTTGCGTAGTATGGGTAATAGGTCCCATTGCGCTGGGTTTTCCGTTCATGACATCAGCAAAGAAAGATGCTTGTGTCCTGGGCATCCTGTGTGTCTGACGCACAGGACGCAGAGGACGCAAACCATTACTCAGGATGCGACACCGCGGCGCCCTGGCACCCGAACTCCCCGCTTTCTCGTTGCCGCACTGTGCTCCCATCTGGACATCGCTCCCGACACCCACTACATCAGGACTGTCTATACCTCACCCCCTCATCATCCCAATCCCCCGGCACCTGACCACATTGTGCTGTAACTACCTAACTCCTTCCGTTCTCCATCCTGATCCCAATTGCTGAATCCTCCCTTCTCCTAACTCAGTTAACCCGGCCCCTCACCATCTGGACTCGACGCCCCATCTCCTTGACAATTCTGAGCGGTTCTAGAATGTTTGTCCTCCTGTCTGGATGTCTACATAGCACTCTTGGTTGATCCAGATATCATGGTATCTGGTTCCAAAATCCTGACACCCCGTGAATATTTCGTCTGTGATCTGAACCATGCCCAGCCCCCATTTCGCTCTGGTATCATGTTCTCCACGCGCACATCCGGATTGATACATTTTTCTCACAATTTCTACCGTTGGGCCTGGTTCTGCTTTCTTCACCTTTGGCTCTTTTACAGTACACGATTGCCTCGTGAACTTCAAGTTTCATACAAGTAGCTACATGACGTCTATGGAGTTCAGCATCACGTCATCTCTCTGCAATTTACTCCCTTATTACATGTATTCCTCCCCCTTGTCAATTCTCCTAAAATACCCTCTCCCCCTCGTCAATTCTCCTAAAGTACCCCCTTTCCCCCCCCTTTGGACTTCCCAACCCTTCCCTCACATGCCCAATGCTGCATAACCGCAACTGCCTGACAGTCCTACGGGCGCCTCTTTGGTGCCTTTTGAATCGCCGAAACTCAACGAGAGTCGTGACACCTGAGATGATCTGTCAATGCTGCACTCTAGGGTATCATCCAGGCTGCTTGGGTTACAAAGTCGGACAGCTAGCGCGGGGCTCCCCGATGTCTGGCCAAAATCAGATATCACATCAGTGTCCTGCGATAGATTCCGGCTATCTCCGCGTACCAGTCGTGATATCATGGGTGATTCAGGCGCGGTGTGGATCTGCCGGCGGAGCTGCCCGTGCGATTGCCTGCATTCCCATTTCTCCAGTTCCGCCGTAACAGCATTCCAGTTATCATCGTAGCCTTCCCATCGATCTTCCTGGACACCATATTATTGCTCAACCTTTTGGGTGGCAGTCCACCGGATTCCTGCGAGAATCCTGTCCTGTACCCACGCCGGACATTTCCGCCACGTTCGACTGTACCTCGTGAAGAGGTCTTGCGCGAGAGCGACATGTTAGTTGGATTGGTGTCGAACGCAGCATGAATAGTTTCGGGAGCATCTTACCTCCTACCACATAAGGCTTGAAGTCCCTTGGTTCCACGTATGCCCCTGACTGCCACGCCCTAAGCCTCTGGCAGGTTATAGCACAAGTCAAACACACCATAGTGCCGTTGATCTCTGTTATAAAGTCGTGTTCTAGAATACCTCGCATTTTCTTTCCCGCGAAATACTTGCTATAGATAGCATCGGCGATCTGAGCCGTAAGGAATCTGAAACTGGGATTCTGTGCACGGTTTAGTCTGAGTTAGCAAGAATCCAAGGTCTACCAATTCTGCTGCCAGTGGCCAACCTCGTACCCGACCGGGTCACACATAAACCGATCAACTTCTAAGAGATATTCAACCCTGCGCTGGACAGCTGCAGGGTCCTGAGGCAGTTCGTATTATTTTACAATATTATGCTTCAGATGGTAGATTTATTGTAACCTTACCCCAGAGTGTTTTTGTCGTATGTATCTTTGTTAACAATCTGCAGAGCATCCGGTCATTGATTGCTGCCTTACTAGGTTCAAAATATGTTCTGATGGCTCAATATCGGCAGGCTCTGACGTCTTATCCGGCGCCTCGCACCAAACGTTGTGTATCTTGGCCGTCAAAGCAACCACATTTGGCAGTGGGTCAACAAAAAGGGTGTAACGGAGAATCAAAGTCTTGGCCATTTCTAGTATCGGACATTCAGGTCTGGTCTCGAAATTCTGGTGTGTAGGATTTACGCCCCGGTTCCCCTCCCATTGATGTGTACCCGGATCAACTGCTGGGCTGGAACTTCTGATAACAGACGAGATTGCCCCTCTGCTGTCTGCTGGAGCTGAATCACAAGCTGAACTTGATGATGGAAGGATTGCAGGACTGTATACCCCGCCCCGAATTATGCGACTTTGAAGCTCTGGTATTTGCCGGGTAGGCACGACGTCCTGTGATCCTGACATGGTTGTGATCCGAACGGGTTTCGTGCGTTCCTGCCCCTGTCTCTTCCCAGATTGTGCTCCCCAAGAGCGTCCTCGTGTGGTGCCACCAGTGATCTCAATATGTTCTGGATCAGGTCCGATGTCTGGTTTGGAGTCCTGGGATACCGGCCTATTTTAGTACTCATCACTGCTATCATCAGATACCTGTACAGGTTCCATATCGAGTTGTGTGTCGTGTTCGGTTTCTAGTTCTGTATATGCCGTGGTCTGTGATGTGTTCTTCCGGGGACGCTCTGGTGGTCTTGCTGCTTGGCTTGCAATTGGCAGTGGAGAAGAACCCGGACGTGATGAACGCTCGCTCAGCCATGTGCTCGGTGAGCTGTGTGTTTCATTTTGTTGTGTTACCGGTCTCGATTTTTTGAATGCCATTGTCCCAGGTCCGGCGCTGCGTCTGAGTCCATTCGGATTACCTGCTCAGGGGTTTAGCTGACTGCGGGAGTGGGCCTGAGAATTCTTTTGCATGATGTAAGTATACTTACCTGTAGTATCTTGCACCAAAGTTGGGATTCAAAGTGTAGGAAAGTGGTATTCTGGGTATGGATAAGAGTGGGTAGGCATAGAAACCTCTTACGTCCAATGACGCACCAGTTCTTATACCAAAACACTACATTTAAGGGGGTTGGAAAGTACATGGTATCACTCAGTATTGGAGGCAAAGAATCAGGTACGAAAATGCGTTTTCTGAACTTTCTCCAGACTCTCTCTGAACTTTCTCCATACCCCCCAGGTTCCAAAATCACACTGGCAGCCTGGTGAGATCGCTGTAGAAATGAAAAGGGTACTACGCCTATGAGTTGGCATCCAGCTACCTACCAACAGTGTTGTGTAACGATGTAGATTCTTTAGTAAAACTGCCTATGTCTCAAAGGGATTGGTTGAATCTAACGTCACCTCCAGATGACGAATCCACTAGGATGGGCGGCTGGGAGGATTCCATCATGTAACCCAATCACAGCAGCGCTCCAGAGGCAAACTCTTGACGCCAAGCTAGAACAGCAATAGTGGGCACCACAGGAACAAAATTAAGCTAAAACTTTGATTTCTAGCTAACTAACTAAGAATACGAGGGCTAACTAAGAATACAAGCCCATGCAAGGGGCAAAGAAAACCCGGCCACCAGCAAAAATGAGGTCTAACGATACTGAATGAGGAAGCAAGAAAAGGAGATTAAGAATATGTATGAGTACTGGATGCAAAAATGGAAAGGAGAAAAAGGCGCTTAAAGCAAGGTAAAAATGATAGCAAAAAAAAGCAAGGGGAAGAAAGAACTCACCGAAAAGCAAAGCAAAGAAAACAAACCCAAAGTGATAAAAGAAAGATCAGGCGTCAGTATTGCGACATGGTCCGGTGCGGAGCGAACGCGTCGGGGTCTGGACTTCGGATCCGTCACGACGCGTCGTATTTACCCTTACCTGGGGAGAGAGAGAGGGCAGGGAGAATATGTCGGGGGCACTGGGGCTGTCCATTGCCCCATCCAGGCTCCCAGTGCTGCACCAAGTCTCCCGGGAGCCACTAGCTCGACTGGATCTCGGTCGTTGGAGGGCAGCGGGAGGTCGTAGTGGGGGTGCCGGTGGTTGTGGGGGGGGAGCCGATGGTTGTGGGGGGGGAGCCGGTAGTTGTGGGGCGGAAGCGGGAGGTTGGTGGGGGGGGCGCTGGAGCTTGTGGGG
>LN891079.1:98384-110711 GCA_900010015.1 Tuber aestivum
GGTGTTCTTATCGCCCTTATCGCCCATGTGAGCTGAGGGTACGCAGGGCAGGTTTTTCTCTTTAAAAATTCTATGGTGGAGGAGGGGGGGCCCTTCCTATCGCCCATGTCAGGCAACGTACTGGGGGTTTTTTTTTCTTTTTTTTGTTAAAAATATATGGGGCAAGGGGGGGGTGCTTCTAATACCCCTGGTAGGGCTAGAGGATATGGGGGTAGGAGTAGAAGCAAGATGTCGCTGTGAGACGTACTTGTAGATTAGCTCTCAATTGAATGTATATAGATCTCCTTACACAGTTCTACAGGGAATCATGCGGCGCCCCACTGTGTTTTTACTCATGTGTACATACAAATACACGATGTCCATCACGGGCTGTTTCATGTCGCAGCGTTTATCACTACAGTTCAACTAGCTTCTCACTAGTTAGGACAAATAAAGTTCTTCAGAATAGCTCTCAATTGAATGTAGATAGATCTCTTAACACTGATTCTACGGAGGGTTGTGCGACACCCCTGCTGTGAGTTGTGCATGTTTACATACAAATACGCGACGTCCATCAGGAGCTGTTTGACGTCACAGCGTTGATCACTACAGCTGAACAGGCTTCTTACTAGATATGACTTGGACGAATAAAATTCTTCAACATAGCTCTCAATTGAATGTATATAGATCTCTTAACACTGAACCTACTGGGGAGCGTACGACGCCCCGCCGTGTTTTTAGCTTATGTGTGCATACAAACAGGCGACGTCCATTGAAAGCTGATTGATGTCGCAGCGTTTATCAGTATAGCTCAACGAGCTACTCACTAGCTACCACAAATAAGGTTCTTCAGAATAGCTCTTAATTGAATGTATATAGATCTCTTAACACTGATTCTACTAGGGGTCGTGTGATTCCCCTGCTGTGATTTTTGCATGTTTACCTACAAATACGCAATGTCCATTGAGCACTGTTTGATGTCGCAGCATTTATCGGTATAGCTCAACGAGCTACTTAAGAGCTACGACAAATAAAGTTCTTCAGAATAACTCTCAATTGAATGTATATAGATCTCTTAATACTGATTCTACAGGGGGTCGTGCGATGCCCCTGCTGTGATTTTTGCATGTTTACATTCAAATATGCGACGTCCATCAGAAGCTGTTTGACGTTGCAGCGTTTATCGCTATAGCTCAACAAGCTTCTCACTAGATATGACTCGGACGAATAAAGTTCTTCAGAATAGCTCTCAGTTGAATGTATCTAGATCTCTTAACAATGAACCTATGTAACGACCCTACGATATAGAGCTATGGTAACCTATGTCTACGCCCATACACGAGACCAAGAAGTCAGATGGTAGACGAGGCGGATATGCAGGTGCATATCCAAGAGATATCTGATGGTGCAGAAATCTCTAAGAACAGAAGGTACTTAAGGAATGGGTGTACCTTGTTGAATTTTCTAATTCGTTTCATATGTATATTCTTCTTGATAATATCGTATATTCCTCTACTTAGTATTATTTCTAGTTCACAGACATTACTACAGCGGAGTATGTATTACGTATATTTCATTGATATTTCATGATACGATTAGGGGATTATGGCGTGCTTTTCTTATCTGGTGTTCGGGTTTATTTCTTACATGTTATGCATCATCTTGCATGGTCATCGGTCATTTGATTTATAATTATGTTCTAATTATCCGTTCATACCACTTCAGATTTACGCATGTTTTATGGGATTTCCTTGGCAGTTCTTTAGGGTCAAACACGTTCGCACTTATGTTGTTTCCTACTTATATTACAGTCAAACACGGCGATACTTATGTTTTCCCTTACATTTCCTCTTAGTTATGCGAAGGATGCGCACCTGTATAAATAGGGGTTACCACCCATCTCGCTTAAGAGAATTAAGGACAAGAACTACTACCAATCTACCTTCATACAAAATTCCTCCTCACTTAGCGTGCCCGCAGTATACTCTTACTACTGTGTCGTACTTGCGTACAAAGTTATTAAGATAGTGCCGTACCCACACATTTGAAGAGGTTATGAGCCCGGTGCCTCTATAACTATACGCCTTACACCTACACGCTTCCTACCTACGACGATCGAAATATTTCACCCGACGCAAAACATTTCTACCTTCGAAACGAAACAAATTCATTTGAGTCGAAAACATTGATCAAACTGAAACTTCCTTCGAAACAAAACTTTATTTCCTCGGCACGAAACTTTCTCGGCAAAACGTTCTTGGCATTCACCCTCGCTTAAAAACAGAATCTGCCATCCGTTCCCTCCTAATCCTCTTCTTTCCTTAGGGACCGTTCACGCGGTCCTCCATCACCCTTCCGGCACTTCTCACCCTTTTGGGAGCCTGAATCGGATATCTGCTGGCGCAGCCGCAGTCCCAGGAGCATCCGGGTGTGCTGCAAACAGGCTTCTACTAGTGTAGGAGTGTTGGCCTGTGGGGGTGGTGGCTATTAATTTTGATCGAGGATTTTTAACATAGGTTAAATCAAAAAATAAGCTATTTTTTGCATGTTTGATACCCTCGGACAACCCCAATTTCCACCACACAACGACCTCTCAGAAGAAGAACTCGAGCAACCTCCACTGCCTCCAGTACCTCCATTCCCTCCGGCTCCTCCTCCTACCGATCCACCTGCGTCACCGCCGGGCGCACCCCCTCCACCTCCACTAATGGATCCCGCAGGCCCTGCAAACCCACCGCCGCAAAATCATTCCGCCAACTCGAAGCCAGACTGGGCACCCACCTATAAACTGAGCTCAATCCCAAAGCTCACGGGCCCTGAAAACTACAGAACGTGGCGTGATATATCAGAATATGTTCTCACCTTATTTAATTGTTGGGACATAGTAAGAGGAGAAGAAACATTACCGGAAGCAGGAGCAACTATCAGAACCGATAATGATGAAGATGCTCAAGATTCTTTCCGACATCGTTACCAGTGGGCTTCGGCCTACTTCCTCGAAACGATCGATCCAAAATGGCTAATCTTGTTGGCCACCCACAAGACACCACCCACCATTTAGACAGCCTTCGAAGATAAGTTCGCTCGTGAAAATACCTCCACCTTCTTTGACCAGCTAAACGCGGTTCTCGATTCCAAGTACGATACGTCCGAACCTATGCCAGACCAGATCAACAAGTATGATACCCTATGGAATCGAATGCAACTTCGTTGCTCCTCTGCTTCGGGAACCAACCGATACGCTCTACCGTTTGTTTTTAAATCGGTATTCGAGTCAACCGAAGCCACAGCCGCCGTTCTCCTCCGTTCCCTGCCTCCGTCCATGAGCAACATTGTCGACAACCTCCAAACCAAGGAGGACCTTACCTACAATCATGTCTACAACAAACTGTTGGACTTGAAATCCTCGGTTAATTCTGAGGACGATAAGGCATACAAAAGCGCTGATGTCAAAGGAAAGGGAAAGGCTCGCGATACGGTCCGCCGGCAACCGGCCGAAACGAAGGAATGTTCCTACTGCAAAAAGCACTACCCCTCTGCTCGCAGTGAAGGTCACTCCTGGAATGAGTGTAACAAGCTCAAGGCCAACAACGAGAAGCGAAAGAAGGACAGAGCCGGACACTCGGCTAAGATCGGAAAGGAAGAGACATCCAAACCAGTCAGTACCTCTACCTCCTCACCTCCTACGCAAAAGACCCCTTACCTGAATCAATGGGTTATCGATACAGGCGCAAGCTCACACATGACTTCGAACCTAGACCTTCTTATAAACTTTGAACCTTCACAAGGCACCGTTAAGTTAGGCGATGATTCGGTAATAGAATCATGCGGCCGTGGAACAGTGGAGCTCAAGGCCAAAACATCTGATGGCCGGACAGCCGCTGTCTTTCTACAACGGGTTCTTTGGGTTCCTAAGTTGGGTTCTTGCAACTTGTTGTCGTGGCGCGCTATCGTTTCTTTGGGAAAAGGTTTTTCTTTGCGGAGTTCTGGGAAGGATATGTATGTTTTTAGGGAAAATAAAAGAGAGGTTCTATGGGGAAAGCTTGACGGAGAGGACCATGTTGTACAAGAGAAAAAAGAGACGGCGAACAAGATGACTTACAAAGAGTGGCATGAAGCCCTAGGACATCCATCGCCGCAAGACCTCAAAGCCGACCACTACTCTGACTCTCCCGCTATTCCTACCATTCCGAAAGACTGGCAATGCGAAACCTGCATCACCTCCAAGTCAACTAAGTCAAAGCCCAAATCAACTGAAAGACGATGTGACACACCTTTCGAGTTAATCCACTCCGACCTTAGCGGATGATTCTCGAAACCCTCCTGTGGCAACTCCTGGTACTATGTCACCTTCATCGATAACAATACACGCTATGTATGGATCTACACCATAAAAGGGAAGTCCGGCACAGTAAAAGTGTTCGAACAGTTCATCAAGAAACGAACAACCCTGGATTCCATTACCATCAAAAGATTCCGTACCGATAACGGAGGCGAGTACATCAATGACAAGATGCTTACCCTTTTTCAGAAGCATGGAATTGTGCATGATAAGACCCCTCCTTACTCACATGAATCCAATGGTATTGCCGAACGGTACAACCGTACCATCATCACATCGACACGCTCTATGTTGACTGGACTTACTCTTAGCCTTTGGGCCGAAGCAGTCTCCACCGCCATCTACCTTAGGAACAGACTCCCTAACCGAGCCATATGAAACTCAACGCCCTATGAAGCTATCTACAAAACAAAGCCGTTGATCAACCACCTGTGCCCATATGGGACCAAATGCTACGTCCATATACCAGAGGAGAAAAGAAAACCTGGAACGAAGCTACCGCCCCGGGCCTTGGAAGGATATCTTTTCGGTTATACCTCCTCTGACAAAATATACCGAATATATATACCATCGCAACATCAGATCTCCGAAACAAGACAAATCCATTGGACAACCAAGACAATTATACCGCTTGACCCAACTGGACCGTCGGATCCAAGACAACTGACCCATACATCAGAGACCTTTGCGACCGTCACGCTTCCCTCTTTCTCCACAGCCTCGCAACCTCGCGACAAGCCTCAACAAATAGAAGATGACGACCAACCTTTACCACTACCAGATGTTGAAGTACATCCACCTCCACCACCAGAACATCCAGAAGACTACGAGAATCCCACACCTCCTTCTCCAACTCCGGAACCACCTGGCCATGAACAGGATCAACCATCGGAACCCGAAGAAGGAATCAGGACTCGGTCTGGACGAGTATCACGCCCACCGGTTTGATATGGCAGAAATGCTACCGAAATGGCGGACGAGGACCCTACCACTTATCACCAAGCTATAAACAGCCCCTACCGTGACCAGTGGACCTCGGCTATGGACTATGAAATTCTGGCGCTCGAGAAGAGTGGAATCTTTGATGTTGTTGATAAACCGATTGGACAGAAAATAATCGAAAGTAAGTGGGTTTACACAGTTAAAAGAAACACTGATGGCACCCTAGAAAGGTATCGAGCAAGAGCCGTCGCTAAAGGGTTTGGAAAAATCCCCGGCTACGACTTCGAAGAAACCTTTGCTCCCGTCATACGTTACGAATCTCTCCGCTTCCTTCTAGCGATATGCGCTAAAAATAAATGGCGACCGTGACAATTTGATGTTAAATCGGCTTTCCGCTACGGCGAATTGAAAGAAGAAGTTTACATGCGACCGTTACCTGGGTTCGGTGACGAAGGCAAAGTATGGAAACTTAACCGATGTCTCTATGGACTTAAGCAATCTGCAAACGAATGGTATGCTCTCTTTGCCAGATTCTTGACCTCCAGAGGATTTACGACATCATCCCTCGACCCATGCATGTTTGTTCACGATAAACACGACATCTACGTTTTGATTTACGTTGACGACATCGCTATCCACGCAGCCGACACCCCCAAAGCTACATCTCTCATAGAAGACCTGAAAACGGCATTCGAGATTACAGACCTAGGGGAAGCCACATTCCTACTCGGCTTGCACATCGCATACGCACCAGATGGGCTACATCTTACCCAAGAGCAATACATCAAGTCAGTCCTCAAACGATTCTCAATGGAAAACTCTAATAGCGTCTCTAAACCCTTACCAAAAGGCATTCAACTTACGTCAGGGACCGAAGATACACGCATTCCAGACCCCTCCAACTACCAATCGATGATAGGATCACCCATGGATCTGGCTACTGGCACAAGACCCGATCTAGCATATACCATTTCTTTCCTCTCTCAATTTTCTGCTTGCCCTACCGAACAACACCTCAAGGCCGCTAAACACGTCCTGCGATATGTTAACGGAACAAAACACATTGGACTCTTCTACCCTTACAACGCGACAAACGCTATTGATACCTACGTTGACGCTGACTTCGCTGCTTGCCTCGACACCCGCAGTTCTTTTCGGGATACTTTGTACTTCTCAACAGTGCATGCATGTCATGGCGCTCGAAGAAACAAAGCTCAGTCGCACTATCAACAACCGAAGCCGAATACGTAGCAATATCACTTGCCGCAAGACAAATCCAATGGTTCCGAAAGGGTCTCAAAGATATCCGTCTCAACTTACCGATCGCTTTACATGCAGATAATACTGGCGCAAACTTTCTCGCGAGAAACCATCAGCTAAACGACCGAACGAGACACATCGATATGCACTACCATAAAACACGGGAAGAAATCGATAATGACTCGTTCACGCTCCTGAAGGTTGCCTCCTCCGATAACCTTGCCGACATCTGCACAAAAATCTTAGAGAAACCGGCACACGAACGGTTAATGGGACTTTTGGGCTGTAGATGATGACAGGAAGTGTTGAATTTTCGAATTCGTTTCATATGTATGTTCTTCTTGATAATATCGTTATATTCCTCTACTTAGTATTATTTCTAGTTCACAGACATTACTACAGCGGAGTATGTATTACGTATATTTCATTGATATTTCATGATACGATTAGGGGATTATGGCGTGCTTTTCTTATCTGGTGTTTGGGTTTATTTCTTACATTTTATGCATCGTCATGCACGGTCATCAGTCATTTCATTTACAATTATGTTCTAATTATCCGGTCATTCCACTTCAGATTTACGCATGTTTTATGGGATTTCCTTGGCAGTTCTTTAGGGTCAAACACGTTCGCACTTATGTTTTTCCTAGTTATGTTACGGTCAAACACGTCGATACTTATGTTTTCCCTTACATTTCCTCTTAGTTACGCGAAGGATGCACACCTGTATAAATAGGGGTTACCACCCATCTCGCTTAAGAGAATTAAGGACAAGAACTACAACCAATCTACCTTCATACAAAATTCCTCCTCACTTAGCGTGCCCGCAGTATACTCTTACTACGGTGTCGTACTTTCATACAAAGTTATTAAGATAGTGCCGTACCCACCCATTTGAACATACCTAAGTAGTGGTAATAACGTGACAATGTCTGTTCTGGCCCATGGATAGGTCAGAAGGCCGGGTGAGTTTACCCTACCCGAGGAAGTCACGTTACCCTACTATGGAGACTGGTTTCGTATCACCATGGACATACTTACCCTACCTTTGCGACACTGTTACCCTACCTTCCGTCGGAAATGTTCTCGGAGGAATTTCGGGAAATGTTAGGATTGTTTGTTACGCAATGATGATCGACGGGCACTTGATTGCACTTTGATCGGAAGACTACGGGAGGAGCTATAGTGCTCCAAACAAGCTGTAACTTGGTAGAATTATTCCTAACAGGTACCTGCGGCCCCAGGGTTCGCCCCTGGCGTCATGAGCCAAAATGGGTGGAGTTGTCGTTATGCAAGTTAAACGGAATCTACGAAGACATGTTCATAACACTGTATGCGTCGTCGCCGTCCGTCCGACTGGAGGCTGTTCGCAGGATATATAAGGGGGCCAAGGTGAGAAGGTCAGGTACCTTCTCCAAAAAGAACGGAGTAAAATGGACCAAAACCAACGGAGTTAGCGTGAGCTATCCGGAAGGGTCCCCAGAGTAGTCCCGGGTAGTGGCGGAGACATTTGGGAAGGTTTTACGCCAATCTAGCCTATACGTGCCCCTTTGCCATAGGCTCTTTGTGGGTTGTTTGAAGACTCTAATAGCATGACACTTATCACGGTGAGTGGTGTGCCGAGGGTAAGGGACCATGGGTAGCGCCTATGGGTCCCGCCACCAACACAGCTCTCCGGGGAAGCGTCGTAGACCCCCTAAGTTCGCAATCAAGAAAGATAGAACTTAGCCGGAAGACAGCTGATGTCTACGAGTGCTTGCATAGGTCATATCATATGGGAAAAGAGTCATTTAGTTAGCTTTCCCCAGGGTCTCGACAGTTAGCCACTGACGGGACACCGATGTGCAGAGGTTTTCACTCCGGCAGGTGTATTGGTAAACACCTCGCAGGAACTGATGTGCATATGGGAGATTTCTGCTAGAGTGCACTGACACCTATAGCCCTTCGGGGCCGCAGTAATGGTGCCGGGGCAACCCTTACGGAGAAGGGCATACTCACGTTGGTCGCGGAAACCTGATGGGGGAGTTTTTGGTATAAGTCTGACTACTTAAAGATTATACGAGAACTCTCCTACCCCGACACAATCAACATCCTCTCGAGAGACTTTAATTGAGATAAGCCTGAGCTTAACGATATTAAGTTTTACCGTTTACTTTTATTCTTTACACTTTTGCAAGAGTTGTGTTCGAGAGATTGGAAGTTCGGTGCGGTCGCATCCTTGGGAGCCATCTACCTGAGGGAGCCCCCGTTACAACCTACTGGAGATTGTGTGACGCCCCACCGTGTTTTTATCTTATGTGTGCATACAAATACGCGACGTCCATTGAGAGCTGTTTGACGTCACAGCGTTTATCGGTATAACTCAACGAGCTACTCACTAGCTATGACGAATAAAGTTCTTCAGAATAGGTCTGAATTGAATGTATACAGATCTTTTAACCCTGATTCTACTGGGGATCATGCGACGCCCCCGCTGTGATTTTTGCATTTTTACAAAATAAGCTTTTAAGCTGCAACACAAGTCACAAAGCCATGAAACGAGACAAATACTGTGATGAAAACCTAACCCACTCTTACTCAGCAGGTCGGGATACCAAATTGCGCCTACTGTGCGTCCAACCGATACAACCTACCTGAACTGACAGAAATATTGACATAGGAAACACACTGGCAGGACAAAACACTGACAAATCATTGTAACTGCTCAAACATATACTCGAAAGGTCAGCTAACGTGGTATTCATCTAGGATCACTCTGCTGGTAAACGCAACGTAAATGTTAGATGTTTTCTCACTTTTACTTGTCATCGTCCGAGTCATTGTCCGAGTTGTCGTCCGAGTCGTCATCATGGTATACCGATCCGTGGCAGGACCTCCTCCCCGTGTCTGCCGACATATTTGCTGGATCATATACAGGGTTGCGCTTCCGCACCTCGGAACTCCCTGGGCAAGTAGAGAATATAGCGCCCCGCTTAACTCCATCTTCCCCGAGATACTCGTGTGCCCGCAATGGTGGGCTGTCAGGCCTTATGTCGTGGGACTCACGGTAGGGTTAGACTAGTAGATCTAGAGGGTCATCCTAAACTGGGTTCGAGAGAAGCCACACTCTGACGGCCTCGTTATTGGTGATAAAAACAAAGTTGAGCTCATTTAGAGGACTCCCGGAGGACATTCGGAGCATCTGACGTCCGTCACAAGCTGCACCCAGTATGTACCTGACCCTGGATGCAGGTAGGCATCTCAGGATCATAGCACACACCCCCTGGAAGTCATATGTATCCAACGCTGCAAACGCTACACCTGTGATATATGGTGGACGCCAATGAAGCAACTTGTAGTTGGGGGGTGCACATGCTAACTTTTTTTAGGCGCCGTGCAGCCCGAGGCGCCTGATGGATGGCCCAACTCAGACGATACGCAGTGCCCGAGGGTGCCCAAGTAGTGCATTCCAATGTATATTTTCTCAGTATGCCTGAGTCTTAATACCGTCACTGGGAGTTTTTATAAGCACTAACTTGTTAGCACAGAAAGGGGTTGAGGACCGTTGTCAATGGTAGTACCTCTACCTCCTGATGCCAGATGTTGGAGTACATTGTGCGTTCGCTTTGGTGCCTGAACTGCCTTTTTAACTTGGGTCTGAGTCAGGTTCTTCAATTCCAGGGAGACCAGAACAGCGTTGCCAACTGGAGTTAGATTCCGAGATTCCGGGGGCAGCGGAGCTGTTTTGCTACCTGGAGTTTGATAAAGATTCTGGGTTCCCTCGGACGCCGGAACTCGTTTGCTAACTAGAGATTGAGACAGATTCTGTGATTCCGGGGATACTGGAAAACCTTTTTTGACTGGACTCTGAGGCAGAATCTGAGATTCTGATTCTGCCGAAACACCTTCGGGCACTGGGACTTGAAACAGGATTTTGCCCGCCTTGACAGGTTGGCCCACAAAGGGTCCTGGCAGAGTAGGGTCCCAGTGGGCTGGGGGCCCCAGTGGAAGCAAGATTGCGTCCACAATCAAGCTCCCGGGCACTGTTATGGGGGCGCCCATGGCTGCATGACCTGGAGGACTCCTGAGAAGTGTGGTTTCATACTTCTTACCAGTGTCCTTAACCAGTTGGACAATGGCTTCATCGATCTCCTGAATCCTGCGTAGGTCGTTTGCTGCTTGTGCAGAGACCAGGAAATCACAGGCGGGATGCAATCTCCGCATCCCCTCTACAATCTGGCTGAAATCATTATTTGGGAAACTAAGGATATTGACAAAGTTCCTTGCTAGCAACTGGTTTTTGACGGTTGATTGCCACGCCATATATAGTGTCTTCTCATGCACGCTATCCACAAAGGGAAGAGATGTCTTATACTTCCTGATTTTCGACTAACAGGGTGCTGAGCGTTAACCTCTCCAGCAAGGGAATTCGCAGGAAGCACGTACACTTGACCTGCGGGACTCAGATATTTCTTCTTTCCCTTACCGAAGTTGGGCCTGTTGATGTACTGGAAGTTAATGGGGGCCTGCGCGATGTCGTCTTGCTTTATTCTAATGGGTGGAATGGCTGGAGGTTTTGTGTGCTGGGGGCGTTAGGAATAAGTGTAAATAGTTAGTAGTACGGCATCATTCCTGGGTGGGCCATTTATTTTATTAATCAGAAATCACGACAGTCAATATGAAAAGGTGCTTGTTTTTCAACAATTTGGAAATTATATTCCCACGTTTGGGATGTTCTGGCTGGCATGGGATGAAAGTTGGATAATCAAACTATGAGATAGGTATTTATGATCAAGAGTATAAACTCAAAGGTCTACTACTAGTGCTAATGAAACTTAGTCGCTAGAAAGAACATGCACTTGCTCCCACCTGATGTTGCCATTCAGCGCGCTAGACCAGAACCTGTACTAGTAGTATTTCCTGAAGTGACAAGCGCCTAAACATTTCTCCGCCAGCATGCCTACGAGTAAACACCCCGTCACGCGTCTCCGGACCTATTCAAAATTCACCTCAATTGCTGGCTTCCCAATCGCCATGCCTATCAAGTGCTCTTTTTGTTGCCCCCGGTACGCTCGTGCAGGCCCTTTTGAAAAACACCTGCAAACAACGCATTCAAATTTAGACCTTATTCTCGCATCCGCTGTGTGGCGTATTGCCCCCACAGATCATACTCACGTCGCCGGCGGCGAAGCAGACGTACCTAACCAAGACGACGTGAAAGGCGAGAAAGAACAGCTCAATTTAGACTACGAATCTGAAGTGAGCTGCGGCAGATCCGATGCTGCTAGATTAAACGTTGTGTGTGAGTGCGATACGGAACCACTCAAGGTTGATAGGGTTTCTTCGTCAGCCACTTGATGAGCAGATTATCCAGGCGCTGGGCAATCAATTGGGGACATGAAGGGATTTGAAGAAGAACTCGATGTAACGACCCTACGTTATGGAGCTATGGCAACCTAAGTTTACGCCCATACATAAGGCCAAGAGGCTATATGGTAGACTAGGCGGGCATGCCTGAGCATGTCCGAGAGATGCCCGATGGTCCGGGTATCTCGAAGAACAGAAGGTACTTAAGATATAGGTGTACCTAAGTAGCGGAAGTAATGTGACCACATCGGTTTCGGCCTAAGAATAGGTCGGAAGGCCGGGTAAGTTTACCCTGTCTAGGTAAGTCACGTTACCCTGCCATGGAGACCGGCTTCGTGTCACCATGGACATACTTACCCTACCTTTGGGACACTATTACCTTACCTTCCGTCGGAAACGTTCTCGGAAAGATACCGTGTAATGTTAGCATTTTTTGTTACGCAATGACGATCGACGGG
>LN891079.1:126333-158383 GCA_900010015.1 Tuber aestivum
TATCGCGTTCGTGTCTGACTAGGCAGCCTCTTAGGGGAACAAGAGAATGGGGAGATCGACCGTAGCCTGTTGGCTATTCTCCCCTACTGCAACTGTAGTCCCGGCCGTCTGACAATGGTGGTTAAGGGGTTGCCGACCGTGGGAAGGCTAAGCGAGGCCAACCCAAGAGGAGGAGAGGACTCCCCACCACGCGTGGGGGGAGGAGGAAGGGGGAGTAAGGAAGATCATCAACGGCCGCCTGGGCAAAGCATAGCAGGTGTTTTACCGCGTCTCTCATGTAGTCCCTTGTTCTGGGAGAGATAGCGTCACTGTAGTGGAAGGGATCCCACCACCTGCTAGCCAGCCGAGGAGGGCCTCCGACCGACCAACCCCCAGGGAGAGAGAGGGCCCTGCGACGGTAGACCAAAGTCAATACCCCGGGCGTGAGAGGAGAGAGGAGCCAGACTCCCCTAGGCCGAGGCCAAAGGCAGGAGTGGGCGGGAGGGTGGAGAAAGTTTCGCGACGAAACAAAAAACTCACGATAAAAACCGTGGTGTTGAGTTTTCAATCGCCGGAGGTGTAGCGGAGACGGAGGATGTGGGCGTAGGGCTGGGACACCTAGGAATTGATGGCATTCAACATATGGGACTTAGGCGCTTACGGCAAGAGAAGGGCGAGAAGGAGGGCTATGGTGTGGATATCACATAATGGGAAGCTCTTAGAGTTGTAACCCTCCATAGATAACATAATGTAGATAGATTCGGAAGTCATAAAATGGAAATAAACTTGATCGAGATATGACATTCACAGTGGGAATGGGGTGGCGGCAAATGGAAGCCTACACAAGATACAGAGTCCTGAAATCGGTAGGACCCAATTCTGAACGTAGAAGTGCAGCGTCAGGAGTTCCCACTGAGATGCAGGCTCCCGGGGGAGATGTGGACCGAGTCCAGACGCCAGAGGATGGGACAATATGAACCAGACAGGCGGACGCTGGGTATCAAAACACTGTATCGCCACCCTGAGAAGAGCAGATATGCCAAATGCATTACAACAGGATGGAGAAAGAAGGTATGGATACAGGCGTCCAGAATAGAATGAAATGTGGGAGGTGAGTGGGGACGGCCTCAGAACGGCCGGACGTGGGAGGCGTCACAGATGACGGGATAAACCGGGTGTTGAAATGGAGGACGCAGCAGACATGGCTGGCCGTTGCAACATAAGACCAGATGTACAGGATGCAGGGGATGCAGGGGAAAAACACCGGGCGTCCGGACGCGGTGCCCGCGCATCTGACGCAGGATTTATTTTTGCCGATGGAGGTAAATCTGTCTGTTGTATTTTGCTTTCTTGGTCCTTAGTTGATATTTTTTTTTCTCAGATTTCTTTATCAATGAAATCTTCCCTTGCTCCTGAATCGAGCATTGCATCTATCATTATTGCTTCTTGTTTGTCGTCATAAATAGTGGTTTTGATTATAATATGATCATTGTCGTTGTTATTCGTTTTCTGGCTTAAAAGAGTGTAATAGTTGGCCATCGCGATGGGTTTGTCTTTCGGAGGGTCCTACAGACTATCTATTGCTGGGGACCTTCAGCTTTTGCCACCTTCTTATAATCGTCTTTGATTTCGATTTCCCTTAAGTTGCTACATAGTTGGAATCTGGGGCTCGGTCTTGGATTCTGTTAGTTCCTTTCTTGGTTTGGAGCTAGGTTGGCAGTTCATCTGCAATCCTTGATCATATTCTCTTCTATTCTATATCTTAGGTATAGATTGTTGTTTCGTCGCCAAAGGTACTCGTCTTTTGCAAGGTTGAGGAATGGTCTCTTTCTAGTGGCGTCTAAGTCCCTAGCATCTCCTCCTTGGGTGGTGGTTCTGAAAGTTCCATTCTGGTTCCTAGGTGTACTTTGGTTTCTTGTCTTCATAGTGTTGCTTTGTGTTATGTGTGACTGGTTCTTTTAGATCCTGTCTAGTTGTCCAAACTGGATTTCCTTTCTAATGGCCCAGTGGGCCATCGCTTCAGTTGTAGTGAATTTTTCCTCACTGTACCTCCATGCCTCTTAATAGGTTCTTCTCAAGCCTTTCATGAACCATCTCAGAGCAGAGGCCTCATTGCATTCTGCATCGTACTGGAGTAGTCGGAACTTGTATCAATAATCGGTAACATTCTTTATTCCTTCGAGTAGGATAAGTGTATATTGTACTTTGTCTTGGTTGTTTCCTTGTGTCCATCCTACTGTCTTGAAGTAGGTCCGGAGTTGTACTATGAATCCACATAGCTTGCTTCTTTCCCCATCATATCGTGGTGGGGTTTTGACTTTAGGTTGTTGCCCTATTTCTCTTATAGCCTCTCGTATCATCTGTTCTACTTCGTTTTGTGGAATCATCTGAGGAGGTGCTGGTCCTGCTGGAGGTGGGCCTGCAGATGGTGCTGGTCCTAACATTCTTTCAGGTTTCGGTGTTTCTGGTAGTTCTTCTTCGTTTGGAGGAGTGGCTTGTTCGGGTGTGACCGGACTGGCTAATCTTACTGAGTGTCTGCCTGCTTCACTGAGCACTTCTTCTAATCCCCCTAGACCTAAACAGTCGTCTTGGAGGTCCAAATCTCCTTCTTGATCTGAGTTGAACGAAGCCGTGGTGTAATCGTTAAGTGTTGCATTGTAGAGACACATTCTAATGTTAAGAATCCTACTGGGGACTGAGGTGTGACAGGTAATGATTCTTAATTTGTAGCAAGGTGATAGTTCTTAGGCCAATACCTACACGATACTGATAGTCAAGTCCTTTTGACTTCTATCTGATCATGCCTATTCCTCTAATCTTCTTAAGTCCTCATTTAGGACTTAATTATTCGACATAGGAGGAGAAACAGTTTTGTCCCTTAGGAGGAAAGACAATTCTCGGGTTTCTTAAGATAAATCTTAAAGAGTGTAAAGGTAGGTTTTATTGTAATAACTTAAAGGTAGGAAATAAACAAGAAGAATGTGTGAAGAGCTAATACCCGGGGTCCTTGTGACCCTTTATACAGTAGCTCTTCACCTGGCATGATTCATACTTTACATCACGCGAACCCTGTGACTCATAACCATGAGTCATGTGAAATCCATCAGCCGACTCCTATGAGTCGCTACGCAACATACCTAAAACCAATCAAAACATAATAACCAAGTCAGGTGCGTAACTCACGTCACCTAAGTGAAACCCATGACTCATATATTGAGTCATGTGTGAAAGTCATAACATCGTATGACTCACAACTGTGAGGCACAAACAGGTAAACGTAATAACCTATAGTGCACTAGTATGCATCATGTGAAATCCCAACATACCTATAGCTCGAAATTCCACGCTATGTAAAATCCGCCTTGCTTAGTCACAGTTTGTGATATCTATTCTGAAAAGCCTTAAAAAAACAATGCTCTAAGCTTCAGAGAAGGTCTCATGGTGCTACTAAGTTGTTAGAGACAGCCAAAAGGAAGAGTGAACTTATTTCCCGAAATAAAACAAAACTATTTAAATGATTCATTATGGATTTAGAGGATGCTTGAAAGACTTTGGGTTGTACCTAAGGCAAATGGAAGTCATACAAAATGGTAGCATTTATAAATTGTTATTTTCCATCTCTACTTTTATATTTTTTTTTAATTGGAGGCTTTTTTTTTTTTTCATGGTCAAGGCTACCATGCTATGGTGGTGTGGTTGCCGAGAATCGTACGAGAATCCATAGACACACCTGTATCGTACGGTACTCACCAGGAGTCGCTTCGCGGCCTCCAAAGCGGTGGGTGCCTTGGCATGGAGCATACCATTATCTTGCTAAAAGTGAAAGCAATGAAAGAGGGCAAGGACGATGCGAACCCCTCCTCACAAAACCCTGCCCCCTCCCCACTCCTCAATCCCATCCCATCCGCTGTCTGTCCTAAAGCCCACCATAAAACGCCTGCGGAACTTCCCCCCAACCAATGCTATCATGAGAGCCTACGAATACGATAATATCACGGTTAGTTTCACCCTTGCGAAGGAATGAGGTAAAGGCAATCTGTGGAGTAAGGCAAACTCAACTAATTACGCTTGCTCCTTGCAGGGCGATCAACGCGAGGATCACGACTCAGGAGCCGTCATTTCCGGAGCTGCCCTCAATCAGATTGGTGTATTGACCCACCATTTCGACTCGGTCGATGACGTGAACGCTCTTGCCACTGAGCGTGGCTATAAGAACCGGGATGAGGTCACAATATCCCCGAGTGCCTTAGGTGATCTCTACGAAGGCAAAGTGAAGACCTTTTTCCACGAGCACCTACACGAGGATGAGGAAATAAGATATGTCCTGGACGGCCACGGTTTCTTTGATGTTCGATCCAAGGATGACTGCTGGGTGAGGATCAGTGTGTCCAAAGGGGATTTGATAATCCTCCCAGCAGGAATCTACCATCGGTTCACGACTGATAAAAATAATGTATGGCCTCACCATTCTAACAAGCTGTTGGTTCTTGAGGTCCACCGACGTTAATGAGCATACAGTATATCAAAGCGATGCGACTATTCCAGGAGGAGGTAGGTTCCTCCCATCCCCCATCCTTCACCCCCTTCCCATCATGTTAACAAGGAAATTTAGCCCAAGTGGACTCCTTTGAACCGAGATCCCCAGGTCGACGAGAACGCGTACCGAACGACGTACTTGAAATCACTTTCCGTAGCTTAGGGCGTTATATTCTTTTTAGGCGATTTACGCCATGGCAATACCATTATCCCAACCATCCCATACCACAAAGTATTTCCGTCATCGTGATCAATTCGTTGTGCTAGACCATGTACCAGTATCCTGCTCATCATAGGGCTCCTAAGCAACTCCCAAGCCGATGAAACCTCTCCGCGAGAAAGAAAGAAACAAAGCGAGGGGTAAATGTCGATTAGCCCCACCAGAAACGGATCACACGAAACAAGCGGGACCTAAAAAGTGAGTCGGCACGGACAATTTTACCTCAAAAATAGCAGATTCCGCTCCAAGATATCCCATAGGAGAAAATCCACAAAAAATACCCATAGAACCACTGAGAACAGCAATGGCATCGTCTTCCGTATAGTCTACCCAATTCCCACCTCCACAAGAGCAGTATGCGGTTGAACTTTCAAATTCCACCAGGATGCAGTTTTTCCTACCAAAAACAACTACCTTGGTACAAGTCTGAGGAAGGTTTTATCGCCCACAGCTGCTACTCTTCAGAGAATTTAAATCCAGTCACTAGCAAGGTTACAATTGAAGTCAAGTAGTCTACATCTTTTTTCCGAACACTTTATGAAGCTATCCCACCCCTTACATAAGTATCGGTGCTGGAACAAGCCCATGGGGTTGGCTGCTTTCGGCGTCCCGCTTGTAAGAGAAAAGGGGGTTCGATAAGGCACGAAGTGGCAGCTCTAAACCAGGGGTGAGGAGGTGAAACCGGGAAGAGATCCCGTCGACTCTGGAGAAAGGGAGCCCTGTTAAAAGCTAACGTTGAATACCGTTACCGTAATAGGGAGATTCAAAGCTCTCAGCACACGCAAGGTACGAGTGTTTCGGTAGAGGTGTATTTTTTTGGGAAATTATGGTACACAACAAGCCTCCTCAGAAGGAGGGATACAGCATATCAGTGCACAGGTATGGTCATTTTATTCAAGCAGTACACCTGTATTCGTGGGGTATACCGTGTACTCGGTTCGCAGCATACTGAGAGCTTCGAATCTCCCTAATGCGAGCTACGTGTATTGAGCTGGTACAGTACCGGTTGTGTACTTTCATCGTGTCAACGGGAAGTCATTACCGTACTCAAGCACTCGCACCATACCGTACTTTATGTGGATCGCATGACCACTCCATCGGGAGCATCGGCGCAGGAAATGTCAAAAAAAAAAAAAGGTATCCACCCCCAGCCAGCCAACATGCGAACCTCCTTTTCCCCCAATTTCCAAGGAGGCTACTACCGGTATGTTGGTCCACACAGCCACTTCTCACCGAGGCCCCGAGAACGGATGCCTTGGACCGAGTGCGACATTATGACTTGCACTTTTCCCCCATCCCCCCCCCCCCCACAGAAAAAATCACAATCATGAAGAATATATGATACCCCATACGGTACCCCAGGAAAGCAGGATGGAATCCTCGGTATGATACTTGTATGATATGATTACGGCACCCCAGCCAGCTCGACCCCGGTATGGAGCGGAAAAATTACACGTGAGAAAATCGTGCTTGGGCTGCGATAAGCTTTTTTTTTTTTTTTACAAAAAGCCAGGAAGCGGTACGGTATTGTACGAGTACTTGTACAGTACGAGTATGATACGATACACTTGGTCCATGCGCTGAACGATGCCGACATGAGCCCACACGACTGACACCGGGTGATCCTCCTCGACCGCCGTCAGTAACTGTACTCGAGTACAGGTACGGTACCGTAGCGATCTTGGGGTTTATACAGTACAGTAATATCACGACAGACCCGGCCAGCCTTCCCGAGCACAATCGGAGAGAAAAAAAACCACGTGGCAAGATATTACCAGCATTGGCGAGACGCCTAAAACACTGACTCGGGCGGTTTTCATTTTCATTTTCATTAAACGTTGGCGGTCGTACGTACTATACAAGTACCGGTAATGACTGACCCAAACACTCTGAGCATCTTCTCCTCTCCTGTCGGGGTTCAGATCTCAACCTCCCTGTGAAGAAGATCCCAGGTCATCCATCATACGTACAGTACTCTGCTTGTATCGTGCCCTCACTCGCAGAGAAAAAAGTTTCCATTTACTGTACCTGGTACTGTACTCGAGTATTGCTACCCAATTGTGATTGCCCGACTGTGGCTTTTTGCATGAATTGTCGCGGCGGTTGCGTGTGGCTGTAAGGGGGGGGGGGGGCGGGGGGGAAAAGGGGGAATCCAACCAGAGAGGTTTTTTCGATATCGAGTTCCCGCATATGGAGGGAGGGAGGGATGCGGGTCCCACCCCTCTCCTCCCCCATGAAGGCTCATTAAGCTCAATCCGGGAGACCTCCAGAACTGATGGGCACCACATGGGAAAAGTCATATCATGGTAGGTAGGGTTGCTGCTGGCATACGTAAGGAATGAATAATGGGGATCTAGAGGCATGGGTGATTGTAGTGCGGTACGGTGTGGCCACGCACAACGAGGAATTTCTTGTCGACGGGAGATTTCTATCATATGAAGGGGGCTTGGGGATAAAACATTGGCGTTCCACTGACGCGCTGAATCGGGTGGAATTTCGAGTGATGCTGAGTGATTGGACGAGAAGGGCTCGGTTGGGCGTGCTCAGGAATACTGACGAGGTCCGGTATGAACCCAAGGGTGTTAAAGGCAGGAAAAAGAATGCATGAAAGGCCGGTTTTATGAGTTCACAGGGGACTACTGGATGACGGCGCATATGGGGGCTTGGTGATGGAGAATGAATACACGCTTTCGAACATTTTTTTTTTCTTTTCGATAGCGCGCTTGGACTGCACTCGATTTACAGCACTCGTACCGGTACTCGAGTACGAGTAATCGTACTCGAGTGCAGTTACCTAACTGCAGAGTACCAGAAGCCGGCGGCGGCGTTCCCTTGCTTTGTGACATTTCGAGGGAAGGGGCCACATCTCCTTATCGACCAATCTCTGCCCCCCTTTATCCAGAGGCCGGATGCGGTTCGATAATACGGCATTGTGATAACAGCTGGGGGGGCTCAGCTACAGCACCTTGCACGCTTTCACCACAGTACGAATAACTTTCAGCCGCTCCCTCGCCGCAACTGGGAAAGTTCGTTTTTCTACGATCATCGGCGGATTACCTTGCCGACATCATCACCATCATCATCAACCTCGTGAACGAGAGATCGCTGGGAGAGTTTCTGTAGCCACGAGAGTGTGAGATGGTTCGAACGAGGACGCTGAACGGACAGGGCGGGAGCAGAGAGACCTTCGTCGGGAGTTCTCTCGGGGCGGAGGGGGATTCGTTGTAACTTCTGGTTTGCTGGCTTACCGGTCCTCCAGTGACCTTAGCGAGACCATCAGTGTATTATCCGAGTATATGCCGGTCCGGCGCCGTCCTTATACCTGTACTCGTACCGGTAATGAAATTTGATTGCAAATCATCAGGCCGCGTGGGGAGGAATAGAATGGAGGAGAGCCAAGGGGACGAGAGTGGCACGACAATTGGCTGGAATGCGAAACCCCGCACGAACCATACGAGGGCACTGGGTTTGATGTCCCTCCAAGGATGGAGAGCTGCTTCCCTTTTCTGTCCTTTCTGCTCGCACACATGAAATATACTCTACTGTACTCGATTTCCTTTTTCTACGAGTACGGTAGCGGTAAGTTACCTTGTTTCATTCCTTTTTTTTTTTCGCTTGCTTCTCTGCTCTGCAGGTTGAGGGGGGGAGCCAAGCCCCAAGATCCCTGTATGCCTCTGACTCTTACGATGGTGATGATGATGGATTACCGTGCTCGAGTTCTGTTCTCGTACTGTACGGCACTCGAGTACTCGAGTATGGTGGTGCACTTTGTGGGAGGGAAGAAGAAGAAGAAGAAGAAAAAGAAAAAAAGGTGGTGGGTGGGAGGGGGGAGTTGTGGTGGTGGTGGAGGACAGTGAACAGTGGACAGTGGACACTGGTGGTGGTCTCTTCGATTTATTTTTATTCCCATCTCCCTGAATCAGAAATCAGCGCTCTTTCCCCAGCTCGTCCTAGCTCATCTTGACATGTTGGGGAGGAAGGCGACAAGGGAGAAAGCGCCTGTCCTCCGTTCGAACCTCTGATTTTTTTGGGGTCCATAGGATTTCTTTTTTCTTCTTTTCCCTTTTTTCCTTTTTTTCCTTTTCCTTCTCCTTTCCACTCGTACCGTGATTTTCTCTCA
Source organism: Tuber aestivum (assembly GCA_900010015.1). Lineage (NCBI taxonomy): Eukaryota > Fungi > Ascomycota > Pezizomycetes > Pezizales > Tuberaceae > Tuber > Tuber aestivum. The sequence continues at coordinate 135,189 of LN891079.1, forward strand.
TTTGTTTTCGCTCCCCACACCACCTTTTTTTCCCTTTCCCTTTTCCGCTACTGGGCATGCATACAAGGTACAAATCAAGGCCACAGCAGGCCGGAGGTAGGGAAAATTCCTGTCGCGGACACCGACGGAGGGTGAGGCATCACTCTGGAAGGACACCCCCCTTTCTCCTGTTACTTTGACCGCTGTTTTCTCTCTCCCCATCGCTTCCTCTGTTCTGTTTGCCCGTCACTTTCCTCTCGTTCAACCCCGTACACTCCTCCCTCTATCATCCCCACTAACTCGGCCTCCTCGGTGAAGCCATCTACACACGGCCTCCATACCCTTCATACCTCTCGTCTGGCATCAGGGACGCCGTCGGGAGAGCAAGCCAAAGCTCGTTGCCAGGATGCCGCCCCTGCACAGCTTCGAGATCGATGTTCCTTCCCCCCCCCTTCACTTCCTGGTGGTTGGGGGGGAAGGGGGGGGAAATTTGGACTTACTCACATCCGTACATACATAAAATAGCGGAGACGGGGAATTCTGTGAATTTATTCCTTTCTCATTACAGCTAAGCCTTCCCAAAAGGGTTAGATGATTTCCGGATATTGATTTGGAGGTAAGTCTTCCCTTCGTTCACCATTCAAACTCACTCTCCCACTGTCCGCCCAGCCAGCCGTGGTTCACTCTGCCCATCCGCCCTTTCCCCCTTCTGTCCATATTCGCTGCTGTTGCTTGGCTGCTGCTGCTGCTGCTCAGTGCTCGTCTCTCTCCCTCCGCTCGTTGCTTTGATGCTTCTGCTCCTGTTGCTGCTGCAACGACTGCGCTCTCGCTTTCTCTCCCTCTCGCTCTCACTCACTTTCTCACTCACCTCCCTCCTCGCACACTCTTGTTCGCCCGCTCTCTTCACAAAGTCGTACTCTCCTGCTACCTCTCCCCTCCTTGCTCACTCGCCTCCCATCACCTTTTCACTTTCACCCTCTCCCTGCCCACTCCTCCACCCCCTTCTTGCTCCACCACCACCGCCCACATCCCTCTCTCCCTCCCTCTCTCCCTCCTTCATCCATTCAACGGCTTGCCATCTCGTCCACACCCTTCTCATCTTTTAAACAGTGTTTCTATCCGACCCAACACGCAAGGCCAATCGACTCCCGCCAGGAATTTAAAAAATTAAATAGGAGAAGGCGATTCATCCTTCGTCGTTTCCATCCTCTTCGAGAGAAAAAAAAAAAAAAAAACTACCCCCTTCGAATTTGGTGCCGGCGCTTGAACAAAGAGTAAATCTTGCTGGACTCGGAAACCCCATTTACCATAATACATCTGCTTCTCATCCCTTCGCAGAGTTCTTTGCTCATCGATTTTGCCCTGGTCCGTCATCCCACTTTGTCGGGTCCGCTGTCGGGGCAAACACGCGCGTGCTCCTTTGCCCCCCCGCTCTTCATCGTCGCCTCGAACGGTAGACCGGAAGGGGAAGAAGGAAGGAAAGAAAGAAAGAAAGGAAAAAAAACATCAGTATCGTAAAGGGGGCTTTGGGTCAACTCAGAACGCCTATCCTTTTCCCTTGCCCTTGACCCCGAGAGTCATTTCATAAGGTCAGCATTATCCTCGCTCCCTATTCGTTTCGTTCGGCCCTTCACCCCTTTTTACTTCTCTCTCCAGGAGAGGGAGAGGACTGCTACAGGGAAAACGAGATCCTTGCCCTTCGTCCGATATGGCAATGCTGACGAAGTCGGCAGTTACCTCGATATTTCTTTTAAATTCGCCCCCTCTCAACCCCCTCTCTGCCACCTTCTACGACATGAGTCTCAGACCAGATTACTGCTGAAGACGACAAATCCCCTCGAAGAAGAAGCCGCAGAGAGGCTGTTTTTACGCAGGATAATGACCGAGAACCCTACTATTCCATCGACTCCTGCTCCTTCGCAGCCCCCCTCGCTTGCAAACTCGACAGCTACCCCTGAAGACGCCGCAGACACTTCCGGTGAAATCGACTGCATCTGTGAAATATCTGATGATGATGGATTCACAATATGCTGCGACAAATGCGATACTTGGCAGCATCTTGTCTGCGTTCAACTCAACAAGGACAATGTGCCCAGTATCTACTACTGCCCTAAATGCGATCCACGCACTTTGGACGTTCAAATGGCCAAGGATATTCAACAGCACCGAAGGGAAGAGGAGCAGGCCAAAAGGAGTCACAAGAAGAAGCGATCGACCGGGACGTCTCACAAAAAGAGGGAGCTTGCGAATGGTACAAATGGCATCACACCCGGGAAAATTTCGTCGTCCGCGGAGAAGACTGGTGTCCATGGACCTGGCAAGTTGGTCAGTCCGAAAGAAATGCAGCAGCCCCCACGGAAAAGGGGCCACCGGGCCTCTGCCCAGTCGAACAACAATGCTGGATCCAACTCTTCCGCTTCCCATCATTCTATCCTCACCAATGTTCCCAATACAAATATCCCCCTTGACCCCCCGTCTGCCCGCAACGGCGAAACAGAAAGTGATACCGACCCTGAGAAACCGACAAGATATCTCAGAGAAGGATTCACTGACTTGGGTAACAGCCCGGACAAATATGCCGGTGCCGATGTCCAGCGGTTCCTCCACTCCCTGGTAATGCCGGTACCCGGCCCGGATGTGCCTAGCCCCCTCGAGCGACTCGTATACCTTAATCGACAAGAGCTGGCTTCCCTCGGCTTACCAAAAGCCTCCCCTCAGGTTCTTCCAGAAGCTTCCAGGACTAATCCCGAACACCCTAGACGACGTCTTTTGCTCGGAGCGGATTGTTCTCAAGGCGATCTAATTGCCATCTACAAAGGAGAGGTTGGTTTTCAAGATTCCTATAAAAAAGATCGCGCAAATCAATATTCCTCTTGGCATCATCCAAAGCCTTATGTTCTCTTTCATCCGAATCTCCCGGTTTATGTGGATGCCCGTCGGTACGGATCGGAGGCACGGTTTGTGAGGCGAAGTTGCCGCCCGAATCTAGCGCTCCGGACCATCGTCATTGATCGTTCTGAGATATGTTTTGGTTTGTTTGCTAACCAGGCATTGAAGCCGGGCGCTGAAATCACTGTGAGTTGGGATTGGAGTGGGGCTCTAGAGTCTCGCCGACTTGTCAAGGAGGGATTTGACATTCAGCGGCTAAGCAGCGAGCATTTGAACGAGTTGGCGGTTTGGATGCAGCAGCTGACCCACAAGATGGGGGATTGCGCTTGCTCGGGAGGGAAGGAGTGCCTTGTTAACCAAATCAGGAAAATAGCCGATGGCGAAGCGGTTGCTGGAAGGACCCTCAATGGGAATGGATATTCGCGTAAGCAGCGCAGGACCAATGCATCTACCGAGTCAGCAGTTGGTTCTAAACGGCCAAGCCCTGACTGCCAGTCTGTTCCGTTGAAAAAGGAGGAAGATGAAGAAGGTCGATCCGTTTCACCGCCAGTATCACGAAGCAAGCCCAGAAGCCGTGATATTACACCGTCGATGCCTCAGGATGTTGCTGTGGAGAGGGGTGAGATGACCGGACGTGAAGCTAGGAAATTCAAGGAGGTCCTGTCACGAATAGAAAAGCAGGAGCAACAGCCTCAGGTTGCAAAGCGGAGGAAGAGGAATAGTACGGTCTCGCTTACCCCTGGCGCATCGTCCTTGCACAGTCCGGGTACCGATATGAAGGATGGGATAAAAGTACCCGATTCAGGTAAGAGGAGTAAGCTCCCCAGCCCAAGATCGCCATACTCACCTCCTACAGCAGGAACTGGCCCAAACCACGGTTTTGTGGAATACTCTGTCACTGATGCCGGTGTCGGGAGAGGAGCGTCGGATTCTCCCGTCAGTTCGGATGAGAGGATAGCCCGCCGAACGGTTTCCTATTCTCCGGTCGGTCAGTTAACCCAAGGATCCGATACGCTCAAGCGCGCTAGCAAGACTGTCGTAAGGCCTGTACGAGCCCGCTATGAGGACAAGGCAATGCAAACCGATCCTGTTGAAGGGGAAATTCCTTGGTGGTCACCAGCTGCTGTGAAGGCTCCTCCTCGGCCACCCCGATTACCTCTTCGGAAGCGGTTGATGCAGAGCTTACTGCGAGACAGGGAAGATGCCGCTGCAACTGTGTTGGAAGACAAAAAGAGAAAACTTGGTGTAGTTTCTGGGGACTCTGAAAATATACCCTCTCCCAAAGTCCCAAAACTTTTCAACAGTGGGTCTGCCCGGGGTACAGCAGTCTCGCCTCCCCCAGATGAAAAGGGATCTTTGGACGTGCCTTTACCTGCTCCGGACACCAATTTTCCGTCGAGTCGAGCCTTAATTACATCTGGCACCTCTATTACTATGACTGATGCTAGTGCTATTAAATCACCTTCGCCACCTCGACCTCCTGGCCCCTCGCTGGCAGATCTGTTTTCGGCTGATTCGGATAAGCTGTTATCAACTCAGCCTATCCCTGCTCAAGAGAAGTTATTCTCGGAAAAAACACAGGCGAACCTACCTCAGGATAAGCCTCGGGTGAATGGGTATAAGAATCCCAGTTTACAAGTGCAGTTGCTACCTGGTCCAGGCGCTGTCAACGGACCGTCGACACCCGCCTTCCAGAGTTCGCTACCCTCGGCTCCTAATTCGGCACCGATTCAGCCGCCTTTGATGATATACCCCAACTGTGTCAATCCGTCGGTGACTGCACTGAACAGTAGCATGGTCAATCCTAGCCCAACAAGGATGAAGAAGATGACTTTAGAAGACTATGGTAGACGGAAGCACAGATCAGATCCCGTCGAGAAGAGTGACGAGAGGTTGAGTGTGAAAGCTACGAATGAGGGTCCTGCGACTTCGACAAATTCACCCAAAACACCCATGGCGCCGTTAATGGAGGGACCCGCAAGCATTGCTGGTCCTACACCGTGCACATCAATTGTAACGGCACCGCTGCCTCCGGCGATCAGCTCGTCAAAGCTTGCTATGGAACCAGTCAGGATTCCACCTATGCCCAAGGACCAAAGGACTACTTCGTTGAGTAGCAGTGTACGTTAGTTTCTTTTACGCCTTTCTTATGTCACGGGTTGTCACTTCTTGTATGAATCCTTTATTCATATTTCATTATTAGGTTCTTGGGGGGTCTTTTTTTCAGCTGTTCTCTTCTCCTCTTAACTTTTTCTTTCTTCATGGTTACGGATAACTTTCCTTGACACTTATGTCGCCTTCTTTCATTTTCGGTGGGGAAAACAAAACTTTTATCTTTTTTATCATGCGTTTTAAAGCCTGGGTTGGGGGAATTGGAGTTCAGATTCTCATTTTTTTTGTGTTTCTAAGGGGGAACTAAAGAAGTGTTCTTTTTTTCTTCTATATAATATATATGTTTATATATATATTTGCCTGGCTGGGTTAAGGATGAGTGGGAGTGGGAGCGGGAAAGGAATCTATTTCCAATCCGGAAACGAGAACAGCAGCAAGAAAAAACAAAAAAAGACAAAAGCTTTGTGCATACTTGCTTGCTACTATTGCTTTGTTTCGTTCCGGGGGGTTTTTTTTCTACTGTCGGCTTTTTTTGTATATTACTACTTCTCACCTTCCGTGTGTAATTATGCTCTGTACTTACGTATTCACCCACGGTATCTACCTCCCCGATCTACGGGTGGATTATGAGTCTTCTCCTTTGACCTTGTATTGATTTGGGATGGGTTGACAACCTAGCAGGCAGCACTCAAGGGGAAAGCGGGAATGAAAGGAGAAAAGGAGGAGGAAAAGGAAAAGGCCACCTTGGAAGGAAGAAAAAAACCCGGGATTTTTCAACTTGACTTTACTCGTGACTCGGATAGCTTGATCCCTTACTCACTTGCACCACACTCCCCTCTCACTTTTGTACGATCCGGTGTCACCTCCACCCAGTTTGCACGGCAACCTTCACCCCTCCCTCCCTCCTCCCTCTCCCTCTCCCTCCCCATCATCCTTCTACTTACCGGTATGAGGTTGCACGCTCGGATTACAACCTTTGAGCAATGCATGAAAAGGAAGGACAGAGATAAGATAGATGGTGCGATACCCTTTTATTTTTTATTTTTTATTTTTTTTCTCCCTATACTTGTTCTCCAAAGATTAAGTGAGTCCCGGATGCGCCTAGTCTCATACTTGGCTCCCTCCCTCCCTCCCCCCCAGATTGAAACATTTTGACGGGTTATACCCGACATGGTGGGATTTATCATATCATATCATAGTATCACATGATATTTGCTTTCTTTCTTTCTCGCTTTGTCCGGGCTGGATACCTGCGCTTGCCTTTTTTTTTTTTTCTCTCTTTCTCCTTCCCTAAAAAAAAAGAGAGGTTCCGAGGTTGTGATGATGGGCTTGATTGCAGAGTACAAGTATGATATGTTGATGGATGGAGGTTGGGTGGGTGAGTTGGGGGAAGGGAGGGTATAACCGATAAATATTGAGCCAAATTCTTAGCGAGGTATCGTACGGTATAAATTAGGGCTTGCCGAGGAATGTGTTTTGGGTGGTATTACTTGTATATATTGTGCGCGAAGGACGAAGTTGTCGTCGTTGTCAACGGTCGGTCGGATAGTTTTTCATGTTGTTGGTTCCTGGTTGGCTGTCGGTGTTGTACTGTACTCGTACCGTGCTTTGCCTTCGTTTTAGCTTATTGAGGCTCTTATATATATATATATATATATTAAAAGCACTTTTATCTGTCACTAACTTGTTTGATACACGTTATGGTCGGGGGTCCACTATATCCTATAAACAACTTATCCCTTGCGGAATCTAATTCCCTAAAGCACTGCCTGCAATACTCCGGTATTATGAATGCAGGTCAGTGGCAAATTACGAACATCATGTGAGTGGTAGCAATTGTGTCGTATAGCAACCGACTCCCCTTGCGTATTTTGTTTCAAAATTTATGGGCCTTCTCGTTACAACTTGCAGTTTTAGATCACGTAAGGGTCATATCTACGAGTATCGGCCCCGCCCGTCCACCACAATAAGTAAGGCCTTGTGGGATCATGAGGGAAAAAAACATCATTAAAGTTTCCATTCTCAATTTTCCACCATCGTTCGCTCTACCCTATTCTAGACAAAAAAAAAAAAAGAGGCAGGAAGGTTAAAAGGGTAATGAATGGGGAAGGAAATGGATACAGTTTCCGGGGCGACGAGTAGAAGATGGAAGAAGGAGCAAGAGAGAAATGGTGATAGAAGAAAAGAAAAGGTAAAAACAGTAAGCCCCACCAGGAAAGTAAATTTGAGAAAAGGAAAGAGGGCTGATAAAAAGATAGTTTTTTCACGACTGGATTGATTTTACAAATGATGGCTGTTGTAGTACGGTTGAGTAGCAAGCTGGTCGATGAAAGGGGGGGAACTTTTTATCTAGAATGTTGTGATATTCCGTTGTTCGCTAGCGGTGTGGGTAGTGAGAGAAGGAGATTTTTATTCGCTGAATGAGAAACGAGAGCCTTCGATACCTTCGATACCTGTGATAGCGGTCCTGGGTGTGACCTGTTGGAAAATGGTGAGTTAATATCAGACATTAGGGGGCAATTCTGTCGAAATGCTAAAGAGGGAATATTCAACCCACATTCTTGCGCCTATACCAGTTGGTAAAATCCTGAAGGGAGTACCGGATTTTCTTGAAATCTCTTGCAGAGACGGCACTGAATTAGAGGGTTATTCATTAGCCTCGGTGCAATTGGATGATATTAGTGAGGACGTTTCTTACCCTTCAAGGGTGGTCAGGAACTTCTGTGCTTCGGTAGGAGAAATGCTTCCAGCCGGTAGCAGCTCTAGAGTCCGCTTCATCCATTGCAGCCAAGGCTCGGGACAAAGCTCAACCAGAGCCAACAGGACTCCAGAGGAATCCGGAACACAGTCTCTCGGGAAAGAGTACATCAACCCACTCAAGATTTTCTGAGTTATAAGCTCTCCCTTGCTCAGGGCTGTGGCTTTCACCGCTTCCTGAACTTCCTTCGGGTTTTCTGGGTAAGCGCTGGTTGGCGGCGAGGAGCGGCCATAGGCCAGCACGTCACGAAGGAACTGTAAAACAGCCACGAGGGGGTCGACTTGCTCTAAACTCAGAGAGTGAAGAGAAGCTTCGAATATGGGCTGTAACAAATTGGAGAGTATCAGCTTATAGGGGTGAAACATGACACCATCGACCAAAAGGCGGAAGAAGTCCTCAATAACTAGCTCCGGTTAGCAGGTTAGATATTGAAAGGAGAGCTGTATGATCAGAATGGGAGAGAGCAAACCATCAGGGATTTCAGTAGCGGCCTTTGTGTTCAATAGTCGGAACATGTTTAGACATTGCTGCTCTAGAAACTGGTAAACCGAGACTCTGGTTGCTTCATCGACAAGCTCTTCGTCTGCAAACTCTCTGATGACTGCGCCGGTAACCCATAAAAAGCATCCTTGATGAGACTTCTGGAAACAGGTAACCAATTTCTCCGCCAATTGAGGCAGAAGTGGCAGCATATCGGTCCTATAGCTTACGAGCATCGTCCTATAACATCTCGAAACTCTCTCACATACCGGTGAGAATTCGACGAAATTATCGAGAATCGTCCCAAGCACCGGGACAAGTCCTGACCAAAAGCGAATCATAGGATTCAATGTTCCCGGGGGAACATGTGGGTGAACAACTTGAACAAAGATTGTCAAGAGTTGGATGTAATCTATTTGGATGGGGTCATTCTTAGTTGCTATAGTCGTGAAAGAAAGCAAATTGGGTCCCTGATAGGGCGTACCAGCCAGTTCACACTTAGCCTTGTCGTCATTGGCACTATTTGCCTTCTCCATGAGCCTTTTTGCAATGGGCTCGCAAAACAGCCTCAAAGCATCATATATCTTGTCGAGCGGCTGGGCCGCAACAACATGGGCAACTCCGTCTGTGACCTCGTACAGACTAGCAATGGGGAGATCACCGGCAACCTGTTCGTAAAAGTTGTGCAGTTGGCCCACATGGTCAACGAGAAGCTTTCCGCAATCTTGGCAGAAGAACTTCAGAGCCATGGCAGCGGCGCGTGCGACATCTTTGGAATTATGTTCGAAACCTCTGGTGATGTAGTTGAGTTGAGGCTCCAGATATGTAGGATGTTTTGATGTCCATTCAGTGTATCTCCCCAAGACCAATGTTGCGGCGAATCGAACCTTATCGTGTTCCGGTAACTGAACTAGGGATGTCATTATCTGGGGTAACACTTGCTCCTCATCCGCAGGAATCATCCTTCCCATTGCCCTTAAACTGAAGAGGGGCGCTTCCAAACTCTGCCAGCTCTCGACTCGACCATTTACAGGTTTCTGGGAGTCGGTGGCGTAACGCTGCATCCAGTTCTGAATCTCAGCGTAAGCCTTTCCTAAACATGCTGCCGAGCCAATAACTTCGCAGCAATCCTTCAGCACATCCCCCATGGAATGCCTAAACTCCCTAAACTTCTCCTCTGCTTCTCTGTCTCCGTTGAACGGGTCTGCTTCACTTCCTTCAGGGTAGTGAAGGTGCCTAATCATGATATCAACCAATTGGGAATAGATATCGGCTATCTTTACCCTTGCCTCGATGTACTTCTCCAGGACTAGATAGTTCTTAAGCTCGTACCAAAAGTTAAAAGTTAGTGAGATAACATCGCGCTCAGCATCTAGAGCAGCACATTCAGCAATTGCTGACACCAATTCACGGAAGTCCATCGGCATGCGTGCGATTAGAACCACCCAAGCCTCTCCAGCCTCTGCAAATATCCGAGTGAAGCCCCTGAATTTCTCCGAATCTTCCGACTGAGCGGCTTCACGGATCTTCGGTCGTAAGTTCATAACCCTAGGATATAGGATCAGGATGGCTTCCTGTGATACATCAACCTCCCGTGTCTCACGAAAGATATTGCAAAGACACTCAACAGCAGGGTCGAGAGCTGCTTCCGAGGAGAGTGCGGAGATGATAACATCAATGAGTTGGGTTCCGATGACATCAAGAACCGGGATCTCACGAAGCCAGGAGTTTACACACGATATCAGGGCAGGATTGGGCGGGGATCCAGCTAAACCGTAGCAGTGGGGGGTAGGATTAGTAAATTGGAACGGGGGGATGAAGGAGTGGAAATGTAAGGGAGATGAGATCGAACTCACCTGTTGACTGCGCATATCGAACAAGAAGCCTTAGTACTTCTGTAGCGTTATCCGTGAGCAGTTCTCGAGATCTTGTCTCAAGCTCCTCCTCCTAAGAAAGTAATTTCTTCATCAATCTCTTGCCCTGAAATTCGAATTATTGGGAAGGAACGACACCCCGAATTACATACCGTCAAGCTAACCTTCCTCCCTTCGGTAACCTCCTCGGGAAGAATTTTCAAAAATTCCAGCAAACACACACTGCTCTCCACATCGTTTCCCAGCGTGCTAACCACCAGACTAATAACGTCCTTCCATTCCAGCAACTGCAAGGCCAGACTAGCCAGACAGACGCACAATTGTGTTCGTATCGGGCGCGAGCCATTCCGATAGCTAACGAGTAGGCTCAATAGGGAATTCCTTAGATCCACCAGAGAATCCCGTGGCAGTTGGTGAATATCGTAAGTGATCTGGGGGTGGAGGTGGGGAGGAACAGATGGTTAGCGCGGTCGATCCCGGTCACCAAGGTGCTATGGAGCCAACAAACCTTTCCTTTCAGTGTTGTCGCAGCAAAGAGTTGTGCCTCAACACCAGCGCTCTCAGACTGTAAAATAGCGTGCACAACAGTCCATGCCTCGGGCTAATATTATAAAATTATTCCAGTCAGCGCCTTCCTTCCTTCCCTCTGTCCATCGTGCTCCTCCTGTTGCAGGGTTACCCCGCATCACCCCCCCTCAGATGACCCCGCCATCATCCTAAGAAATGAGCCTCACTCAAAGGAAGAAACGGCCACGGAAATCTCGCCATCCCATCTCTTTCCCCCCGACTTTAAAAAGCAAGAATTTCCAAATTATAACCAACCGATTTTTGAAAGTGCTCCAGGAACTGTGTAGCTTGGTACTTCTGCTCCCGGTCGACGTTGCCCTGCATGGTCGCCAAAGCCGCGAGCACGGGCGCAAATTGATCAGAGGGCCCGTTCGGCGAAGCCATCATTTGAAGGTTAGCGAGATAGGATGCTGTAGAGATTTGATTAACGAGAGGTTGCGGTGCTCAGTATTATTTGGGCTATGGGTAGGAAGGGGTGTTGGTGGCAGGGGGGGGGGGTTAAGTGAGGAAGAATCGAGATCTTTTTGGAGTGAGCTTGATGTTATTTTATTTTTTTCAAGGTGGTTGCCATACGAAAGGCACACAGCATCACTTGCCTCTAGTGACAATGCCCTTGTGTTCACTTTTCACTTGGCATGTTTACCGCAGGCATGGGTGACTCATCACTATTGTAACCGGGGATTGCGGATGCACACCAAATTGTTCTGATCGCGAGTTGAAGCATTTACAAGTGCAATACTGTACCACACTCGAGAAATTTCTCGTGGCAGCCTAGCACAGCCTAAAATCTTTATACTATGATATCATTTATCTTCGCAGAAGTCTCCCGTCCCCAGAAATGATCACATCCATAGGCCAATCACTGACATCCACCGGCACGGTCCCGTCTTCAAATAATTGCTCTTTCAGTGCGAGGGCAACTGCAACGGGTCAGCATCCTAAGTGTATATCTTGCATGTGATATGGGTATAAGCACCTAGTATTGGCATTCTTCCTTTTCTTTTGACTCCGTCTCTATCCGATACCCCCTCGCACCTAGCTAGAAAGTAGTCATAATAGCCCTTACCATGCCCCAGCCTTTTGAAGCCCTCATCGAATGCAACACCGGGCATAACTATCAGATCGGGCACCGATTCCTCACACTCCAAGCAATTGTGCCTCGTGGATATCGAACCATTTGGAATCGTAGGGATCCCCCATTTGTCCGGCTTGAAGGATCGGTAGTCAGCGAGAGAGTGAAGTGACAACATATCCATCAAGCCTGGGGGGGAGGAAGCTGAAGCGGGGTCAGATAAGGCCGGCTGGGTCGGGGGCTGGCGATATATATAAGGTACATATAGCCGTTTACCTGTGGGGAATTAACTACAAATTCAAGGGAAGCCACGAGCGGGCCGTGATACGATTACGTACCACTCTCAAGGCCATCCTCCACAATCCGAGAAGTATCTATCTCCTTAGCCGGCATGGAGAGAAAGACGCTCACCTGACGTGAGGATTGGTATTCGGGGAGAGACAGAAGTGTGTCGACACATAATTGAGCTTTAGGACTACCATTAGAGCTTGAATCTTCCCCTCGGTCCCTACACCGGCCATCATTCACACGAATAACTGAATGTGGAGAGCCGGCAATATGAATACAGTGTTGGGTGGTGGAATACCTTACATTGAATCGCAAGACTCTCGGGGGAGATGGTAGACAGGGTCTTCTTCACGGCCATCCTCAGATTCCTCTTTGCAAGTGTAAGGGCGGAACCTGATGCCATCTTATCGGTAGTGGCGTAGTCTCAGTGTGTGGGGGGGGGGGTTCTGATTCCCTTTCAGGGAGTGCAGGCGTGTTCTGGATAAAAGCCGCCAATGCTTGAAGAGAGCTACGGTGGTTGGATGCCGCGGGCCGTCCGTACTTGTACTGTACGCTACGATACTCGTGCGGTGTTTGCACCGTGCTTTGGAGGGTTTGGGTCCACAAGTGGTGCTGTAGCCCCCGTGCCGCATGCGATGACCAGGAGGAGAGCGGCAAACGTGTGATACCTCGGCTGAATGCCAGTGGTTTTACAGCCCCGGAGGCAGTATGCCGGAATAATTGTCTTCCTCTCCGGGTGTCGGAGTAACCCCACGAGAGGTTTGGCAGGAGGTGTGCTTGTCCTTATGATATCATGCGAGTTCGTTGGTGCGCTGTGCGGGGCATGGAGCAGACCACCGCACCGTAGCCCACGGTATCATCGGAATGGGGGAAAGCATGGGTTAGGGTGGAGCTTCATGTCCGAGTATCATACAAAGTATCATAAGTTACCAATAATACTAAATTTGCCAAAAGTTATCAGACACAGTCGTGCCCCGTTGACCCGGACCTCACTCTCCCGGCTGAAATCCTCTGAATGTTCATTTCCTTCGCACGAGGCCCGCGACAAAAAGCACCGGTAACGGCCACACATCTCATCTCATGAACGACCAACAGTTTCAAAGCAACAATGATAGCTCAATAACAGAAGTAGTAGGAAAATTCAAAGAAAATCAGGCATAGTAGAGATGATGAATAAGAATAAACAAAAAGCATTAAAACTCTGTTTGCATCCCTTTCCATTCCTTGACTTGTATGAGCCATACAGGTATACTATCTATATACTGGTTCCATGAGGATGGCTGTAAACAATCCCACTCTTTCTGAATAGCCTTTCTCAAATCACAGAATTTTGAGGAAAGGTATCCCATACCTTGATTCTTTGCTTGAGTATCTACCACATGTTCTTGATAGGATTAAAGTTAGGTGAAGAAGGTGCTAGTAATCAATAGTAAAGTAGAATATCAAGAGTGTTTTTAGTCTCTCTCAATATCCTACCTGTTCTGTAGATCAGGGCTTGGTCTTTGATATACTGGGTTTCCAGAGAAGCATTATACTCAAGGAGATGCATGAAAGCAGAAGCAATAATAGACTTAAGGACCTGATGTAAATAGTCTTGAGGGATCTGTCACAAACTGTGACTAAGCAAGGCAGATTTCACATAGCTCGGATTTCCGAGTTATAGGTATGTTGGGATTTCACATAACGCATACTAGTACGCCATAGGTTATTATGTTTACCTGTTCGTGACTCACAGTTGTGAGTCACACGATGTTATGGTTTTCGCACATGACTCATACTTATGGGTCATGGGTCTCACTCAAGTAATGCAAGTTGCGCACCTGATTTAGCTATTATGTTTTGATTGGTTTAAGCATGATTGCGCAGCGACTCATAGGAGTTGTCTGATAGATTTCATATGACTCATGGTTATGAGTCACAGGGTTCGCGTGACACGAGGAGTGAGTCACGCCAGGTGAAGAGCGACTATATAAAGGGTCACTAGGACCCCGAGTATGAGCTCTTCACACATTCTTCTTGTTTATTTCCTACCTTTAAGTTATTATCAATAAAACTTACCTTTACGCTCTTTAAGATTTATCTTAAGAAACCCAAGAATTGTCTTTCCTCTCACAAGGAAGAAGTAAGTCCTAAGCGAGGACTAAGGAGAAGAATAAAGAGATAGGCGTGAACACGATAGTAGTTATAGGACTGGACTATCGGGATCACATAGGCACGGGCCTGAGAGCTATCATCTTACAGAGAAGTATCGTTACCTGTCGCTAGGTCCTACTCAGTAGGATTCTTAACATTAGAACGTGTCTACAACGCGACACTTAATGATTACATCACAGATCCTTTCAACAGAGATCACGAGGGAGACATAGACGTCCAAGACGACAGTCTAGGACTAGGAGGATTGGAAGGAGGGCTTAGTGAAGCCAGTTGACACTCAGCAAGAACAACAAGTCCCGTCACCCCAGAACCAATCACTCCACCTTTACCAGAAGAAACTCCAGATACACCAAGACCTGAAAGAATGTCAGGATCAGCACCACCACCTGGGCCGCCCCCAGCAGGACCAGCCCTGTTCACTCGAGAAGAAGTACAACAGATGATACAAGAGGAATTCCGAAACAAAGACCAGAAGCTAAAAGTCAAAACGCCATCAAGATACGATGGGGAAAGAAGCAAACTACGAGGATTCATGGTCCAACTTCTCACATACTTCAATGCAGTAGGATGGAACCAAGAACACGATGATGACAAGATATGTTACACCTTAACACAACTCGAAGGAGCAGCCCTACAGTGGGTTACTCCTATAGTGCTCAGTCAGACACCCGTACCATGGACAACCTGGGACAGCTTCAAAATCAGATTTGAAGCTCAGTTTATGAATATAGAACTGAGCCAATCGGCGCAGAACAAATTGGAAGACATCAGACAAGGGACAAAGAATGTCACTAATTATTGGTACGAATTCAGACTTCTCCAATACGATGCCGAATGCGACGAAGCCACAGCAATGAGGTGGTTCATGAAAGGTCTAAAGAGGACCTATCAAGAAGCCTGGAGATACAGCGAGGAAAAATTCATGACGACAGAAGCTATGGCTAGCTGGGCCATTCGAAAAGAAATCCAATTTGGACAATTAGACTGGATACAAAAGACTCAGCCCACCTCAAGCCAGTCTAACCAAACATACTAAAGAAACCAAAACAACCCCAGAAACCAGAATGGGACCTATAGGACCACGACACAAGGAGGGGATGCGATGGACCTGGACGCAACAAGAAAAAGACCGTCACTCAACCTCGGAAGAGACGAGTACCTTAGGAGACGAAACAACAACCTGTGCTTAAGATGCGAAATAGCAGGACACATGATAAAAGATTGCAGACGGCTGGCCAACCCAAATCAAGGAAGGAGTCAACAGAATACCAAGCCAAATACTAGGTTCCGATTCCGCAGCAATATCAGAGAAATCGATATCGAAAACGAATACGAAACGGTGGCAAAAGACCAAGGTCCCCAGCAATAGATGGTCTGCAGGACCCTCCGAAAGACAAACCCATCTCAACGGCCAACTACTACACTCTTTTAAGTCAGAAAAACAATAACGACAATGATCATATCATGATCGAAACCACAATATACGACGACAAAAAACAAGCAATCAGGATACATGTGATGCTCGACTCAGGAGCAATGGAAGACTTCATAGACGAAGAAGTCTGCAAGAAATACCAGTTAAGGACCAAGAAAACGAAGAAAGAAAGGCAGATTTACCTCGCAGACGGAAAACCCAGCGATATGGGGCCAATTACCCATACAGCGCAAGTACCTATAAATATTGGAAATCATAGGGAAGTGGCGACCTTCGAAGTGGCGAACCTGCAACACCATAAGATAATCCTAGGGAGGCCATGGTTACGACAACATAACCCTACCATCAGTTGGGAAGAAGGAAAGGTTGCGTTTACCAGCGAACAATGTACGACATGGTGTCTCAACAGCTCGCCGGTAATATACGCAACCCCAGAAGAAGAAGCAATCTAAGAGAACCTAGACGCGAGGTTCAATCAAGTTCACCCAAGAAAGAATCCAAGGATCAAAGTCAAGAAGCTAAGTCAAGAAGGAAAGATACCCACGAGAGGATCCGAGAGGGCAGCCGGACACGACCTGTATGCCAACGAATAAGTTAAGATACCAGCCAACGGGCAGGTAATTATTCCAACGGGCATAACCATTGAGTTACCTCAAGGAACCTATGGGCGTATAGCACCACGCAGCGGTCTCGCAGTCAAACACAGACTCACTACCAATGCTGGAGTAATAGACGCCGATTATACGGGTGAATTGAAGGTGGTCATGGTCAACCAGGACGACAAAGACTATATGGTGAAAAGAGGCGATAAGATCGCGTAATTGATTATCGAAAAAATCAATGAAGAGGAACTCCAAGAGGTGGAGAACCTTACCAAAACTACCAGAGGAACCAAAGGATTCGGCAGCACAGACCAGAAAAGACAGCCACCAGAAAAAGTACCAAGGATCGAGATCAACAGGATATCGGCGCAAGCCTTCGGGAAATTCTATCGCAAGGGAGAAACGGCAGGAATTCTCAAATGGGATTACCAAAACCAAGGAACAAGCCTAGCAAAGATCAATATCAGTACAGAGCTAGCTATAAGAAGTCGACCTCAGATAAAGAACGAAAAACTAGACCGATTGGTACCCAAGGAATACCATCAACATCTAGACTTGTTCCAAGAAAAAGAATCAACCAAGTTACCTCCCCACAGGCCAGATGTCGATTTGGAAATCAATTTTGAGGAAGCTAGCAAAGGACTGCCTCAGAAGAGAATATACCCGCTAGGAGAAACCGAACTTGAAGAACTAAGAAAATACATTCCACAGAACCTGGAAAGAGGATGGATTCAACCATCCTACGCCAACGGAGAATCACCTATCCTGTTTATCAAAAAGAAAGATGGAAAACTAAGGTTATGCATTGATTACCGAGCACTCAATCACATAACAAAAAAAGATAGATATCCCCTACCTCTAATAGGAGAAGCATTGGATCGACTGGCATCAGCCAAAGACTTCACCAAACTGGAAATTAGGGATGCCTATCACAATGTCAGAATCAAGAAAGGAGACGAATGGAAAACAACATTCGCGACGAAATATGGGACCTACCAATACTTAGTTATGCCATTCGGGCTAACTAATGCATCCGCCTCGTTCCAACGATGGATCAACAAAGTACTCCACAAGTATCTGGATATATGTTGCATTGTCTACTTAGACGATGTACTAATATACTCCAAAGATATGGAACAACACCGAAAGGACATCCGCAATATAATGGCTGACATCAAAGAGTCTGGAATAAAGTGCAAACCCAGCAAATGCGAATTCCACAAAAAAGAAACCGAATACCTAGGATTCATCATCAATGGCGAAGGGGTCCAGATGGACCCAGTTAAAACCAAAGCCATATGGGAATGGGAATACCCCAAGAACAGAATGGATATCCAATGCTTTATGGGATTCTGCAACTTCTATCGAAGGTTTATAGAGGGTTTTAGTCGAACAGCCAAACCGTTATATAACCTAACAAAAAAGAATGTCAAATGGGAGTGGGGCATCAAAGAAAGAGAAGCGTTTGACGAACTCAGGACCAAGATTACTAAAGGACCAATACTGGTACATTTCGACCCAACAAAGGAAACAATGATCGAGACAGACGCTTTGAAATACATATGCTCGGGCATACTCTCTCAGAAATGCAAGGATGGCAAATAGAGACCAGTGGCTTTCCGATCCAAAACGATGACCCCAGCGGAATGCAACTACGACGTCCACGACAAAGAACTATTAGCAATAGTTCAAGCACTGAAGGAATGGAGAAAATACACGCAAAACAATCAGGTACCGGTCAAAATACTCACGGACCACAAGAACTTGGTACCCTTCATAACAACGAAGGAGCTGAATGGATGGCAAATAAGGTGTATGGAGAAACTTAGCACCTACAACTTCAAAATCGAATGCCGCCCTGGAAAAGAAGGAGGAAAGCCAGACGCCTTGACGAGATGATCAGCGGACAAACCCAAAAATCCAGAAGATGAGAGAATCAAACAGAAACAACAAATACTGTTACCAAAAGAAAAATATTTTCAATCAGAAGAGGAAGACAGAGGATACCAGTCTCTGAACGAAATCAACACACGGACAACATTGGAAGAAGATATCAGGAGAGAAAGTTCGCAAGACGCAGAAATCCAGGACATCAAGGAAAAACTGGCACAAGGAATCAAGGAAACCAAGAGAGTAGCCTTAGGATTGTGCCAATGGGAAGACGATTACCTGTGGTACGAAGGGAAAATCTGGATACCAAACTAGGAAGAATTACGCACAGAAATCATACGACACCATCACAACCCTCCATATGCCACGCACAGAGGGACCGCCAAAACTACCGAATTCATTAACCGAAGATATTACTGGCCCAAGATAAGAGAAGACATCAAGCGATATATCAAGAATTGTGACATGTGCCAAAGGACCAAAGTGGTACAACATCCACCTTATGGATTACTCAAATCGAACGAGGCCCCAGAAAAACCATGGAAGTCTATATCGTTAGACTTTATAACCGAATTACCTGAGTCAAACGATCATGACGCCATACTAGTAGTAGTAGATCGCCTGACCAAAATGAGTCACTTCATACTGTGCAAAAAGGATATGACGGCACGGCAGTTTGCAACCATATTCCTAAAAGAAATATACCGCCTATACGGGTTACCCAAAGACATCATTAGCGACAGGGGATCACTATTTACTTCAGAAGTATGGAAGAAAACAACGGAAAAACTAGGAATCGAAGGACGAATGAGCACAGCCTTCCACCCCCAGACAGATAGACAAATGGAGAGAATCAATGGCATATTAGAACAATATCTCCACGCATATGTCAACTACCAACAAGATGATTAGTACGACTGGCTACCACTAGCCGAATTCGCCTACAACAATGGAAAACAAGAAACAATCAAGACGACTCCTTTCTTCGCAAATTACAGCACACATCCAGAATACGAAACCATAGGTCATATGCTCCAAGGAAAGATAACGGATAAAAAGGATATGAGTCAACTACACGACACATTGCGAAACGAAATGGTTGCGGCACAATTACGACAGAAGGAAGACTACAATCACCACAGAAAACCCGATCCAAACCTAAAATCAGGAGATATGGTTTGGTTACTACCACGCAACATCCGAACTACACGACTGACGAAAAAACTGGATTACAAGAAAATAGGACCATTCAAGATATTGGCAAGAATAGGAAGCCGCGCTTATAAGCTCGACCTCCTACCGTCAATAAAAATACACAGCACCTTCCACATCAGCCTACTTGAACCTTATCAAGACAATCCTCTACCCTTTCAAGAAAAACCCCCACCACCGCCTATCGAAATAGATTGTGAATCAGAATAGGAATACCAACTCGAAGAAATCGTTGACTCTCGGTTACACTACGGTCACTTGCAATACAGAGCGAAGTGGACTGGATACTCTCCGGAACACGATAAGACTTGGTACCCAACCGAGAACTTCGATCACGAGCAAAATGCAGTCAACCAATTCCATCAACGATACGCCAACAAGCCGTCAAGCAACGGTAGAAGACGCACCCGAATCCGAATGTGTGGCCCCGCCACTACGCAGAACAGACACCTACCACTGGCATCAGCCTCAGATAAAAATGGAAACGATACCGTTGAATACGTCACTCCAGACAAATCCAGAACGCGACGCGTTCAAACACATCACCCCAACCAGCTCGGGATACCACACCCCGAGCCCAGGACAAACGACAAACGAGATGGAATACAACCCGAGGACTGTATAAGTCTGAAAGACCTACCGATACCCAAGACTCCCACTACCCAAAGAGAGTACGCAAACCTGTCATGGACAGGTTGCTACGACGACGAGTGCCAAGTGCACAAAAGCGAGAAAGAAGGAGCAGGATACTGGCCTCGGGAGAAGAACCGATGGCCACCGAAGACTTCACCTCTGGGATCACCGACGAGATCCCCCACACCAGAGCCAGTGGCTCTGGTCCAATACATTGAACCGACTCCGAGGACAGAATCGAGGAGGAGGGGGATGAAAAAACAAAAACAATGGGCAAAGCCCAGGAAACCGAAGCAGGTTTCCTGGCAACAAGAGATGGAAAAAGAGACGAAACTCAAGACCTCGAAGGAGGTCAAGATGAAGTAGTTAGCAGAAAAGGCGGAAACCAGCAGACTGCTGGAATATCAGGCGGAAAAAATAGAGGAGCTCAAGAGGGAGCTGGAAAGGACGAGGTGGAGCAACAACAATTTGACGAAGGAGTTGCAAGGAGAGAGAAATATGAGAAAGGCTCTCCAGAACGACTGGAGAAAAGAAGAGAAGGAAGCAAGGAGAACTCTGGCCATGGTGGTCAGGGTAAACACGGGAGCGAATAGGTACTATCCACTACCCGAAGGAAGAAGATGGGGAATAGAAGATTGAAGCCCGATGGGACTCGGGCTGACGGAGAGGGGAGCTAATGTCACAAACTGTGACTAAGCAAGGCAGATTTCACATAGCTCGGATTTCAGAGTTATAGGTATGTTGGGATTTCACATGACGCACACGAGTACACCATAGGTTATTATGTTTACCTGTTCGTGACTCACAGTTGTGAGTCACACGATGTTATGGTTTCCGCACATGACTCATCCTTATGGGTCATGGGTCTCACTCAGGTAACGTGAGTTGCGCACCTGATTTAGCTATTATGTTTTGATTGGTTTAGGCATGATTGCGTAGCGACTCATAGGAGTCGTCTGATGGATTTTATATAACTCATGGTTATGAGTCACAGGGTTCGCGTGACGCGAGATGTGAGTCACGCCAGGTGAAGAGCGACTATATAAAGGGTTACTAGGACCCCAAGTATGAGCTCTTCACACGTTCTTCTTGTTTATTTCCTACCTTTAAGTTATTATCAATAAAACCTACCTTTATGCTCTTTAAGATTTATCTTAAGAAACCCAAGAATTGTCTTTCCTCTCACGAGGAAGAAGTAAGTCCTAAGCAAGGACTAAGGAGAAGAATAAAGAAATAGGCGCGAACACGATAGTAGTTATAGGACTGGACTATCGGGATCGCGTAGGCATGGGCCTGAGAGCTATCATCTTACAGAGAAGTATCGTTACCTGTCGCTAGGTCCTACTCGGTAGGATTCTTAACAGGATCACTCTCTTTAGACCTGTACCTTGGAGGAAGATGAGAGGAGACTTCCAATCATAACTGATGGCTCCCCATACCATGAAGGATGCACATCTACTATGAAAACTGTGTTGCATACAATGGTCATAGTAGTGATTAGTTAGAAGTCTAGTGATCCAAACACTCCCTTTCTGTGACATGTCAAAAATATACTTGACAGAAAACATATACTTTTACCACTACTCAATTGACTTACTAGTATATATATGTTCATCAGTATAAGCTTTATACTTCTGCAGATTCTTCCAATTGATGAAAGGCTTTTTACAAGCCTTGCAGTGAGAGTAACCCTCCTTCTGCAAAGCTTGCTTAATTATTGTTAAAGAGGAACTTATTCTTGTCTTCTACTCCAACTTGCACTAGCAGAATCATTGCCCCTCCCAGCCATTTCAGAGATAAAAGATTAGATATCATATATTACACTCTGAAAGGCACTTAGGGTACCCAGGATGGAGGTACTAATAGTGAGGCTGCTTCATCTTGTTCTAATTGCTTATGGGTTATTGTAGAACTCCAGTCTGTTGAGAAATTTTAGACTAAGATAATCCAGTGTCTAGTAAAGTGAGGACTCTGGTTTGCATAGGGATATGCCATTCACCCAAGGATTGTTTCATGGTGGAGTAGTTGTCATTTTTGCCTAACAAGGAGTACCAATATTGTGATTGTGATGTGAGATTTCTACCAGTGATTTTTGTCGCCAGCCTCGTACCAAAGCCTACCCCGTTGTCCCGTGTAACCCGCTACCCCGGTTATGGCCCGGATGCCTTGGGTTTGGTTCGGGTGGCTCTGGTTGAACATGGAGCCGGCTTACCTCAGGGACCTAATGCCGTAGGGGCGCTAAAACCGGTCCGGCGATGCTTGCCCTTTACGTACTTATAGCAACAAAACTTTATTGAATGTCCCGGATGGATTCTTCATATTTTAGCTGGATTTCGACCATCCGGGACAGCGAGGTGCGGTTGTAGATCAAACAGCAAATGCCCCTAGTAATTGACCCGGTAGTAGAATAGCTGATCCGTGGTCTTTGCTACCGACTTGTAGACGCAATGTTTTGCCTTATTTTATACCGCAGGCTAGTATGGGCCACAGTCCCTGGCTCCGGGCACTGGCATATTCCCACCCTAGTACAATACCGGTACAGGATTCTCAATATTCCCGTTGCCCCCCCACCGGGCAACCGCCTTCCAGTTTCCCGTACCAATCCTTTCCGTCACCATCCTCTCCCCGATACCGCCACACCGATTCTTACAAATTGCACGAACCTGCAATACCATGAGGTGGGTGCGATGGGAATCAGTTGGGCCAAGAACTGGGACTTACGCTTTCACAAAGATTGGCTCTATGGGAAGGGGTTAGGTTTTCCAATTAAATCCATCCACTACATCCTTGTGGCTAATTGTGCGACTATTTAGGGACAAGAGGACCATTTAAGTGGGTTGCGGCACCAATTTTTGCTACTGCATGTCCCAATCAAGCTGCCAGAACCGTCAACTCCCTGTCAACTCGTCCACCAGTACGGAGCCATATTCGGCCGTGGAACGCAAGATTAGAGGTAAAGTTGCCGCGGTTGAGGTGAGGTTAGGAGCGAAGATATCGGAGGTTTGTCCAAGGCTTGCCGGGCAGGTTGGTGGTCAGCATGATAGGACTAAGGAGTTTATCTACGGCGAGCCAATCAGAGACTAACAGTCAGGGTCGCGTGGTACACAATCCTTCTATTACTTCCAATTCAAGTGACGATTACTGTGATAGTGGGACCGGACTGCTGCAATGGATCAACATCTTTTCAATCTAGGAAAGGAATATTTCCTGCTTATGCTTGGTCTAGTTTACAGTCTCCTAAATTAAGTGA
>LN891079.1:159563-213177 GCA_900010015.1 Tuber aestivum
AATGACTACGAAGCTCAACACCAGCTTGATTTGCGCGAACTTCACCGCCTAGATACGTCTGCAATTGGGGAGCGGAGGATACTTGTTACCCATGCAGTTGGCCAGGCCTGGGAACAGTTTACCAGCAGCCAAGCCTATAAGGAGTTGGTCATAGTTACATTTCGCAAACTAGGACTTACGCTTCCTATTGACGGCTCTTGTGATGATGAGCTGTCAATCAAGGGGATAGATTCTTCACTTGTGCAGATTGGTGACTGGAGGGAAGGGGGATATGATGGGGAGAATGAGGAAGTTCCAGCTTTAGATTCTGGGTTGGCTGGGCCGGTGGATGAGCCCTCTGATGTAGCAGTAGAATATGTTGACCGAGATTGAAAAGAGAATGTTCAGGTACAGCAAACTACCTACTAATTTCACCTTCAATAAGGCATGGCAAGTGGTCAATATCAAGTGGGAAAGCTTGAGCTCTAACCCTTTAGAGAAATCACCAAAACATTCCCTTACACCGGCTGCCTACGCCATCATAGCTTATCACTCGCCTCAGGCTTGATATTCGCTTAATTTGCCACCCCCTCTTTTTGTGACTCATGTCGATCACTTGGCCTTAGCGCCATTTCCAGTTAAACCAGGTAATACGGTAGGAGGCTGGAGACCTCGCGGCTCGATTTGACGCCAATTTTGCCAAGACCAATGGTAAGTTTACTCCGACAGAGAGCAAGTTCTTCCTGATGTAGTAGCGAATAGGAATGAGTAGCTCATTCCTAGTTGCTTTTTTCAAAGATATCCGTTGATACAAATTCCCCATTTCTCCCACAATAGCCTATGGCATTGCTGTTACCTTGTGAAAGGCGTCGTAGATGCCTATACTCTTAAGGTCACTAGTACTTTACCGGTCGTGGTAAGACCCATTGTGCAACTTCTTGATACCCAGGTACATGTAGCATGTTGCTGAGACATGTGGTTTTTTCAATCCTTTAACTTAACCACCATCAAACAGGACTACTAGCATCGCCTATCCCCACCCTGCTATACGAACCTGTTCCCCGAAGATGATCAGCCCATTCTATGCTGCCTTGTCTCGGTATCTGATAACTCACTCGAGAATACCACACCTCCGCGGGTTTACCAGCCTCCCAGACGAAGCATACGAACGACACCGGGAGGTGATAAAGGCCGAAAATGGCATCCAAACCTAGTCTGGCACGTCAAGTGTAATGATATCTAGTGGAAAACACAAAAGAATAAAGTATCAAAAGTGGAACAAAGATAGGCTTCAGGTGCAGCGGGGAGTGGAAGGATAGTGAGAGGATGGGTGACCAAACCTCACTGCTGCGCTACAGCAGTGAGAAGTTGAATCTCATCACAAAGTGCATCATATCGCGCCAAGAGACGCCAATGATCACCGAGATCATCCAACGATGAGCCATGTAGGTTCTCCATACCCTACCACACATGTGAGTACTGTACAGTATAGTACGGTACCGGTACTCGCACAATGTCTTCGATACGAAATTGAAAAAATGAAAATAACGGGAATCAAGCCGTCGTGCTTTGCCAAGTAAACAAGGTTTCACAAACAAATAAAGCATGCGCTGCCCCTGAGATGGCGCAAGCGTCAACAAGATTGGACAGAGGGCAATCCTCCGAACCACCAATTTGGGATGTGCTCAAAATATTGATCACAGCCCCTCACTTCATCCTCCTCGAGATCGGCTCCCCTTTCGACCATTAAGACAAGCTTCTGACGCTCCCTCGTACCGTGCTCAAATTAAACGCGCAGCACGTGTAAGCCATGCTTCCTTCGCTGTCGCTAACTTCGCTGGCCGTAGCCCTTCTCGCGCTTCCCTTCGTATCCGCCCAGAATAATGTGACGTCCATCACGGGTACTTGGTCATCCAAATCAAATGCAGTCTTCACTGGACCGGCAAGTAACCGCCTTTCACCATTATTATCAAGTTATCCCCTTGAGTGTCCGACGCGGGGCGCCTACCTTGAGCGACGCTGACCGAGGAGGAGGGGGGATAGAGCTTTTACGACCCTGCAAGCGAGAAATTTTTTGAGCCCGCGCTCACGGGTACATCCTATTCGTTCACGGATGATGGATTCTATGAAACAGCGGTTTATCTTGCCGTCGCCAATCGTGGGTTTCCCCCCAAGATACCAGGGGTTACCTTTCGTTTAGCCCTTCTTCCGGTACGCTGACAAGTCCCGGATGGCCAGCTACGAACCCTTCATGCACGAAAGGGGTGTTGCAGTGGCAGCACGGCAGATATCTAATTGCGGAGAATGGCTCGATGGTGCTACATCCGGTCGTGGTGGATGGTAGGCAGTTGTATTCGGATCCGTGCAAGCATTCCACCTCGATTTACACAAGGTTCAACAAGACGGAAGTCTTCAAGGTAGGCGTAGTTTACCTCTTATCCTTTCGGGACAGAACCCCTAACAGGACCGGTCTTCCAGAGGTGGGAGGTTCTCGTCGACGAATACCGTGGAATGAGCCGACTTAATCTTTATAAATTTGACGGGGCCCCGATGAATCCGATGTATGGCCATCCCCTTTGCCCTGAAATCCAACATCTAACCAGCTCTAACATAGGTACCTTGCATACCGCCCCCCACAAATGCTCCCCACGCAGACCCTCAATCCTGCCACTGGCGCTCCAAAGGCTACTGGAGCTTCAAAGTTGAAGGTTAAGCGTGCCCTACCCAGTAATCTTAAGAAAGCCGAAAACATCAATGCCGATAGGTGGTGGTGGATTGGATTGGGCATGACTAGTGTTGGTTTTTTCGGGTTCTTCTTGGAATACCGGTAGAAGGTGTGTTCCATTCTTTGTTTTTTTGTTTGGGGTAGGGGGCGGGTACAGTACAGGGTATGGTTCCGGTCAACCAAAACCTGCCCCCGCCACCTGGGCCCAAAATTTCTAAATCGCCAATAGCCTCTCCTTCAGAAGGTATACTGCAGATTCCTCCAGCAAAGTTGTTTAAAGAATGAATTAGAGCTGGTATATGGTTTTGGTTTTCACCTGAGGTCATGCAGGAGGTTGTTGTAGTGGTTTGAGTCAAGGATGGGGTTGTTGCACAGCCTTATCAAATATGGTAGCCTTTCCTCTGACATGATACCAATCTTTAATTTTAAATGCATTGATGAGGTAAAAATGAGATGGCAATTATTAGATGTTTTTAAGAGGAGTTATTTGCAAAATTACCAGAGGAATTATTGCCAAAGCTGTTTCCCGAAGGTTAATCTAGTATGTTCGGATTTTCCAAGAACTTTGTGCGGAGGGCAGGTTTTGGTTCCCCGACACTATGCATGGAAAATAGTGAGAGGAGTACCGTATCATGGTGAGAATAGTGACCGTGCCAAAGTTCCTGCCGATTGCGTAACTGGGTAGAGTTTCAAATGCATTATCATACCTCCGTATGTGCTCTACTAGTACTGCACCAGTATTCTGCTCCCTCCTCCATTTCTATCGCTCACGGTAGGGCATCAATGTTTTCTCATTTCTTTCCGTATTTCTTTCTATTGTTGTTATATAATCAATTGATTTCTTTTTTACTCGTTACAGCTCCCAGTATCATAGAGCTTGGAATTGGATGGAACGGCTAGACTATCTATCATCTTAGGGAAAACTGATTTTTCCTATGATACCTCCCCAAAGAATCCATAAATTTCATACACTACGAGAATCACATAACCGGTACCATATGATACCCTTTGCCGGCAACTACCGGTAGCATCTCTTCAATCAAGCCTTAAAGAGAGGCACCATCGTACTTGATCGGATTCAACTTGTCCAAGTCGACACCGTCGAGGGATCGCGCCTTATAATACCACTCAGTCTCAGCGGTAGCCATCTCAAGAAGGGGGGGGGGGGGCTTCATACGTTGATCCCATACTGCGTCTTGCCCTCGTCATGCCCGAACAAGCTGGACCCGCAGCCCTTGCAGAAGTGGTAACGGATGATATGCTTGTTGAAGGAATAGGGGATGAGGTGTTCCTCGCCCTCGACCGTGACCTGGTCTCCCGTGGCGAAGAAGATGAGAAAACCACGGTCCGAGCAGAGAGAGCAGTTGCAGCTGATAAGCTTTTGCTCTTCGAGGGGGGTCGCTAGGGTCACGCTGAACTTGACGTTCTTGCAATGGCAAGATCCTTCGTAAGTTTTCTCGGTGGAGCTCATGAGGGCGGTCGAGTTTTTTTCTTTCTTGTATCGGGGGGTGGTATTTTTGCTTCTGGGGGTTTTCTTTATCGATTTTACGAGGCCAGTGAGTGCATCAGAGCCTTTATATACTCGAGTACAGTTTTCCAGGAGGCGTCTTACTGGGTCTTTTGATTGATTGATTGATTGCTTTGTTTTTTTAATCCCAGCTTTGTTATGATCTGTACCGTACCAGGGAGTGCGGGGTCGGCAAGGAGACGGTTGTAAAAAGCGGGAAGCAAGATACACTACTACTACTCGAGTACCGTACTCGTACTATCCTCGACCACCGTACTGGCACTGTACCGTACTAGTACGGTACATGTTGCGCTTCAACGTTGCTCTGAAAGAGATGCACTCGCTATGTATGTATCCGGATTGGAGGATAGGAACCACCCCTTCAAAAGTGGCATCCCGCATTGTCCCTTCTGACTGGGGAGGAAGCAAAGGTGTGATAAGTTACATACATGAATTACGCTTTGCCGAATATATGGTGGTGACCGGTTTTTTTTTGTTGAAAACGAAGAAGCAAAAAAAAAAAGATCAGTGCCCCCCCTTCCAATTGCAGTATTCCCTTCCTGACATCTTGCCTTGGTGATAGATAGCTCTTGGGCCGGCAGCAGAAGTTGTCTAATGCCTGTAGCTTCACAAATTCAGGGTGGGGAACGATTGTGGGAGAGAGCCATGGTACATTTTTGGCTCCGTTGACATTATTATGCCCTCGGTGAATACGGGAGTACCCTTCCTCTCTCCCTGAATATTCAGAAGAGAAAAGGCCACAATTCGGAACCTGAGTCAGTTGTCTAATCAACACTTTATCACCTCAGTGGAGTAGAATTCAACGCGGTTGCTATCGTGGCAGATCCCATTGGGAGCGGTACGATAACGCTTAGACTGTAGTTGGCATCATACATGTGCGGGCAGGGACTCAGCACAGGTAGAATTTGGTGGTTTTTATCATTATTATGGCAGTGGGCGGTCCGTGCTTATACTTGTACGAGTAGTGAAGAGAGCCGCAACTATTTTCCACCTTAAATTAAGTTAAGGGCCGGTCCAGCTGACTGACTAAGGAAGCGTCAACGTGGATGGCCACATCCCAGTCGGGCCTGCAACAACAACGACGAACCCCGCCTCTGCTTCCTCTGCCTCTTTCCCACCCAACCCCCCCCCCCCTATTTCTCACTTCCTCCTACCCTTAGCAGCAACAACAACAACAATTGCCCCCCCCCCCGTACCAACTGAAGAGACCATATTTGGGACACTTTTCCTTTCTGAATATTGAATCATGGGTGACTTTAACGAAGAATACGACGCTGTCATTGTCGGCACTGGTCGGTTTGATGGACCCTGTGGCTACCCTTGTCTGTTGCCTCGAAGCTGATTCATTGCCCTCTCTGTTCGTTAGGTTTGACCGAATGTATTCTCTCTGGGTATGATAATCCATCAACAAGCTTTACTGCTATCTGCCTTTCTTTCTTCTGGTTACTGACCCTCATTTGCAGTGTCTTCGGAGCCGAAGGGAAGAAGGTCCTCAACATTGACCAGAACTCCTACTATGGAAGGCAAGTGGTTCCTCGTCACTAAAACTTGTATCTTTCAACTGATTGCTAATCTTGTCTATAGTGAGAGTGCCAGCTTGAACGTGATGGAGGTAGTTACACAATTGCTGAATTGAAACGGCCGAGTTGTAGCATGCTAACCTCTTGCTTACAGATGTGGAAGAAGTTCAGGTGGTCCGATGAGCAGCGAAGGGTTGAGGCCGAGAGAGCAAAGGCCGAAGAGGAGGGAAAGCAGGTTGGTGCTAGTGCCACTCCTGCTGGCCCGGAGCCTCCTGCCGCCTTCGGAAAGAAGCCGAGTGAATGGAACCAGTGGCACATCTCCTTGGTGCCAAAGTTCCTGATGGCCGACGGCGAGTTAACCAACGTCCTCCACAAGACCGGCGTCACCCGTTACATAGATCTTCTCCAGGTCGGTGGGAGCTACGTCGTGAAGGGCGGCGTGCCTTATAGAGTCCCTTCCACCAGAGTGGAGGCTGTGACGTCGTCTTTGGTCTCCAATTTCCAGAAGTTTTATATGCAAAATTTCTTGCAGTTCATTGCCAATTACAAGGAGGATGACAGGTCGACTCATAAGAAGGGTGTGTTTCACTCGTTAGTCTTAGTGCCACAAAGAGCTACCCTCTGATAACCATGGATTTAGGCCTCAATCTTGACCAGAACACCATGAGGGAGGCGTACAAAATCTTTGGCCTCGATGCATGGACCTCAGAGTTCATTGGCCACGCCATGGCTTTATATGTCGATGATTCTTATCTCGATAGGCCGGCTCGGGAGCCTATTGAGCGCATCATCCTCTACGTTAGGTCCATGGCTCGTTTCGGAAAATCCCCCTACATCTTCCCGCTTCACGGGTTAGGCGAGCTTCCGGAGAGATTCTCTTTCCTGTCCGCCGTCTATGGTGGAACATATGCTCTGAACACTCCCCTGCAGGAGATCCTGTTTGACGATTCCGGCGTTGTTTGTGGAGTCAAGTTCCCCCACCCCAACACCAAGGAGGTGGTCACCGTCAAGACCAAGAAAGTTATTGCCGACCCCAGTTACTTCCTTGGAGAGGACAAAAGGATCCGTCGAGTTGGAAAGTTGATTCGTGCCATTTGCATCCTCACTCACCCTATCGAAGGCACCGAGAACGCCGACTCAGCACAGATCATTATTCCTGCAAGCCAAACTGGGAGGAAGAACGACATCTACATCTCATTGGTTTCCTCAACATTTAACGTCTGCCCCAAGGGATTCTACCTTGCCAGTGTCTCAACCGTCCTCGAAAGCCCAGATTCCGGGAACCCTCATGCAGAACTGGAGCCTGGATTTGAGCGTCTAGGGCTGGGTTCTGGCCGCCTAGGCAGGGATGAGGAGAAGTGAGTCTCCTTCCTTCATTCTCCCCCTTCCCCCAAATTTTTCTTTTCCTTTATCTCTTGTTTTATTTGACCCGAGTATTAACATTTTGTAGGTTCATCCAGGTTGTCGACCTCTTTGAGCCTGTTGAGGATGGTACCAAGGATCACGTATACATCTCAAAGAGCTATGATGCTTCTACACATTTTGAGACCTGCACCGATGATGTCAAGGATATCTACAAACGTGTTGAGGGCAAGAACCTTGTTATCGAGCAGAGGAAGGATGAGCAGCAGACGGATGAGTCTTAGGGGTTGTGAATGTTTTATGGAGTACGCGAGCTTTTCCATTTTATTTTCTTGCAGGTTCTCTTTCCATGTTACCCGGTAGGTTGATGCTTGATGCTGCGTGACATCTGACACCATGATATGTCTTTCTTGAGTCCATACGATATAATATAAGTTTTTTAAATTGTGAAATCGAGTGGTGCTGTGCGCTGTGATGAGGGGTTAGGTCCTGGGTTCATAAGTCGTCACTCGGTTGGATGATGGAGTTGCCTGAGATTACGGTGGAAAGCAGATTGAGAAAAGGTAGTGATGTTGAAGTGTTGGTGCAGTCTGAAGGGTTGATCGCAAAAGAAAAAGAAAAAGTACTCCATAACTCCGTAAACTTGACATGCAGGTTGTGGTCTCAGGGGCGGAGAGGCCCATGAGCAGGGTGGGAAAGCGGCTCCCCCGAGGGCATTATTACTTCAACTCCTCTTCTTCGTGGTCCCAAATCCACCTGTGAATCCCATCATCCTAGCCATAGCAACTGCATCCGGATCATCCTCCTCCTCGCCACCTCCTTCCGCCTTTTCGCTATCCCCACCCCCAAAACCCCGTTCGTTCCCCAACTTCCTCTCCCTTTCCTTCCTCTCCCGCCTAGCAAGCTTCCTCTTCTCCCTCCTCTGCACCCTCTCCTCCTCTTCTGCGCGTGCCCTCTCCGCCAACCTCTTCGCTAGATCCACCTCCCCTTCCCTCCCCTCCTCTTCCCTCCTCCGCTTCAGCCACGCCAACCTCTCAACAACCATCTCCAGTGTAGCAATGGCAACCTCATCCCTCTCGCCAACAGCGTGCAAGTGCTGCTTGGAATTAAGGTGGTCCACCCATTGCAGTGAGTCCTTGAACGTGAGATCGCAGGCCTCACAGTAAAACCCGGCTCCCTTCCCTCTCTTGCCCACACCCGCGCCCGCTGGGACCAGGGTGGTCTTGTTCACGTTTTCCTCGAGGTTCAGTCGCGAGGCGCGCGCTGATGTGCTGTTGGCATCCGGAGGCGTGGGTGGTCGGTGGAATTTCTTTCCCGCGAGCTTGGCCTCCTGGTGGAGCTTCGAGGTGGCACGGTCTTGGGATTCGCGCTCTCGCGCTTTCGCGGTCCATTCTTCGCGGTCCCAAGTTCGGCGGAAGTTCTGGGTAAGTTAGGTTAGAATTGTTGGGTGGAAAGGGAAGGAAGGGGGTGGGGAGATACGGTATCGCCGCCGGTTTCGGTGCCGTAGGCGTTCTTTTTGTCATCCGGCATTTGTGGTGGTTAAGTGCGAGTGTGTGTGTGGTTGTGGGAGCGGTGAGTTGGAGTGTTGAAGGATGGATGGATGCTTGAGGCTCAAAATGTCATTTACAATGTCGAGCCCTGTGATACAGTAGCTATGATACTCGTACTGTAGACTATCAAAAAATTGAAAATGGCCATTTTTCGTAGTCAGTCCATAACACACAAGTATGATAACACTACCGGTATCCTCAAATCAATCACTGTAGAGTACTGTACAGTACTATACCATTCGAATCCCTTACCCTCTCGTCAAGTCACATAACATATCAACCGCACCTAAAAAGCCGCGCGCACAAGACCACCGCATTATTCCCAATCAGGTGCCCATTCTTGGCTCGGAGACACGAGTAGTTATAATACCATACCGCACTGCACAGCCCACACTTTAGACGTCACCAATGGACAATTGAGCTAGGTAGACTAACCATAATCATGGTAATGTACCGTACTCATGCTCTACAGTACTCGTACATCATCAATGGTCACTCCCGGAATCGACAAGGATTTGCGATTGGGGGGATGGTGGGTTGGACTAGAGCCTTGAGTAGCGACGGGTTGATCAGTTGACAGGACTCTACCTTGTGTACTAGTATATTCACCGTTCGGGTTAAGGGTAGTATTACAGTGATCGTACTGGTAGGATATCTTCTCCGAGGGGGAGGGGCGTGGTGCTCGGTGTCGTGCCGGCATCAGAATAATTAATTAATTAATAGGTTTGTTGGTGGTCTGTCGTTTTGTGTTCTCGTAGTTCGGTTATGCGCTGTATTGTAGACTATTATACAGTGCTCGTACTGTACTGTGCGGTGCACAAAACCTCGTCCACAACGTCGTGATATGGCAATACCGCACAACCCGCAAGGCTTAATCTATAATAATGGCTAAAGACTCCCATAGTAGGGACACAGACCTACTACGGGTGCAAATGAATGAGAGAACTCCCCCCTCCCCCGCACCCTTATGATACAGACTAATAAGTAGGCTAGACTAAAAGTAGCGGAGTAAACTATACAAGATTGTACACCGGTACTGTTGAGATTTAACAGTAACAGAAATAACGTCGTAAGAAATGAAAGAAGATTCTAAGTTATAATATGAACACCTCGTGCTCGCCATCGTCGCTGCTGTGACTGCCAAAAGGGGGGGGGGGGGGTACGTGCGAACATGGTAGGAATAGGGAGAAAGATCCATAACATAAGGAAAGAGGTAGGAAAACAAAAAAACAAACAAAAACATGTAAACCCCCCTTTTCTCCACTAGATTTTTTGGCCCCGAGATTTATACCCCCCGTCTTCCACCTATTGAAAAATTGTTATAACTTAACCGGATCCGGAAGCCTTTTTATTCTGGTCGTCATCGTCTTTCGGCATGTCGTCGTGCTGGTGAGTAAGGTTGTGCCAAGCACGTTTTAGGAAGCCTTCGTTCTTGTGCTCTTCGTAGTAGGAGGCTCCGTCACTGGAGATTGATGCTTGGTTAATATAAGTACCTGGGTGGCAGTAGTGGTAGGGTTATACTTTTTAGAATTAACATTCATTATCCTCCTGGCATTCTTGTCCTTGAACTCGTCGGCGAGCATTTCTAGAAGGATTCTTTGGCGGGGGGTTAGGGTTCTGTAGAGGGTTTGTTAGTTTCTGGTGGCAGTAGAGATTGCAAGGGCTGAGGGGCCTACCTTGGAGGATTGAGCTTGAATTCAACCTTCAGGTCCCCAATACGTCCGGGGGAATTGGGCCCTGGCATACCTTTTCCACTGATAGCTATCATGTCCCCGGTGTTTGTGCCCATGGGAACCTTAATGTCCACATGACCGTCTAGTGTTGGGATCTTGGTCTGACCTCCCAAGAGGGCGGTTGTAAATGGTATCGTAGCAGTGTAGTAGATATCCGAGCCCTTCCTACTAAACTCCTTATGCGGCGTAACCCGAATATGAACGAACAAGTTCCCCCTCTTCTTCCCAGAGGGCGAAGAGCTATGGATATTGGCCTGCGGGGCATCGCCCTCCCCGTCCACCCTCATTTTCATACCGGTGTCCACGCCGGCGGGTATATCGATCGTGATTGTCCGGGCCTCCTTCGTTACGCCGGATCCACTGCAGGTCCCGCACTCTGAGCCTCGAGGGGTAACTGTCCCCGTTCCTCTGCATCTCTCGCAGGTCGAGGCCATCTGGAAACCCTGCATGTGGTGCACGCGGGTACCGGTTCCGTAACAGAGGGAACATTGCTTCTTCATCGTGCCAGGTTTCACTCCCATGCCCGAACAGGCTTTGCACTGCACAAGAGGGTGGATGCGAATGTCTTTTGAAGTTCCACTTGCAGCTTCCATGAATGAGATTGTTACTTCTATCTGTTTTTTCTTGCTTTAGCCAACCACTCCTCCGGATGTTGGTAAGTGGGGAGAACAAAGTTCTTCCATAACATACTTCAATATTATCCCCAAGCATTGTGTCATCCGTAAAACCCCGACTCCCGCGCCCCCCACCGCTACGACCAAACGAACCAAACAGGTCCTCGAACGAAAAGTCTGCTGTGAAGCCCCCGCTAAATCCGCTAAATCCTCCCTGGCCGGGCCCTGCTCCAGCGCCAGGACTAAATCCACTATCTGGATCGAATGCCGCTTCGCCATATTGGTCGAACTGTTCCTTCTTCGCCGGGTCCGAGAGGATCTCATAAGCTGCTTGAACTTCTTGGAATCTTTCCCTCGCCGAGGGGTCCTTGTTCTGGTCCGGGTGCCATTTCTTTGCCAATGAGTAGTATGACTTCTTGATCTCGGAGGTGGATGCGGTTTTACCGACGCCGAGGATGGAGTAAGGATTCTTTACTGCTGCTTGGGACCTTGGAGTGCTATGAAAGGGCTGCGGGGAAGGTATGATCAGTTAATTACAACGACATGCTGTAGGCGGGGAAATATTTACTCTTCTTTGCGAGTAATTGGAATTTCTCAGGGCCAGCAACGGCCTCGAGAGTGTGGGAGTGTGGAAACATCTGAAATTTGCGATAGGATTTGAAGATGCCCGCAGAGCACGGGCAGCTCTTGGCAGTACCGGAGGAATGAAGCTCATGATTGCCGTTCACCGCCGACAGCTGTAGGTGCGGCAATTGAGCGCCTCAAATAGAAAAAGGTTGTGGAGTTTACCGTTTGCTTGGTGGGGCAGAAAAGGGCAAAAGGTGGGAGAGTGGAATCTTAATTTCAAAAAAAAAAAGATGACTCAGCAATCAAAAAGTCTTGATTATATCACGTGTCACCGATCAGGTAGAAAGTTCTCGAGTTAAATTGGCCTTCGAGTTTGTCTAGCAGGGTATCAATCGAGGCTTAGCTTGGCTGTAACGCCACCGCTGTTGTTCACGAATCAGACTCTCCTTCACTTGTGAACTGCAACCAACCTTTGCCTTCCCCCCTCCCTCCCTCTCTCTCCCTACTCCTTCTCTTGGGATTCAACCCCACCACCAACTGCCAAGTCACAAAGCCTAGCGGACTTCCTATACATACGGCGGAAACAATCCAGTAAAACGATTAAATGTCTCAGTCCGACAGTCTCGGTTTGCCTCAGGTCGCCGCCTGTCTCCTGGTAGGATACTTTGTTTTCAGATGGTTCTTCAAATCTTCGGATCCTAGCAGCGTTTCGCCAGCTCGATCGCCAGTCGTCGACCAGCGAAGATTACAAGAGCAGTCCCTTCTCTTGACGGGAATGTTCCCCCAAGTGTCTATAGCCGCCGCACAAGCCGAGCTCATACGGAATGGTGGGAACATTGAGATCGCGACGGAGAAGATTCTAGCAGCTGGAGGACTTCCCGAGGTAATTGGATTCTTTTGGAGGATGCTTTGTTGGGTAGAAGCTAACTTTGGTGCTTTTGTCAGCCTCCAGCACCGGCCCCTACTCCTTTAGATTCCTCCGCCACCAGGCCTGCGCCTGCGGCTACTACACATCGTGCAGCTGCCCACAACGCCTTGGGAGCTTCGTCTTCTCGGGTTGGGGGTTACCAAGATTTAATGACCAGGTACAACCTCCATGGCCGCCTTCACGAAGGGGATGCCTCTTCTTCATCCACCCTGTCAGGGAAGGGTAAATCTCCCCAAACCAGATCAGACAGACAACTGGCACATCAGAAGAAGCGGGATGAAATGATCTTAGCAGCTCGCCGTAGGATGGAGGAGATGGATCGAAAGCAAGCTGCTACGAAGGGGCAAACATAATCATAAAGAAGCTTCAATTTTATCTCCTGTTAGAGTTGTCTGAGCGACAGCCGTCTTCCCCCCTTTTCCTTCGCCTTTTCATTACTATTCTTTTCTCTTTGACTTGTTGCTAGGCGCGAGATTCTTTTATTTGGGCACTAGGTTTGGGGGTTTTCCTGTCAATATCATCCTCGTATGAGAGCATCTCTGTCTGGCCATCGTCACGCTGTTGTTACCGCACTGTATTACCAATAAACTGGCCTGACTGCGGTTCGTTCTGTGCTTGTGTTATCATACCGGTGTTTAGTTTTCCCGTAAAAAAAAAAAAAGGAAAATTCCATATTACTTTTTCTACAGAAGCCTAACCATGATCCACTCCCTTTCATTCACTCATCCGCCCTGTTTTTCATTGGATAATAATATTATGATGGAGAGTTTCTGATGATTCTCTGCGTCCTCATATTACAGCATGAGCCTGATAAATTACACCGCAATTTGGAAGCTGGAGAGTCGCAGACCGCCCCACATCTCATCATGTCCAACCGCCGGGTAACAAAACCTTAATTCGACCTCAATTCCCAGCTTTAAGCTCCTAGAATCTACTTGTTCCGCCTTCCCTCGTTCACTCCCCGTCGGTACCGTGCACACCCCCCGCTACATACGCACGAAGTATTTCCTTTCTAAAACAGAAAACCCTATCGCCCTCCATAAACGACCCCAGCTCACCTTGCTGCACCAATCCTGGTCCTGCGCTCCTAAAACCTGACTTGGCCATTCTATCTCGCTGTCCCAACCGATAACGTTCCATCATACCGGATCACAAAATGGACGCAACTACACCTACAAGCCGTCCGACCTCAAGCTCAAACACGCACACACCAACCGCTGGGAAATCAACCGGAGCTTCAACAGCCACGAAAACGACCGCTAAACCAGCCGCTCCCCGAGGGCCTCCGGTGGTACCCCGCATCGATGAGAAGCCTCTCTATGAAACCCTCAAGACTCAAGTCGGCTTGGAAAATTGGCTAATATACAAAGAAGCTCTTGGCGGCTTTTTAACCGGTTTGTTTTCCCCCTGTACACTGACCAAACTGCGCTTGAGGGCGCACGGCGGGGTATGGCGACGGTAATGAGAATGATAACTTACGTATATGCCCTACGTTTGCCAGGCCGCCTCAACCGTGAGGAGTTGACCTCGCGCATCGCAAGCTTCATCAAAGGACCCACCATACGGATGCACAACCAACTGTTGTTAGCCATGTACGGAAATTCGTCAAGGGACATGCCGCCGACGGATGTTGCAGCCTGGGTGTCTGCTACTGATAAGCCAAGCGCGCCTTCAAAGATGCCGGCTGGGGACGTCAATGAGAAGAGGCTGAAGAAGGAGGTTATGGCGATTTCGGCGAGAGAGAGGAGGAAGATCAAGGAGGTCCCTATGCCGGTTTGTTTCTACCCCACTTCTGGGTGTTCATGGGGTGATTATTGAGGATAAGCAGCTGGGAGATGTCGAAGATATGCTCGGCAGTATGCTGCAGGATTATCATCTCGCAAAGCAGGTCAAGATCCCCGAAGCTCCTCCCCCGATGAGTGCTGGCCTTAAGACAAGTACCCCTCACCCTCTTCTTATCCTTTCTTACCACTGGCTGACATCTCTCCCTCCGAAGACTGGGAGTCTGAGATCAAAAACCGCTACGCAATGGCCCTCTCCAGCGAATCGGGCGAATTCCCAGACGTCGAGAACATCCGCCAACGCATGCTCCCAATCTGCTACGAAGAAGGTGTTCCTGGTGGCTGCACCCCCGAAGCCGCAAACTTCATGAACGTGGCAGCAGAGACTTTCGTCAAGGAAGTCCTCTCAACGATCATATCCCGCGTCCGCTCTAACGGCCCCAACTACATCCAAACCGACAAGTACCGCAAGCTCCACCCGAAGGGTCACTGGACCCCCCCAAACGAACGCTCGCTATTAAGCATGCACGATGTCAGACTGAGCCTCACCCTTGGCGACAACCTACTCGCACAACTGCCTCTGAGCCAGAAGAGGATTATGGCCGGGGGCTGGTTCGAGAGGGATTACGAGGTTGAGAGTGAGATCATCTTTCCCGATGAGGTGGACGCAGGCGACTGGGAGGGCGCCGCCCTCGAGGATCGGAAGCAGTTGAAGGGATTGCTGGATGAGTGTTTGGCTATTGGGGCATAGAAGGGTCGATTCATGCTAAACTTTCTAGTTGACCTAGCCGGGGCATCTGTATAGTTTTTTTCTTCTTTTCTTTTTCTCCCCTCTCTATTCTCCATTACGATTCTCTCTCTTAAAAGGCGTTTTTTTTTTTGGGGGGGGGGGGGTATTGGTGGATGGGAGTTTGATTTTCGGGGGTTTTTTTTTCATCAAGTTATCTTGTTTTATAATATTGCCTTGATGACGCGTGAAGTGTATGAATGGGTAAAAAGGAACTGTCGCTCCCACCTCGGGCGAGGGGAGGTCTCTGAGGAAGACAGTAGAGCAGGAAGTTGTACAATTCCACCACAGTTTGGAGCTTATCCATCGCAGTTTAGTTATGTCCCCGGCACGCTCGTACAGTACTGTATGATACTTCCTGGGTCTCGCATTCAGTGATGTAGTAATTAAGAGACAACTTTATCAGCTTTTATAACATTACTCCCCAAAGGTAAGATTTACCAGTCCTAGTACAGCGCTACGAGTATATCGTCCAACTATCGCGAGCAAATTAACCAAAAGCAAGTGCATGACAAAAATTCCCGCCACGTATCATATTGTACCTGGAAATCTCATCATAACCCATTCAAAATATCCGAAGAGGTGGAAAAAGAAAATGAGCCAAACATAGAAACCATAAACCATCAGTATCGTACTAATCATAAAATCTCTACAAAGTTGAAACACAAAAAAGCGAGCACGCAAGAAGCCAAGAACGACACCACCACCACCACTACTACCGGTGGTGCTAACTAACACTACATAATCTGGACGACCGAAGTCCCATCAACGAACCTGGTCCTAAACACGCGATTCGCGTTCTGGAACATGCCGTCCTTCAAGCTGACCACAATGAATTGTGACCCCTTGAAACGCGTCTTGATTAGTCTTCCTATGTTCTGGGTGTGCGAGAGATCCAGTGCTGCATCTACTTCATCGAGGATGTACATGGGGGCTGGCTTGAATTGGAGGAGGGCCATGATCAAGGAGAGGGCTATCAGGGATCTAGCATTTTTTTTCCGTCGTGTTAGCGAATGAGAGGGGTGGGGGGAGAAGTGGACTAACCGTTGTCCACCACTTAATTCCGTCAGGCTCTGTTTCCAGACCTTTCCGAGAGACACCTTGACTTCGAGACCAGCAGAGACATCTTTTCCCTCCGGTGGCTCTAATTTTGCGAAACTGCCTGGAAGAAGTTCCGCGAATATCTGGCCAAAGTCTCCCGTGACTTTCTTCCAGGTCTTCTCGAGCGCCTCCTTCTTGTACTTGTCCAGACTGAGGATGGTATCTTCAATCTTTTTTTTGTCCTTGATGACGGTCCGCAGCATGTTCTTAAGGGCTTGCTCCTTCTTCTCGACAGAGTCGATCATGTTCATAACCTTGGGATTGATCTTCTTCTTCATGTTCTGAGACCGCTCAGTGAGTTTCTTGAGTGAGGAACGGCACTCGCTGATGTTTTGGCCCTTGAAGTCGTAGGGTGTTCCCGGGCGGCCGAATTGCTCCTTCTCGTCTTCGATCCACTCGTGCTCGCGCTCCATTCTAGCTACCAGCTCCGTTGCAGTTTGCTGGTCTTTGTGGAACCTTTCGATTTCGTGGCCAAGCTTTTGCTTTTCTAGAGAATCTTCGGTGATACGCGCGTTTTTGGAGCGAGTAGCATTCTCAAGCTCTCTAAGCTCTTCGTCAAAACCTGTGAGCTTGGCGCGCTCATCTTCGAGTTGGGCGAGTGCTACATCATGAAGATCCTTGATCTTGGCCTGTTCTTTTTCGAGTCCGGCGACTTCGTCTTGCATAGCCTTAAGTGCCGTATCTACCTCCTCGAGCTGCTCTCGGGAAGCTGCAAGGTCGCCTCCAGCTTGCTCTAAAACTGGGGATCAGAGATGCACTGAAAGGAGATCCTGAATTGAGAGTTACCTCTTTCAAGCTGTGCGCCCTGATACTCCTTTTGCATGGCTTTCATAGCCTGCGATTGCTTGCTGACCTGCTTCTTCAAAGCTTCAAC
Organism: Tuber aestivum; assembly: GCA_900010015.1. Lineage (NCBI taxonomy): Eukaryota > Fungi > Ascomycota > Pezizomycetes > Pezizales > Tuberaceae > Tuber > Tuber aestivum. The sequence goes on from LN891079.1 coordinate 176,613, forward strand.
TGAAGTTCGGAGCTCAGCAAGCTTTCCACCTTTATTATTCTTAAACTCATTCATATCTCGCTCGATATTCTTCACATCGGTTTTGGCTTGGGCTTGATGTGCCTTCGCCTCGGCGATCTCTTTTTTCAACTGCACAATGTTCTCTTTCATCTCTTCGACAGCTTGAATGATCTGCCAAAAATAGTTAGCTACCACCCATTCGTGAAAAAAAAGAGCAATGCAAAACTAGAACCGTACGTTAGATGAAGAATTACTGTTAATCTGCTCCTCCGTTAAGCCAATCTCGTGATTCTTCAGGTCCAGCTCTTGCTTAACCTTCTTAATCATATCCATCTTCTTTTTCTCTCTGGCCATTATCTGTTGTAGCTCGAGCAGCTCCGTACGGTGTTGTTCGATTTGCCGATTCAAGCCATTGAGCTTCTGAAGGGTAACCAAAACTCCACTAGAGTTCGGCGCAGATCCTCCTGACAAGGTTCCGGAAGGATCGTAGACATCACCCTCAAGAGTCACCGATCTCATCCGAACATTGGGGTCAAATGTGACTGTCTTAGCCGTCTCGGAATCCGCACAGATAAGTGTAGATCCAAAGACGAACTCCATCGCCGCAGATATCTCTTCATCATAGCCTATCAGTGAGAGGGCCAGGTGAACTTTTCCAGGAGCTAGGCGTTTAGCAGTCGCAATTTTCTATCATCAGCAGTTAGCGTGGTCCTGGCCATAGATATTCATAAATCTAAGTTACCTCGGCAGAAGCTTTGAATGCTGCAATCTTATTGAGGGGAATGATTGTAACCCGCTTTCTTAACCGCCCATTCTCCAGCAGCTGGGTACCCGTGACTTGTGTGTCAACAACAACATTGTACAGCCTTCCCCCAGCAGTGATCTCCAAAGCAGTCCCTGCCTCCGCTTTGTCCTCGTCAAGAGTGAACAATTGCGCGACTAAGCCCTTGACTCTTGATCTGTCAAAGTTCGGAGCAGGATCAGTATAGTTGAAATCGATGTTAGCGACTCGCCGCTTCAGGCCATCGGCTTGTTCCTGAAGCTCCCTAATCCCGGTCTGCAAAGCTGCCTCTTGCTTGTGCATGTCTTCCTCCTTTCCACCCTGATATCCAAGCTTGTTTAAGTCCGCCTCAAGCTTCTTTGCAGCTGCTCGCAGACCGTCCAACTCCTTGTAAAGCGTTGCGTTCTGCTCCTTGGCCTTCTTTGCCCTTGGCTCCTCTTCTTTGATCCTCTTCTCAAAATGGGATATCTTCAGCTTAGCTTGTTCTTGCTCCGTTGCCGCTGCGCTAACTCGCAACTTTGCCTCTGCAAAGCTGTTAGCTCCCCTGTCTCTTGGATGGGGTCAGTTCCCTAACCTTGCAACTGATTTTGATAACCACTTTCTTGGCCCTCTTTCGAAGCCACTCCTGTCAATAGGGTCTGCAGAAGCTCCTCCTTTTTCTCAGCCTCCCCGCTCAGGGCATCGAATTCAGCCTTCGCTACATCGTATCCCTCCTTCAGCTGATCATATATTCTCGTCTTCTCCGCCAACGATTTTTCCATCTCCTTAACACTCTTCTCAATCTCCTTCCGCTTCCTTTTCTCCTCACTTATACTACTCGATTTCAGGTCGAGGACAGTTGTAAGTCGAACAGCTTCGTGGGACATCTCCTTCACCTCATCCTCAAGCGCCTGAAATTTTCCTCCCTTCCTGAGCTCCCTCTCCCGCTGTTGCTTTACTCTCTTAATATCCTCGGCGAGATTTTCTATTTCGAATTTCAGTCGCTTTGCGGAATCGTCTATGTCTTTCCCGCGCTGCTTCTTCGCTTCTAGATCGGCTGCTGAGCGGTTGACTTTCTCCTATTGGGTGGTCAGGGCCAATCCTACGGCTCAACGGAGAGAAAACTTGCCTGGTTCTTAAGATAGTCGTGCGCAACGACAATCTTCGTCAGTCGTTCTAAATCACTCTGCGCTTGTTGGAAGTCCAAGAATGCCCGTTTATCCATTTTCAGTTTGTCCAGCTTGGGTTCAATCTCCTCCTTCAGAAGTTCGTTGATCTCCTCGACCTTCTTATCCTTCTTTGACATAGTTTTTAATGCCTTGTCTCTTCGATCCTCAAACATTCGGGTTCCCGCAGCTTCTTCGATCATCGATAGAATTTCCGTAGGCTTCATGTTTAGCACCTTGGTGATTCGACCTTGCATGATAAGGAAATTCGGGTTGTTGATGTTGAGCTGGACGCTCTGGAACAATGTCTGAACAACATGTTGCTGTGTTCTGGAGCCGTTGATGAGGTATTTGCTCGTCCCCCCTAATACAATCTGCCCGAAGATTCAGCACCACTCCCAAAAAGCCTCCAGGATCAGTCAAGGACCATACCTGCCGAGTGACACTTATTTGTGCAAAATCTTGGTAATTTATAGGACTCTTCGCTTTGTCTGAGTTATCAAAGACTATGGTAACACTCGCTTTCGTCACACCAGCTTGCCCACGTTTATAAATCAGATCCTGTAACCGAGTTAGCGGCTTAGGGAGCTAGAGGGAGGGCGCGGTTACACACCTGAAGATTCTGCGCACGAACGGTTGTCATGTTTGTAATTCCTAGGACAAAGCATATCGCATCCAAGATGTTCGATTTGCCGCTACCATTGAGGCCGGTGATCGAGTTGAAACTCTCATCCCTACGAGTACATTTAACTTGAAAACATTCCGGGCAAGGCAAAGGGACTCACCATCCGGTAATGACTGTTCGGACAGCGTAGGATTTGAAGCCCTAGAATAACATCATTAGTCGCCACCATGGTGCACTCTCCATCCGGGGATACCTGCATCTATAATAATTTCAACGACCCTCATGTTTGTCAGTCGTGGGAATGGCAGGGGGAGGGGGGTGGAGGTTAAGGATCGATTGGGTTTGTTGTTTTTATGTTTATGGGATTTGTTTTGGCTGTTCTCGGCCGCGCGCTAGCACGTGCAGCTAGCAACCTCTTCTCATTAGTGGGGCTTAGTAACATCCCCCCACCCACTGCCCCCGCCAAGACCCCAAACTCCTGGTCACAGGGTTTGTCGTAGGGTAAGAAGACAGTCACTTTTGAATCCGCACACAACACTCCCACCAAAATTGTTTGGTGGGTTGATTTCCCAGAGCTTGTCCAGCAATTTACGACTATCGACAACCGACCGACAACAACACCCCTTTCCCACCAACCTCCGATTTGTCGATAAGGTGAGCATACACGACGTGCGGGGGAAATTCTCGCCGATTTTACGGTTTATTGGAAAGTGCTGGTCTGACTATTTTTTTCTTCTTTTCCGCTATTAAGATGGCCGCCGCCAGAAAGCATATCCCGATTGTCAAGAAGCGGACCAAGAGGTTCAATCGGTAAGGGACCCCCTCCACCTGCTTCTGCGATTCGAACCCGATTACGGCGAAGGGACAGAATGAGCACGAGACTGACGTTACCACGAAAACGATAGCCACCAGAGCGACCGCTACAAGACGGTCAAGGCGGCATGGAGGAAACCCAAGGGTATCGATAACAGAGTTAGAAGACGCTTCAAGGGACAGGCCGTCATGCCCTCGGTACGTTCAAACTCTCGGAAGGAAGGAAGGTTGGGGAGCTCGGGGAGGATTGTAGTTTGAAGTATATGGTCGGAGTTCGTTATCTGACGATTGTATATTGGGGGGACTATAGATCGGTTTTGGATCTAACAAGAAGACCCGCCACATGATGCCTTCTGGACACAAGGCATTCCTCGTCCAGAACACCTCCGACCTTGACCTTCTCCTTATGCACAACAAGACATATGCCGCCGAGTACGAATCCTCCGGAATCCGGTTATAGCATACATAGCTAACTAGTATCTAGGATCGGCCATGCTGTTTCATCCCGGAAGCGTATCGAGATCATTGCCAAGGCTAAGACATTGGGCGTCAAGGTCACCAACCCCAAGGGAAGGGTTACTACTGATGCTTAAACGGGTTGTTCTGGAGTTTTTTTTTCTTCTCCCCTTTCCTTTTTGTTATCATACAGGGAATCTAAAAAAAAAAGTAAAAACTGGTCGGGTGAAATTTACTGGGTGGTTTATCTTCCGGCGACATAGGCTCTTCCGTTGTGTATAATTCGGCACATGCGAGGCCCTGGGTGTGATACTTGGGGGTTTTGTTTTCTCTTTGCTTTCTTTATGCCCGACCGGATGACAGAATGCGAGCTAGTGAACGAAATACGGAAACTTGGCAGGATGCGATGCGAACTAACCGTTGGGAATGGCCTCGACTATCGTAGCATCACATAGCCAATGACCTAAACCACACATCCCCATCACACACACCAACCAATCGCACCCAACATCCACACTCCCTTCCCCCAGCAACCTAAGCCGCCCTCAAACCCCCTTCTCCTTCCTCTCCCAATCAATCCAACTCCCTCTATACTCCCCAACCCGCCGATACCCAACCCCAACCGCAAGCTGGGCCGCAGTAGCACACCTAATCCCAGCCTTACAATAAAACACAACCTCCTCCTCCAACCCCGGCTTCGCAAACCCAAACCGATCCTCAAACTCTTCCGGCGAGAGCGCGAGCGCGTCCGGCGATGAAGTGATAGGGATATTAACCGCTGTGGGTATAGCTCCCGCGTCGAATTCCGCAGGCTCACGGACGTCGATCAGGGTGGTTTTCGGCGGGTTTGTTTTCGTCAGGGACTTCACCTGCGGTAGGTTAATTATCGGGGGGGAGGGAGTGGGGGGAAGGAGGGGAAGGGCACAGCTTCATAGTCGTAAAGTTTCGTACTTGGCGATTGGGCAGCAGTAGTAGAGGCGGTGGTGGAGTACCTCCCCGATAGCGATGACTGCGGGAGTGCAACGCGGAAAGGTGGCTGCAGATGCAGAACCGGAGCGACTACGATTCTTCTCCCAACTATGGGAGCGCCCATTAGGAGTCTTTGTAGGGGGATTGTCAATAGCCTTTTAGTAGGAGACATTGTTTTTTTTTTTCTTTTTTTCCCTCCTCCTGTATTGCTAGTGGTGATATCGCCCGGTGGTGGTGGTGGTGGTTAGTTGCTTGGGTCTTTCTTTCCTTGGTGGGGTGGAGCATGTTTTAAGCCGCGTGGATGGGTTGATCCAATGGGATGTATGATATCATGCCATACCCGGGTGCAATAGTCCTCGTACGGATGCGAAAAAGAAAAAGAAAAAAAAATCGGAAAAAACCATGCGGCGGGGAATTAGGGATTGCCGTATAATAATACCGGTATGATATATCGATCAATAGCAGAAACTATTAAGTTATGATAGGAAAGAGAACCCCCACCATACACATGACTGTGGAAACTATGATAGAAAGCAGTGCCGGTACAGTACGTTATGCCCGAATTTTTAATTATTACAAGTACCGCGCAGTGACTTACTGCGCTCTACGGGTATGGTACTGGTATCATACTCTGTATTATAACCTAGCCCGTTCGCCCGTGACGTCTGGTTTAAATTATTGGTGAGCGGGCTGCCGGCTGGAGGCCTTCATGTTGGATACCGTAAGTTGCAAAGTGATGCGTCAAGTGTTTTAGCTGTACCGTGGACTAAAAGTCCACTCCGGGTTGTTTGTGGTCTATAGGCTGTAACAGTACAAATATATAATATATATTACATATATCATACTCGAGTATCCGAATAACTATCCAGTGACTGTCCGCCTGTCTGTCCATCTATCTGTTTCTTGCTCAATCTTTTCTTCCACTATTTCCGTCCATACCAGAGTTTAGGTATATTATATTACAATAGTAGTGTCCATCGCTCACCCCCACCCGCTACCTCCGGCCCGAGGGTCCCGCACAACCGATCATGGGATGGCTGGATGGACGGGGGGGTGCATCATATGGTATCACTCATTACCTAATACCCGTGCACGGTGGTGACGTTCATCGCACGGCCAGGGCATGATACCGTGTACTGTATATATATCGAATACCCCTGCAAGCCACGACATCAGCCCACGATATGTAGGAATACTTGTCTCTTAGTCACGAGGTTAGCAGAGTGAATGGAGATTCCGAATTCCAAGGATTTTTACTGTATACCGGTAGAGTAACCTTTTGTCATCCCCCGGCCATCCATCCAACAACCAAACCTCTTGTTCCCTATGATGACCGCCGATTTCCGATACACAAATACACACAAAAAATGTATGGTAGAGCCAACACAAATGCCTGTGCCCCTCCCATAGCCATCATTATCATACAAGGAAAGAATTTCCAGAATGTCTTGTGAAGTGAGCAAACAAGAAAACAAGACAAAACAATATATGCACAAACGAACCTTAGTGTTATGATGCTCAATCATTATTTCCTAAAATCTAATGCCAAAAGGGAACGAGTTTTCATTTCTCCTTCTCTTCTTCTCTTCAACAGAATAAGGAATAATAATAAAGAAAATCACATCTTTCCTATGATCTCCGGCTCCAAGGACTAACGGGCACTCCGTTTGGCGGCGTGAACTCTTTGGATCTGCCCGTGCCATTCATTTGTTCCTTCTCCGTCTTCTCCCTTAAGGGGTCGATCATGAAGCGAATGGTGCCGTAGGTTCCGCGCTCGATGGATGCAACACCGGGTGGGATGGGCTCTCCCGGTGAGGTGTTTAGGAAGTCTCGGCTCGGGTGGATGTAGTGATTGTTGATATTGTTTTGGCTGCTATTACTATTGGAGCTTGTTCCGTTCTGGCTTGTGTGGCCATTTGTGTAGGGCGTTCGTTCTTTGTTCAGCTGGATGCGCTGGGTGAGGTAGACGTTGCTATCGTAATTCAGCCCGACGATAGTTTGGACCTTATGGCTGGTGTATAGCTCCAGGAGGTCATCGATCACGGCTGGTTTTTATTTTGAATTGTATTAGTTTTTGCTTCTCATCCGGATCCCATATATATGCCAAACGTTGGGAAACCCACAGAGAACAACCTCGCGACTCGCCTCAAACCGCTCGTACTCAATATCGACCCTCTGATCCTCCAACCTCATCGCAAGATCCAACGAGGCGAGAGCAAGAATATGTGGGGTGGCCTTCAACGGCGAAAGAGTCTTGTAGACGTCCACGGATACATCCCACGCCAACTGCGTGAGTGTCTTTGAGCATCCAAACTTCTTGGCAAATTTGATGAGAAACGGCTGAGCATGTCTGTATCGGAAGTCAAAAGATGAGGACTCAAGAATAACGCGCTCAATCCCGATGATACGCTTTACCGTGTCGTCCAAAATCTACCCCTCATCAATAATCGCCCAACTGCTAGCGGTGAAAGGAACATCAGAGCCCACCGAGGAATCAGTATTGATCGGTTCAAGCTGTGGATGCCGCATATTATAACTAGTAGCGAGGATCTCCCTCGACTTCTTCAACGTATCCTCGATCTTGCACGCCACGAAGAGAGCTGCAGCTGCCACATCCTGCGTTTTTTAATCAGCACCCATGCGCCGCCCGCCGCAATCCCAGAGCCAAACACATACCACGTACTGCTGCTCAGAGTAAGGGTTCCGGGAAAATAACCGCGACCGATGGTAGAGTATCATGGCAGTAGCCATTGTTCGGATAGGACTGCATCGCCAGCCATGACCGACAAGAGTTAGATGTTGACATGTTTCCCAGGAGAGCGAGCAAGAAAAGGAGAGAAACCTACAACTGCAGGGCATGCCCAACTTGCATGATCCAGGCGCAGGCATTTAACCGTGCGGTGATCTCCTTCGCCTCCGTTTGCGAGTCCCTTCGTGAGCGCTCCTCGATCTGTTGATCCGTGAGATATGGTCGTGATCGTTGAATGTAGGTGTTGCTAAAGCCTTGCGAATGAGTGGAGCTCGGAGATGTCGAGCTCCGCGGAGGGGCCGGCTGGGTACTGTGCATCTCTGGCGGAGATTGGGCGATTCGTAATCTGTCGTTGGGAATTCTGCCCATGGAGTCTGTGTGATGTGGAGTTAAGCTCGCCGGTGGTGGGACAGAGTTTGTCAAAATTGTTTGTGGCTCCCTCTGCCTTGGCGTTCTGAGGGTTTAGATCTAAGGTCCACTGTAAGATAATCAGCCCCTAACCCTAAACATCTACTATCACTCTGGGTATGATATCGTGATAATATATTATCATACCATTTATTATCATACTGACCCCGTGTCCTAGCTTCAGTAATCCAGAGCAGGATAAGTTCCCAGGAATAGCGGATAAGCTATCGGCTCTGGTGGCACGAATATCACAGCAAAGTAAATTTGGAAGACCAAATTATTCTTCTCACAACGCCCGGCCTGTATGCTGAGTACGATCGTACAGTGCAGTATAGTATAGCTTCACACCGCAAGTATGAAAAATAGTGCAACTGCATCGTTGCGGCAACCACAAGTATGATACTACTACATTCCCAAAGTGCTTGTGCTGCGAATAATAATAACCCCTTCAATCGATCAAACTCGGCCTGATTGGTGTTGGCCTAAACGATGTCGGCAATCTGAAGGCTGGACACTTCTGAAACCTTCGCGTAGGCCCCCACCATTTCAAGATAGAATAGCCGATGGTTCCTCCTGAGTATGTCTGGATGGGTTGCCATCGAAACAAAAATTGTGGTTACGCCAGACTATTTGAAAATCCCAGCATTAAAACCGAGAACAGCCGTTGCTTATACTTGAAGGAGAGAGAGGAATGGAGGTCATCATATCACACCTTTACAGAGACCAGAGAGATATTGAAAATTTGCAGACCAATCCAGAAGGATACTGTTACAACGGGGAAAGTGAAGTTCCCGTTTTTATTGTAGGTAGGGTCTGTGCCTGTCAAATATAGATATGAAAAGGAGGCGCAAAGATATCCCGAGAATACGGCGCCTGCAGTCAAAACCGGATCGACCTATGTCATGGAATTATCCAACCGTCTCTTGACCTGTTTAAAAGAATGAAAGAGCCATACCAAGTTATTATTGATTAGTGTGTCGATCTCGTTTTCTGTTAGCATCCTCAGGGTATTTTTTACACTCGTGGTATAATCTAGGCTTTCGAAAGCCATGCGAGAATAGCCGTAGTGCTTCTCCGACTCAGAGTCAATAACATTGGCCCCGATACAAGATTGGAAAGTGATGGAGAAGCCTTTACGTTAAAAGATTGGAGGAGCCGGCTCCCAGGCCATGCTAAAACACAGGTGATGCGTGAAAACCGCCCTGGACGATCATTTTCTCTGCAAATCGAAGATGCTTGGTGGAGGAGCTGGACAATTGATGAAGCCAATGACCCGTAAACTATGGAGCCAAAGGAGTACCAGATCGCTCTCTTGCCAGCCAAAAGAGCGGACTGCGTTGGCATCTCTCCCATCTCAGATGAGAGGAAATACCTGCTCAAGTTAGTGGCAGAACTGCCACTTGAGTCACACCTCTGATGCTTTTATTTCACCTACCATGACCCAAATACTAGAGGGAAGTCAGCCTGGAACTCTCCGGGCTATATGAAAAGAAAAGAGAAAATTTGAAAGCTTACCACTAGAAACAAGAACATGGATACTGTTTTTGATCACCTCCGAAATCCAGTATCCACCAAACATAGCATGATTTAGCCTCCAGAAGAGATTAGTCATGGAACATGATTGCCCGTTAGTATTCTCACAGGCTGGGTTTCTGGGGTCTGGTGTATAACTGATGCATACGGCAACTAACGTTGTGGCAAACCACATCGTGAACCCAACAGCTATGGCTCCACCGGTAGCTGAGATTTTGAGGGTATGACCAAACTTCTTTGAAATATCCATCGTTTTCTCCACCATCGTTATCGAATAAGGGAGGCGGGTTTTCCAGCCCAAAAAACAGCACGTATAAAAAGTTCCAAGGACGAGGTGGCCCGCCCCAGAAAGGTTCCCACCTATTGCAAAGCAGTAGATAGCTCCACCCAGGCCCACACACATACTAAAACATATATGCGATAGGTCTCAGCTATTGTTGTTGGGTTATGATTGGGTTAGGTAGCGACATACTTGATGGTGGAGGTGAGCCATAACGTCTGCTTTGTGAAAGCTCTGAGGCAGATAAGGTATACCACAGAGATCACCACGCTGCAGAGAATCACAAAGAGGAACAAAATTATTGTGCTCGTGGTGGGCCCATAGTCATTTTGGCTATCATATACGCCCCTGCCTTGAAAGTCTAGTGTTTTTAGCCAGCCGGTTATGGACTGAATGCTAGAAATGCCAAACATAACGGTGAACCAAAAATACTATCCAAAACAGTCAATGCTCATACCAACGATTCCACTTGTGAACATGTTATCCAGGGACTAGGTTACTCACTACATAGGCTGTCCAGGAATCCTGATATTCATCCGTGAGATGGAAAAAATCTTCAAGTCTCCCAGGGGCTGGAGCTGGTGGGGGTGCTCCCATTACATGGGTACTCTGCTCACTGGTACTCGAAGGGCCGTGCGAGGCGGGAGCGGAAGGAGGGGGGGTATTGCTTCCTCGATGGGGAGGAAGGCCACAACTATCGATCACTTCTTCTGCCATTCCATTCGAAATAAGGATCGCCGGCGGAGGAGAGGCAACACTGGTATCCCGAGGCATACTTATAGTCTTTCCTTCGTTTGTGGAAATTTTGTGGGGTCTGGAGTGCAAGATCAAGAAGTTTGAGAGATTGGAACGCAATTGAGGAAGCAGAACCAGGGAGTCAATTAGAAGACACTCGAGATGATAGAAGAAGTACAGCTCCTGAAAACAGAGAGTACACCACGAAGAGCACCGCAATCCCAGGCGCGCACGCTATATACGCGTTTACACTCTTCGTGTACTCCATAATCCAGGAACACGATGGGAGCACTCATACAGGGCACGCGAGACTGGACCCTTCACTACCCACCTATTTTGCAAACGGACGAAGAAGTAATATTGTAGTTAAATATCACACTGGGTTAGACCACTTTGTACCTCTCCAATTGGGGCAGCCAATGATAGTGTTCCTAGATCATGCACAGTGACGACATCACCTCGATCCGAGCTTAGCGTTCTGATCTATTTAAGCACCCTAACCGAAAAAGCTTAAAATTTAAGCCTTGGGGTAACCAAGCCGTTGTTACTATAGCTCATTCGCGTTACGCCCATTATCAAAAAAAAAGGGAAAATTACTCTACGCTGTATTATGATAAGTGTGCAGCAGGCTCTCCATGCCCCGATCATATATTATCGTTCAAAATCTCTCGGTGAGTGGCTCACACGAGGTACAGTACCGGTGGTGTGTTTGGCCAGCTCTTAGGCTGTGCTCAATTACGTCCCCTAAGAATTGGCTAGGAGGGGTAAGAGGCAGGAGAACCTACTGTGCTCTCTCCATACCGACCCAAGTGAGCTAAGGCGCAGTAGTAATAGCCCGGCGGTTGGTTTAAGTGAGAGCGTATTTTCAATACAGTGCAGGTAAGACAGGATATAAGGTCAAAGTTCCCATGTTACCATACCCTACCCCCCAAGGATCGTTCAGGGAGTGCATTCCCATCTGCAGACACCCGGTTTTTTCTCTACTCCCCTTTAGGAAAAAAATGATAGACGGTTGATATAATATTATCAAGGCAGGAGAGCACATAATACTCTCCTCTGGCCAAACTACACAGAGAGAGAGTCCATTGCGAACCGGGGTAAGTTGCTTCAGATAGGAGAAGGAGGGAAGAAAATGTATACGGGGGCGGTGACTTCCCTGGTTGGATAAACAACCCCCTCAAATACCATGCATAGAAATCCTAGTAGATCTCATACTACGATACCAGGACATCCGGACATCACCTCACCACAACTTGTAGCTTGCAGGATGAGGCTATCCAACACGATCCGATAACCCCCCGCCGACAAAGGAAACCGCATGACCACAGATACTTTCCCGTCATTTCGGACTAGCGCGTATCATGGCTCTAATACCGGTGATCAAAAGAAAGCGAGGAAGGGAAAAGCCCTCCGGGCAACCCACATGCTCCGCACACCAGCTTCCAAGACTCCACACTTCTCTTGTGGAATTAGCAATGGGTGCATCTACCCCCCGGGGTCGGAAAAAGTCTTGTTGGGGTGCTATGCTCCGAGTGGATCCGACAAATTTGTGTGCAAAAAAGGCGCCACACACACACACACACACACGCCAAGATCCGCCAACACAAAAGGCTTGCATATAAACCTTTCCTCCGACCCTGGGGCCGAACGCACCCAACCCGGCGCGCCACTACTTGTATGACACCGTACTTCAACCCACAACTACCCAGCCCGAGTGACACCCTGTGATCAGGCATTCGGGAACCCAACCGTACTCAACCGATCCATCTATCCACCCACTAATTAGACTGTACGGTACTACAAAACCCGCCACGTTAACCTTTTTCCTTTCCCTTTTTCTTTTTCTTTTGAACAAGAATTACTATTCTAAGTTATTCACCCTGCCTCACCTCGCCTCACCAAAACACCCACGCGAGGTAAAGTGAACCAAGTAGCTAGGAAATCGAGGGGAAACGAAGAAAGCCGAAAAACGAGCACAAAGGATAACATAAAAGGGGATGTATGCATGCGGATTACTAGTTATCGTAGGGGAGAAAAAAAAAGCGCAGGCTAGGCTATACAAGTGGTTATATTCGGTTTAGAGATAAAGGAAAGAAATGGTCCGGAGGAGAGCAGCAAAGGAAAAGGGGGGAGACAAGATTTATAAATGCTTTCTCAATGACAACAATACCACCCCAATATTTGTGGGGAAAAACTTCCGTTCAAGATCCCCCAGCCATTCCACCTCCCGCGCGATGGAGCCCCCCCCCCTCCTTTTCTTTTACTTTTTATTTTTTATTCACTTTTTAATCCCTAGCCCAACTCACCGAGACCAGGTAAAGCCAAGCAAGCAAGCGCATGATTCTAACAAGAGCAAATCCGCCTCCTCCCCTGGTGGGGTCCCTTTTTAGAAGGAAGGGAGAAGAAAAATAAGGAGAAATATTTAAACGATATGCAAGTGGGAGGTAGGAAAAGCAGAGCAGGGAACCGAAGGAAGAAGTTAAAAAGAATAGGTGGGCACGGTAAGATTAAAACACCCCGGGACTACCCAAACACATGAACTCGGCTCCGGTCCGTATGGAATGGATGGGTGGACGGACGGATGAATGGAGGATGGGAATCGAGTTGGCACCATAAGTCTCTGGGCAAAGATGAGAAAGGGAGAAAGAGTCAGGGAGATGAGGGGACTAGAGGGTGAAGAGAAGGATGAAGATGAAAAAAGAAATCATACGAGAATGGTATAGAAATAAACCGGTGAGAATCCCACCCCGACAGACCTTTCCGTTAACCTGACCAACTCCACCATAGTACCTTCCTCTCCCCTCTCCCTCTATATCTCTCCCTCGACAAGAGAAAGTAGCAGTGGTGAAAGTATGTACTACTCATACTCAGATGAGGTATACAAGGGGTAAAAAACAACTATCAGGAAGCGATATAAAAAGAAAGTTTTCCCACTCGAGGAGAAGAGTTAAAAAAGAAAGAGATGAAACAAGGGGAATAAAGGGTAGAACGAAAAAATAAAAACAACTACACATAGCTAAAATTGAAGGGCTTAACTCTCCCATCATACGATCCTCGAAGAGCGTGATATGCAAGTCGTATAGTTTGTGGAACTGGCGACTCCATGTCATGTCTTTGACGAAGTGATGGTGTAATGATCTCACGAGAAAAGCTCTTCGTGTAGATTTCTCACGTGGTCATAAAGCTCTTTTGCGTGTGCAGCCGATTTAAGCTATTCATAGAGCGAATCAGAGAGGGCATTAGCAAATGCTCAAGGGACTGGGGATACCTTTAATGTCATAGAGTCTAAGCCTCCGCTTGAATTTGGAATCAGAAGAAGGAACTGGTTGCCCGAGGGTTTGTTTCCGGCATGGTCCCCAAATATCATTCCTTTGAAGATGGGCACATTAAGAATCAAAGTGTAAGTCCCGTCGGTTCTCATAAGTATCCTCGCACTCTTCTTCCCCTCGGTCACAGAGACGGACGGGGCATCATCCAATCCAAATGCGCTCGCCGAAGTAGAAGGCTTTGAGCCTTTGGTGTTGAGTTTGAAGGTACCCTTTCCCCGCTCCTTCCAAACTTTGTTTTCCTTATCAAATGAAAAGATTTTTCCCGGACATTTGAAAACTGTGATTTCACCCTCCTCTCCAGTAGCAACTGCTTACGAGTCAGTATTGAACAGGGGCCCGTAACCATGGGTAAACGTAACAAGGTAACGAACGGGGGCATTGTGATACGAGGGCGCTGAATAATGGACCTACTTTCTTGTTGGGTGAAAGTCTCCTTTCCGGAAGAGGCCTCCTTATGCGCCTCCAAATCTACACCACTTCCCTCACCATTTTCGTCATCCGTCTTCTCATCGTCGTCGTCCGGAGCTCCGAACGGCCTTGCTGCTGTCCCACCGAGAGGTCCTGAGAGCTTAGGAGCCGAGGAAATAACATCCCCAGCTTTGCCACCCAGAGACCCGAATCCAGAGGGACCATAGGAGTTCCCAAAGCCAGATGAAAATGCCGAGGGATTTGTGGTGGTACTGCCTAAGACACCAAATGGGCTCGATGGGTGAGGTGCAGACCCAAGGGTAGCGAAGGGAGATGCTGCTGAGCCGGACATTGTCCCGAAAGCTGACTTTTTGAACTTATCAGATGACCCCGAGCCCCCGAACAATGGTTTAGAGCCTGCGGAGGATGTTGCGAAGGGTGATTTGGAGGATGTGTTGCCGAACCCACAGCCAGCTAAAATCTTTGGTGATATGTCAGTACAAGTAGGCTAATACTGTAGGACTGACCCTGTGACATATAAATACCTTAGATTCAGGTTTTGGGTCAGCTTCGGTAGAACTCATTCTGGCGACCTCTGGCTTGCCGAGGGCTTTGCCGTTCGTCAGCTCATTTGATGGCGTAGCAGTATCCGCATTCGTCCCGGAATCCCTCTCCTCCTTACGTTCTGCCACCATCTTTTTCCTACGATCGGCATCTTTGTCCTTATCATCCTCATCGAACCTATTTCTGCTCCTCTTTCGCTCTAGCTTCCGTGGGCTAGCCATGGCCGAGCTTGCGGAGTGTAGGCCATCGTTATGGCCCATAATCTCGTCCTCTTCCGGATGGGTTGGTGGCGTTTTCACCCTGTTGAGAGCTCTGGCAGCCCTTGCCATATCATCATCCGAGATTTCTCTGCTCCTCTTTCTCTCATGAACCCTGTGCCTTGAGTCTGCCTCCCTCCCATGCCCCTCATTCCCCATATTGACATCTTCGCTGGGATCCGTTTCCTCAATGCTTCGCTTCCTTGGCCGTCGAGGTCTTTCTTCCCCCATCTCTTGGTCGGTTTCGGAGACAGCAGCACTGTCAGTAGCCTTGTGTTCTCCATCCTCCCTCTGACTCTCGCTACCAGCTGCAGACTCGGGCAGCACATTCGCAATATAGGTTTTTTTAAGCCTTTCCCGAACTTGCTCGTTGTCACTAGATCCCGAGAGAGACCCGGAGTCTCCATCATCCGCAATTTCCGTCTCCTTGTGTGTGGGCTCAAGTGAGTCCATATCTTGTCCGTGGGTAACGTTGTTATCGTCCTTGTCACTTCCCCGGGCAATCGACTGAGGAGGTGTCCTCGAGGGGGACTTGGCCCCTAGATCGTCTGTCGCGACTCCACTATTTGTCATTGGTGCAGTGTTCCGGAAGACCAGAGGGTGGGCGGTTTGTAAGTGATAGCTGGTTTGTACGTAAAGGGTAGTCTATGGTGATAGCCTGCAATTGAAGTCTTGTAGCAACCCTTGCCTGAATTCGGGGAAATAAATCGAAACCGGTGAGAGGTGGTTGGTCGTAGCAGGGTCGGCAGATGGTAAACGTTTGAAGGGAAAGGCCAAAGAAATCTCAAGCCGCACCTATATCAGGCGAGGGTACGTTGCGCGTGGGCAGGTGAAGCCACGAAAGAGGGGTGGATGGGAGAGGAGAGGTGGTAGTAAGTTGGCCTGATGAAAGATAAGTAGCCAGGCGCGAGGCGGCTGAGAGGGGGGAAATGGTTGCAGTGCGTGCGGCGTTAGAGGGTGGGTCGGCTTAGTTAAGAAACTGTGACGGCCACAAGGCTCCTTGAAGGCAAATTGAGCAGGACACGGGCAACTTGAGGACTCAGAGGGGATCTGTGGGCTTTTGATTTTTTAGAGCCATCCTTTCGGTGACAATCATGTTCCATGGAGACTTGGTGGATACATACTTTGGGGTAGGGCAGTTGGGTTCCTGATTTCTCCTATCCCTCTATTCTATCGTCCGGGATTTCCCCGATCTCCCCACTGTGGGTTATCTGGAGCAGGACTTGCGGGGCGAAATGAGTTGCCGGACACAACTGTAGGGGAGGCCAGGCACGTACAACGTAGGCTACATCAACAAAGTGGGCGTTGGCAAGCAGACGGAGGGACAATGAGAGGGATACGCAACAGAGGGGTCAAATGAGCTTACCTGATTGGTTCTCTCTGGCCAGCTCGAATTTCTGGGTTTTGATTTGGGGTGGAGGAGGGCCGGCCGACCGACTGAAGGGGGAAGAATGGTGGGAATGAGGGAAATGGAGTGACGAACGAAACCGAACAGGTGGATACAGACAGACACCGAGAGGGAGGGAGAGAGGGGAGAGAGACAGAGGAGACCGAGACCGCGGGGAGTGAGTAGACGAAGGGGGTGGTGGGTTGGTTAGAGGAGTTTGGCGGCGGTCGACTGCCTGCAAGCGACAACCCGACACCATAATTTTACAATTCTGAGCGGTACTGTACCGTACGGAACTGGACCAAAGATTGAGCGACTTGGAATAGGATGCTTGCCATGCCCTTGGTTACCCCGTTAACCATTCTATGCCAGCCGATAGAACCGCGGATCACCATATGGTGCCGGTGTCTTCGAACCAGTCGCTCTATCTTGAATATCACTCATTCCGGACGCACGCTTACTCGAACACCGGACAACCGTACTGCCCAGTACAGTACTTCAACCCTTTGCGAGACTTTCGGCCGACTGGCCTGAGCTTTGGTGGTGTGAGTTGGCGCTCTGGGAGCGGGCATAGTGATCCCTGGCGGTATTGGTTTTTTTTTATCGAGCAGTCAGCCATACTCTCTCGCCCTGTGGATATAATAAGCCAGCTCCCTTGTATTTATCCTCTGTGTACCCTCGAGCAATTGTTTGGGGGGAAAAAATTAAAATTGTACATATGATATTTAACTTCTCACTATTCCAGTTATTACCGTTGCACTACCATAGAGCCTACTCGAGTACAGGAACACACAAACAGCCGGATTCGATGGGCAGTGCGGGACTGCAGAGGCAAAAGGAAACAGCGAAAGTTACAATAAGTGTCATGAGGGGCATGCACGAAATGTGCAGGAGGTGGTGGTGGTGCTGTGAGAATCGATAAAAACTCAGTCCCCGGAGGGCTCAGTTCGTGGCAACCCAATCAATTACTGGGACATGAGATTCGTTCAATAAATTGGTCAATACCGGTATTGAAACATGATTTTGCTCAACCTCACTCTCCTTCAATCACCTTGCCCTTATATCCCTTCCTGCCTCTTGGGGGTTTAGTATGATATGATAAGGCACCTGTACGAATAGCCGTAGCCTGTACTCGTAGGGCATCGCGCATGGTATTTGCACGATAAAGTGCCGCACTGTATCATACTCTCTCCATTACTTTCACCAGACTCGTTGGGCGACGAGCCCCGCACCCGCAACCATGCCCCTGCAAGATCCGCTGCTCGATGGCCATACACATCACCCTGAGTGTCACACTGCCCGAGACCCTCGTAAACCGAAAAAAAAAAAAAAAAAGAAGGAAAAGTAATACCGGTATAAGTGTACGGTAGCTGCTCGAACAACTTTAAGCGCACTGTACTAGTACATCATATCATGCACCGGACCCGTATTTAAAGGTTCATAAAAAGTTGAGGTGGGTCAACCACACATTTGACATGTTGCCCCGAGTATGAGCCTAATTTTTAATTGTTCAGATGGATGTTGCACAACACCACTTGACTTACGGTAGTTCACTTGTGGTGCCTGAATCACGATGGGACAACAGCAAACACTTTGCTTCGTTCATTTCAGCTCTCTCTTCCGCGAGACAAGAACCACTCCAGACTCTCCTTCACATCCACATCTCTTAATCCCCTCCCAATCAGAACCAACTTTCCTTCGGCTTTCATTGCTGAGTTCTGATCCGGTGCGTCAAATATCTCAAAGGTTTCCCTTACGCCCTGTATCAGCAGGACCTTTCCCGTTTTCGTGATAACCCTCCCTTTCAATCTGTGGATATCGAGAATCGGTTGTTTTCTCGAGTCTCGATCGCCCGGTTTTTTCGACGAACCCGGCACTTCCGCTTCCCATAACAGAGACCTGATCCAAGCGTCTAATGAATCCAGCATCCCTTCCTCCAGTTCGGGGAGCTCAAGAGAAACAGTAGAAATGGTCTCGAATTTTTTTAATAGAAGTCAGCAGGGCGTTAAATGAGGTTGATAGCAGGTAATGGTCGGCATACCTCATCTAACCGAGTTCTAACTGGTGTTTTCAACTCCCCGACGTTTTCATAGGCCCTCAAATCCAAAAGCCATTCTCCAAGATTATCCACTTTCCCTCTCTCCGTGACGATGATTCTTGCTAATCCGTTCATTCCCGCTATCCTCTGCTTAATAACTTCGATCTCTTCCTGAGTAACTAGGTCTGCCTTGTTTATCACCACCACGTCCGCATGGGAGATCTGTAGGTGTGCGGTAGTCACCACAGCCCCGGTTTCGTCGTCCTTCGAGGATGCCTCCTGGTCCTCGAGGGTACGAACAATATTTGCTGCATCGACAAGGGTAACAATTCCATCCAGAAATATCGTTGATTGAAGGCCTTCGTCTAGCCAAAACATAGGTGCTATATTCCCAGGGTCTGCGAGCCCGGTTGTTTCTAGAAGTATGTAATCAAACTTGCCTCGGCGCTCCATGAGTTTTTCAATAGCCGCTACTCCCATGTCCCTACAACCCAAGTTGATGAACACCGTAGATACCATTAAGGGGGCAGGGGTAAGGCCTACTTTACTGAGCAGCAAATACCTGTGTGATGCCTCAGATGCCATGCTCAGGGAGTAGGATGAGGTTTTGGGTGTGCTTACAGCCATTTGCGAGCTCCAGCCATTCTTCAACTTGCTGACCATCCCTCTGAACGGTTAGAGATTTTTCGATATCACTTGCTACTCAAAAACCACCCGATCGAATTGTCTTCGTCATTAACGAAATGCCCCAAGCTTGACTCGCAACGGTATGTCCCTAGTGGGGCAGTAGGGAATGGGCTCACAGTTTCCAAATTCTAAACGAGCAATATTAGCAACACCTCGGATACGATAGACCAACGGAGTGGAACAAATAACCACGTAAGCAGGAGACTACCCACCATTTAAAATGACTGCGATCTTCTTTGAATGCTGCTCGGTAAGGATATAGTTTAAGAGGGTGGTTTCTGTCGCAATTAGCATGAACAACAGAGTCTCGGAACACGGGGAAGAGGTTTCACACGCACTCCCAGCTCCCAAGTATCCCGTGACGATCGTAATCGGTGCTTTTGACAGCTGAAGGCCTTCTAGGTTGAGGGAAATCTCAGTGGAAACTAGAGCTGGGGGCTCCTCGTCATCGGCGTCAGAGCGATCGGAGCTCATTTCTGTGTTGTAGAGGTGAGATGGCACTGTGCCTGGGCCGGTCTCGAGGGTCGGGTAAGGAATAAGTATTGTTGTAGGAGGTTTTGCTACGTCGGTTCGCTATCGGACCGTACTCGAGTACTTAACTTTAGGCAGGGTGGGGCTCGCCCAGGATCTACCGGTATGCAACCAAGCCATCGCCAACGTCAGATTTAAAATGAGTACGATACCATCTTCTGGAGGGAGAGCAAAGGAAGCATGCAATTCCACCACGGCTACCAGTACCTCCTTGCTCAGCGACTCCAATATTCACAATTCGATACTGCAATACTGCAATACTGCCCCTTGTGTCGCCATCACCTGTATGAGTGGATGGGTGAATGGACTAACCAACGAATGTGTGGGCGTGCGGATGTGTGGGTATGTGGATAAAAGCAATTGTTTAGGGGTGCAATGATTTGGACAAGGCTAGTAAGAACTGTTCAGATTATGAATTCCTGGTGGTCTACTCGGATGTATCATGTTCATGTCGTATGCGGTCTCGCGCTGTTCAAAGTTGGGCCTCTTCACGCTCTACTCGAGTACTGCAACAGTGGAGATAGGCTTACCGGTAGTTCGATGGCTAACCGACTTATCATTGTACGAGAACCGCATACTGGTAATTACATAACCTGGGATCTAGTCATTGAGGTTATCATACGATATCCTTTCCATTGCAAAGTATCGCTTTCTCAAGCTTATAAAGTGTCCGAGACTTTTGATCATTACACCCTGAGAGCGGCCTCGAGAATAAAAGCCCACTATCCCATGGGCCGATGTGACATGCAGATTCCCTGCTTTCCGTGTGTGGCGGCTCTATGCTGTGGCCGGGAAACTTTGCCCCGCAAAAGAAAAGGTCAAATATGAAGCGTTTTATGTATATCATAATAGAAAGGTTGTTTAACCACTGCATAGGTCTACTGCCTAGGGAAGGCAAGGGATCTGGGTACAGTATCTCATCCGTCCATAGGGTGTAGTCTACCGGTGCCCTTCATTGATTACCACTACTGTACCGATAGGGGTAGTCAGTGGCTTCTTGTGCCGCTCAAGCCCCAATGCCGGTTTTAATTATCTCCAGGAACCTTCAATCTTTTCTAGAAGTCTCAACCCTGAGTATTGAGCCCATTGTGACCGCACTTTCGCCGATTCATCCATTAATGCTCTTCCTGAGGCTTCGTCGGACTCAACCATGTTCCGGTATCTGTATATGAGGAGGCAAAAGAAGATAAAACACAGGCCTACCTGGATACGAGCCGGTTGCATATGACTCGGGCCAGAATGATGTAGAGAATGATGAGCGGGCCCGAAGTGAAAGCCACGAGGAGGGCGGGCAAGGGTCCGGTGGAATCCAAAACCTATATGATAAAGTGGCGAGCTGACAAACAACTATTGAACAATCTGTTGTTTTTGTTAGGCGCGAGGTTGTTTCGTCCGATATGGTTTGTGGGGCAAGGTAGAGCAATGGAGAATCTGATATGTCATTCAGTGTGGCTCTGACTGAAAGCCAGTCAAGCAGACTGTGAGGCTAGTTTGGTTCTGGTGGGGGGGGGGTCTCTTGGTTTGATATTATATCAAGGTATCATGGGGAGAAATTCAGGAACGAGAGTGGTGATATTGATTGAACGGCGGAAAACATCCCCATTTTTATAGCCACCTATCTCCTATTTCTCATTGAACCTCATCACTATTTAGATACCGGTAGCTCGGGTACCGTAGTCTTGAGCTGTCGCCTCATCAAGGACCGCAAAGTAGTGAACGTGGTCTGCGGATGTAATCAGAGGAGGGCCAGGACAAGAACACCCACAAATGGAATGTATTTCCTGGGCGATTTTGTTTTTGGTCTTCCGGTCCGTGCTATAGAGGGCTTTAGAAGTTTGTATGGGTAGGACAACGGTGAGGCTTGTTTAGGGAAAGAGAGCTTTTGCTTAACGGTCAGGACATAGTGGTTAGATACCGTATTCCCGAACAGTTTAATGCCGTATCGGGAGCATGTTGTTGGTGCTCCGCGAGATTCGAGGTGGATTCTACTTGTATCGCTAGCTGTGGCTGCGGTTAGGCTATCGGAGTGCATGGTGGGGTATCTCGCACTGCTTCGGGTGAAGGATTAGATTGGGGGAATAGACAGGGAAAAAGGGTGCTGACCCCTCCATGCAGTGCCGTCTTGGCAAATGGCTGGCGAATGAGGGGCAACGCAAAAAACATCACAAACGGGTGGTCAAGGTATAATAATATTATCATTCGAGTACGAGTACGGCACTCGTACCGGTACCGGTAAATTTACTTGAGCACTCGAGCACTGCTCGAGTATCTGGCCCTCCCGCCCCTTCCGGGACAAATTAAATTTACCTACGATACCGCTATCGAGAGTGCGAAGGGTAAACTATACTGCAAACCAGATGATACGGTACCATCTGTAACCCACGTAACCTATTACGGTGGGACTAGCTTGGATCTACGAGTAAAGAGAAAAAAAAGGAAAAAATTGTTTTGCACAGAGGAGGGGATCAGAGTCATGACTTAGTCTACCGGTAGTCTAAACCCTTCTCACCCCACATGTGGCCCCATCTCCGAGTTTGTGAAATACTGGTATCTCCTTCACGGGCCCCCCTCTTTCTCTATTCCTCTCCTCCGCTTTCACCCTCTCTTCCCCTCCCCCTCCCCTCCCCTCTCATCATCTATACATTATATTCCTTGCACACGCCTTACATCCGCCGGTTGCAGTGAGCTCCTTCAATCTCTGCTACATATTGCATCCTCATTGCCGTCATGCCTTCTGTTCAGGAGAAAGGACCTACGACCCTTTATGACAAGATATACGCCCACCATCTTGTGGATGGCCAGACGATTTATATTGATAGGTGCATCCCTGCATTTCCTGCGAGCAAGGGGACGGGCTAACATCCTTTGCGCTTGTAGACATCTTGTTCACGAAGTCACATCACCTGTTAGTTTGACATCCATTGTCACAACTTTTCTTTCTCCCTTTGCCTTCTTGGGTTGTGCATGGCTAACAATTGTTATGATGAGTAGCAAGCTTTTGAAGGTCTGAGAAATGCGGGCAGAATTGTTAGGAGACCTGATTGCACTTTGGCCACTGTCGACCATGTACGTTCATGCCGGTTGCCTTGACCATTCTCCGTCTTGGATTTGATTTGCTGACATCGGTAACTAGAACATTCCGACATCAAGCCGTGCAAACTATAAAAGCGCAAAGACCTTTATTGAGGAAGAAGACTCCCGTATACAGTGTTTGACGCTCGAGGATAACGTCAAAGCGTTCGGGTTAACTTATTTTGGCCTCGGCGACAGTCGTCAAGGAATTGTTCACATCGTTGGACCGGAGCAGGGTTTCACTCTTCCTGGAACTACGGTTGTCTGTGGTGATTCTCACACATCAACACACGGTGCTTTCGGCGCTCTTGCCTTTGGTATCGGAACTTCTGAGGTCGAACATGTTCTCGCTACTCAAACCCTTATCAACCAAAAGTCGAAGAATATGAAAATCGAAGTCAATGGTGCGCTTTTGCCTGGTGTCACTAGCAAGGATATCATTCTGCACATTATTGGGAAGATTGGCACCGCAGGTGGAACTGGTGCAGTTATTGAATTCACAGGGTCCACAATCAGGTCCTTGAGTATGGAGGCGAGAATGTCCATGTGCAACATGTCGATCGAGGGTGGCGCCAGGGCGGGATTGATTGCTCCGGACGAAACGACTTTCGAATACCTTAGAGGAAAGCCTCTTGCTCCTAGATACGACTCGCCGGAGTGGTACAGCGCGCTGAAGTACTGGAGAACCCTCAAATCTGACCCCGAGGCTACGTGGGATATTGAAGTCTATGTCGACGCTAGGGACGTTGCGCCTACCGTCTCATGGGGTACATCTCCTCAAGACGTTGTTCCCATCACCGGCAAAGTTCCCGATCCTTCCGAATTTGGTGATTCTGTTGCTAGACAACGTGTTATTCGTGCATTGGAATACATGGGTTTGGCGCCTAATACTCCTATGCAAGAAATCACAGTGGACAAGGTTTTCATTGGCTCTTGCACCAATTCCCGCATTGAGGATCTTCGTGCAGCAGCCAAGATCGCGAAGGGCAGGAAAGTTGCGCCCAATATTATGAGAGCAATGGTCGTTCCCGGTTCTGGACTTATCAAGAAGCAGGCTGAGAGAGAGGGATTGGACAAGATTTTTCTTGATGCTGGTTTCGAGTGGAGGGAAGCTGGGTGTAGCATGTGTTTGGGCATGAACCCGGATATTCTGTCCCCACAGGAACGCTGCGCTAGTACAAGCAATCGTAACTTTGAGGGTAGGCAGGGCGCGGGCGGTCGTACTCATTTGATGTCTCCAGCAATGGCGGCTTCGGCAGCAATTTCGGGGAGGTTGGCAGATGTGAGGGCGTTTGCTCTCGGAGGTGCTGAACCTGAGAAGGCGGAGGGCGTGCCGAGGACCGCAATTGAGGCAGAGCACCCGGACCCAGTCACCGATGAGGACCTGGATCGGATTGATGATATTCCAATTGACGAAGGAACTACCAGTGCTAGTGCTTCCACTCGCGAGGATATCTCGGGCCCTTCTGCTGAGGTAATTGGCATGCCAAAGTTTCTCACCTTGAAGGGTATTGCGGCCCCTCTCCCAATGGCGAACATCGACACCGACGCTATTATCCCCAAACAATTTCTTAAAACCATCAAGCGAACTGGTTTGGGATCTGCTCTATTCTTTGCTCTCCGATTCAACCCCGACGGAACCGAAAATCCAAACTTTGTTCTTAACAAGGAGCCATACCGTAACGCTAAGGTTCTTGTTGTCACTGGCCCAAATTTCGGATGTGGCAGCAGCAGAGAGCACGCGCCATGGGCTCTCCTTGATTTCGGTATCAAATGTATCATTGCCCCATCGTTTGCTGACATTTTTTTCAATAATACGTTCAAGAATGGAATGCTCCCCGTCGTCATCGAAGACCCGGCGGTGCTGGATAAGATTGCCAAGGTGGCCGAGGCTGGAAAAGAAGTTGAGGTCGATTTGCCCAATCAAGTTATCAAGGGTGATGATGGAAACGAGCTGGCTAAGTTTGATGTCGAGGAATTCCGTAAACATTGCCTGGTTAATGGGCTCGATGATATTGGATTGACTCTCTTGATTGATGATAAGATCAATGAGTTTGAGAAGCAGCGAACCCTCGAGTACCCCTGGCTGGATGGTAGCGGGTACTTGGCTAGGCGTAAGAGGGGCGATGGGCCAGTCAAAATTCCGGCGGCTAAAGTTCCGGCTACCAATAGGGGGTTTGAGAAGGAAATCACTGAGTGGTGAGGGTTATACCGATAAGATGGCGAGATTTTTGGCAGCGATTTTCTTTCAGAGTTTCAATCTGAGGGGGAGGGGGGGAGTCCCGAATCTGTAGACTCAAGATGTGCCAAGTGATTCACGAAGAAATAGCTCTTGTGATCTGATACGATAGTGATATGCTGTCACCCTGTTACTTTGCCTGCTGCGCTCAGCACTGTGGATGCCAGGTGATAAGTATCATATACGGTACCGGTGCGGTAGTGTTCGTGTTATCGTTTATAGTTTATCGATTATCATTCCGTTCTCGCTAAAGGGGGCGGGAACTGCCGGTACTGTGGCGGGTTATGGGGGTGGCAGGGGTTGCATTCCAACATGCACATTCTTGATAATCAGTATTCCATGCTTCTGATCAAGCCCGAGTGACATTTCGCAACCTTGCCATGTGTGTTCCCCAATCTTGTTACGTTCTACTCGTACACTCCACGGGGGGTTCCCGAGCCCAGGGATAACTGGGTTGTTTTCGATTGCACTTGTGAAGATTCAACCACCGGAGAGGGGGGAGGGGTTCGTCGAAGGACGTTCGTTACCCATGCAGTGTACTGTACTATGTCAAACTGCGCAGGTGGGTCAAGAGGGGCCTAAGTTAGTCCTTTTCCGTTTCTCATTTGGAAAGTATTTTATTTTATCCCGGCGCACCAGGTTTTGCCATCATCGTCATGACTGCTTCTCCCCTCGCAATCGGTGCAGAGGGGAGCTGTGTATCACGCCAAGTTTGCAGAGGGGTTACGGCATCATAATGGGGCCGCGAGGTTGGGTGCCCCTTCACGGTGCGTGGGATTGCAGCATTCTCGGGTCGAGTGTGTATTCCAGAGCTGACTTGGGCTTAGGAAGCCGGCGGGCGAGTCCTGGTTTGATCTGTAGCAAGCGGCGACGCAATGCGGAAGCATTCTATGCGTATATCAAAGTTGCAAACTTCCCAGCCCTGATCCTGCTCTAGGAGTTTTACAACCTCCCCGTCCCTCAACTTTTTATATTCATCACCTTCACATTCCAGTTTTCCCAGCGCCCCGTGATAGTCTTATTCAATTCCCATCTGTTACCCAACCCGAGATTATTATCATTATTGCTATACCCAGCCATCCATTGCTGAGGGTCTCACCATGGAGTCCCCTCCTCCCCATTCAAGCTCCCCATTATCGCCCCAGCTGAGTTTGAGAAGACCCCTACCACCACCTCTCCCACCTATCCCTATTCCTGGTTATGATGGTATCATGAGCGATGATCCTATGGCAATCGTATTTAACCTTGATCCCCGCCTTCAGGGAAACCGTTCGACAAACCCTCTCTCAATGCCATCACGCAAGGGTATGATGAGCCGATTCCAGGGGACTGGGTTTTTCGATAGCTTTCGGGCTAGACTCAATAGGTTTGACGAAGGCTCTAGTTTTTTCGGCCCTTCCAAATCTCAAAAGCATCCGCAGAAGGAAGAGGGGGAGAAGACCCCGTTAGTCGTCAGAACGAGTGCTGAGTCCTTAGTTCCGGGGATTGACTCCATTCCCAACTCCGGCACCTCGACACCTTTACCGCCACCACCGCCTGCTAAGAACGAGGATAAATTGCCCAAACATTCGAATGTATTTACCGGGGTGCCCACTCCGACTGATACCGCGGCCAACTCTCGTAGCCACTCTTCGGCTAACAGCGTCGACGCCGGCGGCCGGTCCGATCCACCGAATAGGACTCACAGGGTCAAGGGAGTGCCCGGTTTGGAGGCTTCGCTGAAGGAATATTGCTATATCGAGGAGCCGAAGGAGAAGAACGAACTGGAAAAAATGCCATCACCTAAGGAGCCACAGCCCTTCACGAATCCCGGAAAGACTGCTAAGGAAGTCGAAGCCCTAGAGAATGATGCTGCTACCCCGAAAGGAAAAGGAAAAGGAAAAGGGCCTTTTTTAGGGGCAGGCGGCCCGGAAGTTGGAGGCCCTGGAAGCTGTCAAAGTCGGCCGTGGAAAAGCTATGTCTCCCAGGGAAAGCCCCAGCAGCAGCGCCAGCGTCTGCCGGACCAAAGCCCCCTCAACACGCTGAAAGCACTCAACCAGAATTGCCAAACTCGAACCCAAGGTCTTATCGAAGAGGTCCCAGAGCAGGGTCAGATATTTATACCATCAGTGTCCCAACGGCTGCACTCATGGGAACCGGAAGGAGAAGTGGGGACCATCCGAGAGAGGCTACACATCTCCATCTCCACCTCCACATCCCCTCTTCTCAAATTCATGCGCCCTCCCACCGACGGAGCACTCATTCCCAACCCCCAATTCACGCTTCCATTTCTTCGGAGCGCGGCGACCATTTCACCAGACGAGCTCCCCCAGTTCAGCGAACAGTCAATGAGGCCGCATCACCTCCGTCAAGATTCGGAACTCTTTCCACAACCCACGAAAGACACAAACACTCCAGAGGACCGCGCCCCAGATTCCCTGCCTGTGAGCACTAACGGTGTCGGAATCCCGGAACTTGGGGCTGTATCGAATGTAGGAGTTCCTGCGTGCTGGGATACCAAACCACGTGATCCTTTCAGATACGCCCATCCAAACATTCCGAGAAGAAATGCGCTAAGCCCGTCGAGTGACCCAGGCTCTCCCACAGGGAGCTTTATCGGTCATAGAGAATTAACGCGATTTGCAAGGGATTATGCCGCGCGGATGCCATCGACGCTCCCAGGAAGCCCATATTCCCCAAGTGACGCAAGATCGGCGGACGGTGACCGGCATGGTGGAGGCAGAGAAGGCGTTTCTGAAGATGGACAAGCGGAGGTCGTTTTGGGGAGGACTCGTAGAAATCCCCAGGTGCATGCTCTTAGAAAGGGTATGGCGGGATTTGTGCCACTTTTGCACCAAGTCCCCGAGGTGATGCTTTCAAGGGATGAGTCTCTCTTTCTGATGAAGATTGGGCATATTTTGTTCATGGCATGGGCAATGTGGGCACTCGCGAAGCTCCTGGGAATCGGCACCCAGTTGATGCAAATTATTATCCTAGAACCGGGAAGGGTACTTTGCCATGCTCTTAAACGTTGGTTAGGTGGATAAATGGCGGCAATGGCTCTCGGAATTCCCCATTACCCGTCCCTGGCGCGGCTCATGTGTGCTTGGCGATTATATTGTAGTTTAGAGAGAATGCGGGGTTTGGACTGGAGCTTGTCTGATGATGAAGAATGCGAATTTTACTTTCCACCGAAAAGATCGTGGCGCCTTTAAGTGTTGTTTGGATTATAGGATTCTATCCATTTGAGGTTGGCAGTTGGGATGTGGAGGGTTTTTTCACTTGAATTGCTGTGCGGTAGTGCAGCAAGGCATCGGATGTCACAAATTTTCGGGGATTATTCGTGTCATGTCGAGGCAGCAGTTTATACGAGAGGTGCACGCCTTAACTGGCCGACCCCATACTTCCACCTCAAATGTGGACAGCCCCGGACACGATGTTTTTGGGGGATAAAAAATTTGGAGGGATTGTGTATAGCACGATGCCTCAGATGCAAGCACGTTGTGCAACCGCCATAAGAACTAGTTTCCGGGCAACTGTACGATGCCTTGGTTTGAAAGTACATGCTCCATTTTTTCCGTTTTTTTCCATATGCGTTTTTCCCACCAGCGCTACCAAATTGTGCTCCCGAGTGATAACTCGTGACATGACAGTGCTCTCTCCCCATTGTCACTATGGTCCTTCCTGTTCATTTTTATTCCCTTTTCCTTTTTTTCCGAGTATCCCCGCAATTCCCTCGAGAAGTCTGCGTGGGGTGAGGAGAAGCCTTGCTGATCTTCTGCGGGACCCTGGGTTCAAGATTTTTTGGACCGGCCGTGCCGCTTTCTTCGGTGTTCTCTTTGAATGAGTGCGGTGTATTGGAGTGTTGTGCATGCGAGATAAATGAATCTTCGGAGCAAGCAAGAAAGCACGTAACTTATGGGGTTTTTAGCATAGGGGTGATGTAGAAGTGGGGGGAGGAGGAAGGAGTGTTTGGTGCCGAGCCATGATACTAGGTTGCGCAATTGCTCGGAGAGTGTATAGTAGATTGAATTGAGATAGTCATAGGGCGTGATCCTGACCACTGCTCCTGCTGCTACTTCCTCCTTTTCCGGATGAACTAATTGAAGGAAAGAAAGGAGGGAAAGAGTTGCTAGATAGGCCGTTAGATATTCACCTCTGCTCTGCCCTTTCCTCCCTCTTTTCCTTTCCACTTATCTTCCTCTCCCTTCACCCGCGGAGGGGGGGATTGACAAGTTTACCCAACGAGCTGCCATATCATACTTCTCCAAATCTCCGGACCCTTTACCAGAAGCCGGGAGAGATCTACACGCCCGGGAAAAGCCAAAAACGCCCCCAGGCCCGTTGGGTGGCACGACACCGGTCCACAATGACAAATCTGACATCCTAATCAACCCCCAGGCTTGAAGTCGGCCCTGCTCCGATCCTCGGATGAACGCCGTAGGTATCGTCCCCATTAATTAACTCCCGTGGGGGGGAAAAAAAAACTCCACTTGCATGTTGGCCAGTGAGGGGAGTTGGGGGTTCACATTCTTACTACGCTCTTGCCATAGCTTGATATCATATCCCAGAAGAGGACAGTGAGTTCGACCGATCGGGTGGTTTCTGACCAGAGTTTGGTTTTTCCCGGCTCTGTTGTGGAGGCGTTACTGGTGTATGTATGTATGATATTAGTCTTTGTTGAGCAATCAGCTAGAGCACATCTAATTACCTCCTACACCTTTAGCGTGGCGATAAACACCGATAACTCGGGGGCGAAGTATAGCCCATGGGTACTATAGGTTCACGTTCCAACCTAATAGCCTATGATACCACGATACCGTATCATACGAAACCCCACATTTTCCAATTCTCGCTTGTTATGATAGGGTACTGTACTCATGCTGCCATACTTGTATCGTACGAGAGCAGGAGCAGCGCAGGAGCATAGCATAGCATAGCATACAGCACAACATACACGGCGCTGTAGTATGATAGAGCACAGCACACACCAACAACTCTACCCAAACCAACCCACAGAAAGAGCGGTCAATATATGTACTGTACAGTACTGTACTGTACTGCACCAAGCAACGGGGGGGGGGGGGGTGGTTGGGCAAGTGATTTTTTATGATCGAACGTAAGAAACCTCACCTAGCCTAGCTAGCGGGCAACGGCGAAATGAAATGAAAATTTAATGAAGTAGTATCACGGCATTCCCGAAAAAAGAAAATTCTCGTTAGGATTGTTTTTTTATTTTATTTGATATATTCGACCAACCTGTCATCCTGATCGCACTATTATTACCATTATTCCCCTTACCTTCCCTTCCAGGAGCCGATAGGCAATAGTATGGATACGCAATAGTACGGGAAAGGGGGATTATTTGTGATGGTATGGATGAATATCATAAGTGAGATGGATAACTCTATGGATAGGGTATGCCCGAGCGAGATGAGGCATGATGTGATACTACAGTACCGTAATCCGATATAGTGACGCGCCGTGTGTAGCGCTCTATGGAAAAGACAAGTGCTGCACCACGAGCACCATTCCGGGAACACCTTCCCTTCCCGACGGGGGGGGGGAAGAGCAAGAGCGAGAAGAGATGAAAAGCGGAAAACGGTAATTTTCTCATCACCTTTTTATCAGATTCGTGACTTCATAATCTCGTAAAGACATGGTCATTTCCGATATATATATATACTGTACATCCCATATCAGACCAATTTATATACTCGAGTAGTTCAGCCCTTCACCATCTCAAGCTCCGTCCGGCCCTTCTCCCCGCCGTCGAAAGTTTTCCCGTTGATTCCGTCGCTGTTCCTCTCCGGCACACCGAATAGCCTATCCATGTCCTCGAGCGTGAGGCCCTTCGTCTCCGGGACGAAGAGGAAGGACCATATGCCCATCAGTACCATCAGAGAGGCGAAGAAGAAGTAGGTGCCATAGCCGAGGGAGGTTATCATGTAAGGTGTCGTGCGTGAGACGATGAAGGACCAGAGCCATTGATCGGCAGTTGTAATTGCTACGCTTGTGGGGTGTTAGTGACGGTCTGGGGGGGGGGGCAACGGGTAACGGGTAGGGGAGTACCAGATCATGCGGATTCCGATGGGGAAGATTTCGGAGCTGGGTAGAAGTTAGTTTGTGCTATGGATTTCCTTAAAGAGCGGGGGTTGGGGTACGTACCAGTAGACCCAGGTGATTCCTTGCCAGGTCATGCAGTAAATCTATGCGCATCATCATCAGTATGAACCCATACACCCTTGTTACCGTCCCGGGAGAAGCCTACAAATCCATAAAGATATACGCAAACCATCGCCAAATACCCCCACCCATTCCTGGAATACTGCCCGGCCGCCGCAACCCGTGCTGGGTCTGCCTTCATGACGTAACCACCGATATACCACCTTTGTGATTGTCAGCAACACCATCATAGTAAATCACTCGAACAAGGGAAAGCATACATGGGTAAACTACCGACGAAGGCGCCGTAGATAAGACCCTTGCGGCGGCCAAGGCGCTCCACAAGCCAGACGGAGAATATGATCATACCGAGCGTCTTTGCGACGCCGTAGAAGCCAGTCGCGAAGAGCTTTGTTGAAGTACCCCTTATGCCGAGGGTCTCAAAGATGCGGGGTGAGTAGTATGTTATGATCTGCGATGTGATCGTTAGTGAGAAACTAAAGCGGGGGGCACAAGGGGGGGGGAACAAACGTTCACACCAGTAAGGTTCTGACAAGCCATAAGAATAAGGCCGATTCCAATCCTGTTTCTATTCCCCTTAGAGCACATCTCCTTGACCCTGTAAAACGTCAGCACCCTTCTCCCCTTTCCCGCAGGGTTGATATGGGACAAATACTCACTTGCCCTTGAACGTCTCCGCCCCGCTTTTTGAAGCTTCAAATTCGATTTGCTCCTTGATGCCCGACAACTCCTCCTTTATGAATTGGTGGTCCCTGGGCAGCATGCGGAGGAAGGTCAGATTGATCCTCGCTCGGTCCCAATCGCCCTTCTGGCAGAGCCAACGCGGGGATTCGGGGGCCAGGAGGGACGCGGCGAAGAGGAGAGCGCCAGGGACTAGTTGCAGGGCTGTTGGGATGAGCCATTGGGTGGGGCCGATGGGGTCAACGGTTCTGTCGACTATGTAGTTTATCCAGAAGCCCTTCTAAAGTGTTAGAAGAGCAAGCAGATGCGGAGGTATCCAGGAGGAGGAGGGGACGAACTAGCATGCCACCACCCTGACTCAAGATTTCGAATATACCGATTAGACGACCGCGAATACTCGGTGGGGAAGTCTCGGCTATATAGACCGCTGTTTTCATTCATCAATTGCCGCCCCCAATCGGATCTTTGACCCAGATGGCGAGCACTCACGAACGATAAGAGAAGCGCATCCAATCCCCAGCCCAGTGATGGCCCTCCCAGCATAGATCATGGACAACCTTCCGTCAGAGGAAGTCTTGAGTACCAACGAGTGAGCTCCCATGCTTTACCCTCACTTCCTCACATATATACCGCAACCGTACCTCGGACGAAGAGCGGACAAACCATTATCGTAGCGCCAATGCAAAACACAATCGAAGACAACACCATCCCCTTCTTACGTCCGTATCTTTCAGCAATGGGGAATGTCAGGAGGGAGCCAAAGAAGGTTCCAGCTTGGAATGTTGACACGATGTTTCCTGCGCCGAGTCAGGCTTTTTTTTTTCTTCCCTGTTCTCCCGTGCATCCAGAGGGATGAGGAAGGGGGCACCCACCAGCAAGAGTATCACGAACATGTTGACTTTGAACATTAAGGCCAAAGTCGCGCTTGAAGGGAGATATGAATATTAGTGCAATCCTCCGAGTTATTCACAGAGCGGGCAGGATAATGTACAAGTATAGACATGATATCATACCTTGAACGCGACTAAAGCCTGTGTCCCACCGATAAAGCTCGAATCATACCCGACTGCGCGCCCCGAGCATCAGTTTGCGCAGTCGCCGTGCCGAAAGACAGAGACAAGAGGACACACTCACTAGCCATAGCGCTCATGGAAACAGCGAAAGCTATGAATCCAACCATAATCATCAGCACAGGGACAGACCCTTCCTTTTGATACCTCCCAGGCGAACAAACCCAAAAGATGAATCCTCCAATTCCGAACCTCCTTCGGGTCGTTCGTCCCGCTAGCATGTAGCCCCATTCTTCTTTCTTTCTCTTTTCCCTTTCTTCCGCTCAGTGGTATTTGTATCGATACTATGGCGCCGTCTTTTGCAAAATAAAAATAAAAATAAAAATAATAAAAAAACCTATAAATCGGGGTACTAAAAAAGAAGAAAGAAAAGGATAGATATAAAAACGAAGAAAAAGAAAAAGAAAAAAAAGTGCACATCCCACCCCCCCACCCACCCTTATATCCCTAAGAATGGGGAACACCACATTACATTGCCAGTTTCCCCAATCCTCCCTGTCCTGTACCACTCTGCGCTGGACTGGACTGGACTGTACTGCACTATACTCGAGTACTCCGGTGGTTGACTGCGGATGGGAAAACGGGTATGATAGGCGCATTACCGATCCTGCACATCACGAATACGGAGAAAGAGGGAGATCGAGCCGAATCACCCCTCCCCCCGCCCCTATAACTATTAATTTTTAATTTTCTTCCTCCCCCCATTCTAGAGTAAAAGTTAAAACATCGCGCAACACATCATACCTGTAGAAGAAAGAAAAGAAAAAAGAAAAAAAAATAGATAATGATCCACAACGGCGCCAATCCCGCCACATTGCATGTCATCCCCATTCCCGATCTCATCCAGATGGGGCAGGTACGGAATGATGGATGGATGAGTACCGTAGACCAAGTTGAGCCCCCTCCCTCCCCTCAGGGTCCTGCATTGGTATCTTCCTACCACCGGTTGCACAGTAAGTTACAGCACAAAACAAAATTCCGACAACGCAAAGGAACAGATCGATATGCGGTGCGGTATATGGAGGAGCTGAATGAGAAACCCTGGGGCAGGCTTCCCAACACGAACTCACGGATCATGCAGACTCACTCACTCACTCACTCTGTGGAGATGGGCATTGGTATGCAGGCAGGCAATCAATATGGGTGGTTGGGGGGGGGGGACGAAAGCGGTGAATGGTCCGGTCCGCTTGCGTTGGTTCCACTCACAAAGTATCACACTCGCATAATACTCGAGTAGACTAACTCACAAACTTAACCTAGTACGTGAGTATGAATGCCAAGGAATAACAACCCTACACGAAATAAATTTACAGTATTATATATATGCAGACACTCACACACCATAACCGTATCTTAGCCGCGACGCTGTAGATAGATAGACAGATAGATAGAGAGTGACCATGAGCGTACTACGGCACCGTATCCAACCATGTGGTCAAGTATTCCCATCTGGCATTCATTCCTTTTCCCCACCACCCTATCGTTTCCCAGGAAATGCTATGTTATCACATGGTACTGGTACTGCACCGTACCATACTTACCACAGCCAGTGGCCCCTCGGCATTTGCATTCGCGAAATAGA
The DNA here is from genome assembly GCA_900010015.1 of Tuber aestivum. NCBI lineage: Eukaryota > Fungi > Ascomycota > Pezizomycetes > Pezizales > Tuberaceae > Tuber > Tuber aestivum. Next base: position 211,117 of record LN891079.1, read on the forward strand.
TAAAAACTTTTTTTTTTAAAAAAAAGGAGATATTATACCTTCTCACGACGATTCAAATAGCCGCTCACTTGTTTTTTTTTCTTTTCTTCTTTCTTCCCGCAGTATAGTATACAGTACGGCTGCCCGTGACAGGAGGGTAATACTGTATAATATCACATAATACATATGATACCGGTACTTGTACACCAAATATCATACCATACCACAATCCATCCGCTCACGCCCGTAGCGAACAAGTTGAGTGGCGGCTTAGTCAACTTGTTAGTAGTCCATCCATCCATCCATCCATCCAATGCGGTACTAGTATGAATCTGTATGATACTGTACCGTGAGGTACCACAGCTTACAAGTATGATGATGACACAGCACCAATCAGCATTCGCAGGCGGCCAGGCCGGCCTGCAGATAGCCTGCGGATGCACAGTCCGCCCCGGCCAGGTCAAAGTGAAACTAACCTGGGGTTTATAGGCCAGGCTTTGGTGAAGCCTGTAGGCTACATGGATGGACGCCTGGGGGCACCGGTAGGCTTTTGGCATATGTCACCTGACCAGTAAATATTGCGTCCGTGTACCGCAGATATCTGAAGATGCCCGCAGATATCTAGATGAAAGCCTGCAGATATTTACAGTCCGGCCAGGCCCGGTCAGATAGGCCAGTAAAGCCGGACTATGACCTACAGTCCGGCCCGGCCGGCCACCAAAGAAACCCAGGCCGGCCGGGCTGGCCGCTTGCGAACACTGCTTCTAATTACTCTATATTCTCTCCTACAATTATTGATATAAATAGAAGTATGAATATGTAAACTATTCTTACTAGTTTTATTATATTTAGACTCTTCAGCCAAGCTGTATACAAAGTGTACAAACTAGAACTTTAGGATTTTATCACTATATTAAGTAGTAGTTATTTCTACCTTTTCAAAATCACTTGTACTTGCCTTAAATTTCTTAGTGAGTAAGTACTAGAAATAAATCACTACCATATCTTATAGCAATCTGAACAGGTACTGAGAAGTACTTAGAATAGAAGACTACAGCTAAATAGTAGAGTTGGTAGTAGAATTTGCTTCTGAATATTATCATACTTTTTCTAATCTACTACTACCAATAACAACTAGAGCCTTATTAATATAAATCTTATATTTCCATCTTTAAGCTTCTACTTCCTATAGAGAAGATACTAGATGTTACACATAGAAGTGTAATCGGTGCAGCACATGACTAAATGCATAAGGTCAGGTGTTGGACTACAGGCCCTGCCATAGTTATCGTGATGATATCATATTATCGTACAGAATGATAAGACATCTATGTAACCTGCTCCATGGAGATATGAGGCATGCAACTGAGGGGTTTTCACTGGATAACATAGAAGAAGCTCTACTCTATAAGATAAGACTTAGTTAGTTCAGATTAGTCAATTAGTTATGGAGCTATGACCTCTGCAAGTCTATATACCATATCAAGAAGTAATATGCATGCCCCCTTTAGCTCATATAAACTAGAGTCATCTGGAAAACTAGTTGACAATTGATTAATAACAACTCACTAGTTGAGTTGGTTATCTTTGTTATCCACTCTAAGCTATATGCATAGAAGAGTTATTGATAAGTCCTTTAACAGAACTGATCACTCCACTCAGAAAGAGAGCAGGGAAGTTAGTTTTCATGGTCAAATGGAGTTCATACTCTAAAGACACTGAATTGTTAGTATGGCAGATACATAGTCAGTGAGGGATTAGATGTAGCCTGTGACTACCCAGACATGGAATATAAATATCGAGGTGTCTCTCTAGCTTTAAAGCATCCTCCGTCTCCGCTACACCTCCGGCGATTGAAAACTCAACACCACGGTTTTTATCGTGAGTTTTTTGTTTCATCGCGAAACATTCTCCTCCCTCCTGCCCACTCCTGCCTTTGGCCTCGGCCTAGGGGAGTCTGGCTCCTCTCTCCTCTCCCACCCGGAGGTATTGACTTCGGTCTACCGTCCTTGGGTCCTCTCTCTCCCTGGGGGTTGATCGGTCAGAGGCCCTCCTTGGCTGGCTGGCAGGTGGTGGGATCCC